>CM069861.1:66649220-67059220 GCA_036172795.1 Pelodytes ibericus
TGACAATAAATATTACAAAACAACAGAAAGGTAATGCTATGGGGACCAAATTTCCCCCCTCATATGCAACTCTAGTACCGTATTTGCTGAAATATAAGACGACCCTGATTATAAGACGACCCCCCAAACTTTGGATATTCCTTTAGGAAAAAAAACTAAAAGCCTGAATATAAGACTACCCAATAGGAAAAAAGTTTAACTTGTATATATTCACATATAAATAGCTTTTTAATATTTAATACAAAATTATGATATTAAACAAATGCATTTCTTGTTTTTATTTTCTTTTATGTGCCAATGCTGCCTCTCTCTCTCTCCCAGTGTTATCTCTCTCTCCCTCCCACATTGTCTCTCCCTCCTCCGAAACTTTTCTCTCTCCCCCCCTTGTCTCTCTCCCCCCTCCCTCCCCTTGTTTCTTGTTTGCTCTGAAAAAAAACTTGTCTTTTATTCGAACAAATATGGTAATAGGAGCATGGGAGGCTGACTACATATGGGAAAAAACCATAGGAAAAGATAATTTGATCTTATACATCCAACACATCGATAATGTTATTATCATCTAGAAAGAGGGATCAAATCTCTTCCAACTATTTGTAGACCTTATCAACCAAAATCCAATGAATCCTCTCTGTTTATTGATGAACACAATTCTATCGCTAATAAAACACATAGAAAACAGTGGTCAAAACTGGGTTATTGGATGTCAGTAGTGACCATTACCCACCCTGGATCTCCCACATTCCCGACAGCCAATATCATAGTCGAGAGAAGCTTTATTTTCAAAGTATTCTAGAACAATCCTAGACTTTTATTAGAGTTTTAATTTAAAACAATTCAAAGTTATAAAAGTTATTGCTATCCCCATAACAACCCTGCTATCCTCACCATACCCCTCTAATAAACTTTAAACCCTACCACAAAGTCAGTGGTAAGTGGGGGGTCCTTAAAAATGATTTTAGGGAACTAGGAAAGAAGCAAAAGGAAAGGACCTCCAAGGTAATATTCTCGGAAATATTACCAGTACCACGCGCTACGTCAGGGAGACAGCGGGAGCTTAGGGAGATTAATGCGTGGTTGCGAAGGTGGTGCAAGCAAGAGGGATTTGGGTTCTTAGAGCACTGGGCAGACTTTGCAGTCGGCTACAGACTCTATGGACAGGATGGGCTCCACCTCAATGATGAGGGAGCTGCAGTATAAGGGGCGAGGATGGCTAGAGGATTAGATGAGCTTTTAAACTAAGCTCTGGGGGGGAGGGTCAAGATCAAAATGAAGCAATGGTAGCTAGGGTAGATTGGAAAGTGGGTCTAGCTATGGGAGAGGAGAAGGAAAGCAGTGGTGGGGTTAACATAGACCAAAGGGAGGTCCATATAATTAAACCTGCACACATTAAGTGTTTGTCAACTAAACAACTAAACAGAAAATGGGTAGTAATCTTAAATGTCTTTTAGCAAATGCAAGAAGCTTTACAAACAAAATGGGTGAGCTGGAGATACTGGTAAGTGCTGAACAGCATGATTTAATCGGAATCACAGAAATGTGGTGGGATGAGACCCACGACTGGTCAGTTAATTTACAAGGCTACTCACTTTTTAGAAAGGACAGAGTAAATATAAATGGGGGAGGGATTTGTCTGTATGTAAATCCTAAATTAAAGCCCAGTATTAAAGAAGGTGTGCATGATGTAACTGGAACTGATGTGGAGACACTGTGGAGATTAGCTTAGACGCTAAAAAGAATCGTACATTACTTGTAGGTGTATGCTACAAGCCACCAAATATTAGCATTGATGGAGAAGATCAGCTTTTATTACAAATTGAAAAGGCTGCAAATATGAATGAAGTTCTAATCATGGAAGATTTTAATTACCCAAACTCTGGATTTGGTAATAACAAACAATGAGGAGCTTATCTCAAACATCCAAATAAGAGAACACTTGGGAAATAGTGACCATAATATGGTCTAATTTGAGATTAATGCAAAAAAGCAAATTGGTAACTACGCCACCAAAACACTTAATTTTAGAAGGGCTAACTTTGATGGACTAAGGGCATCGATTGAACATTTAGACTGGGAACAATTGTTTTCTGGACTAAACACAGAAGACAAGTGGAATGCCTTTAAGCACACATTACAAAAGTACACATCCCAATATATACCTTTGGGAAACAAATGCAAAAGACACAAATCAAAACCAATGTGGCTTACTGGTAACGTGAAACAGGAGATACAAAACCAGAAAATGGCATTCAAACATTATAAAAACATGGGATCAGCATTATCATTTATAGAGTACAAAGAGGCCAACAAAACCTGCAAAAAGGCAATTAAAATGGCTAAATTGGAAAAATGAGAAAAGGGTTGCCAAGGAGAGTAAAACTAACCCCAAAATGTTTTATAAATATATAAATGGAAAAAAGCTAAAGAGGGAAAATGTTGGGCCCTTGTTATCCTAAATGGGAAATTTGGTAAGTGAGGACAGAGAGAAAGCAGACATTTTAAATACTTTTTTTTCTTCTGTTTATACTAAGGAAGAGCAGATGGACGAGCCCCTGCTACAGGAAGTTATGGGACATTCGCCGCAAACATGGGATTGGCTGACACAGGAAAAAGTGCTTAAGCAATTAAACTCTGTTAAGATAGACAAGGCCCCAGGACCAGATGGTATACACCCAAGGGTACTTAGAGAGTTAACCCCTTGCTGACAAAGGATGTGCCAGGCACGTCCTGGGAGAAACTCCCTTAATGACAAAGGACGTGCCTGGCACGTCCTGCAATCAATGAAGCGGTTTTCACGATGAACGATCGCGAAAACCGCTTTAACAGTGCTGGTCTATTGCCTTGACATCGAGGCAATAGCCAGCACCGAAATTTCTATTTTGGGACCCCCACGATCGCCCCACGGAGCGATCGTGGGGAGCCATATTGACGGAGCATGCTGCTCCGTCAATATGGCTAAGCCCTCTGCCGGTCTGAGCTTCGGAAGTGAAAGTAACTTCACTTCCGTCACTCTGAATATGCTACTTGACTGCCTAGTGGTAGTTTAGTAGCATTGCAATGGAAAAAATTTAAAATACATATTTAATTAATTAAAAACAAGTTATTTAGCTATATTAGCCTACAGGGTTAAAATTAAATATTTTTTAGCATAAGGGATAGGGTTAAAATTAAATTAAAGTTAAAAAATATTAAGGGATATAATAAGGATTAGAGTTGGGGTTAAATTTAGTGTTAGGGTTAAATTTTGGGTTCGGGTTGGCGTCAAAAGATCAATATAGGAAAAAAACAAAAAAAACTATTTTTGGTTTTTGCCCCATAACTCGCAAAAAAATACCGAAAAATATGGAAATATTTTTGAACTCGGGAGAACATTTAGAAACTATTTAGACGGGGTCTTTTTTAATGATTTTATTTGTGTAAATTATATTTTAGGTCAAAGTTAGAAAAAGTGGGGTTTTTTAAATTTTTCATCATATTTTATGATTTTTTTGTAGTAAATTATAAGATATGATGAACATAATGGTATCTAATGAAAGCCCTTCTTATGATGATAAAAACAACATATAATTTGTGTGGGTACAGTATGTGAGAAAGAAGAAAATTACAGCTAAACACAAACACCCCAGAAATGTCAAAACAGCCATTGTCACCAAGGGAAAGTCAAGGTGAAAATGTCTTGTCACTAAGGGGTTAAGCATAATTCTATCCAGACCACTATTTATGATCTTTAGGGATTCTTTCAGTTCAGGTACAGTGCCAACAGACTGGCGAAAGGCGGATGTCATTCCAATATTTAAAAAGTGATCAAAATCTCTGCCAGGTAATTATAGGCCAGTGAGCTTGACATCTGTAGTGGGGAAATTATTTGAAGGATTGCTAAAGGTATACACTCAAGAATACATCTTGAATCAGAATATAATAAGTAAAAGTCAACATGGTTTTGTGAAAGACAGGTCTTGTCAAACAAACTTAATAACATTCTATGAAGAGGTCAGTAAAAATATAGATCTAGGTGTGGCAGTTGATGTGATCTATTTGGATTTTGCTAAAGCATATGATACAGTTCCACACAAAAGGTTACTCTACAAATTGAGAGAAATAGGATTGGGGGCAAATGTGTGTATGTACTTGGATTGAAAAGTGGCTAAAAGATAGAACACAGAGGGTTGTTGTAAATGGTAAAGCTTCAAATTGGACCAGGGTAGTGAGCGGAGTACCTCAGGGGTCTGTATTGGGACCTCTTCTTTTTAATATGTTTATTAATGATCTCCCACGTTGTGCTGAGTGCCATGTCTCAGTGTTTGCTGATGACACAAAATTAGGTAAGGTAATAAAGACTAATCTTGATGTTTTTTCTTTACAGGAAGATTTGGACAGAGTGGGGAACTGGGCAAGAAAGTGGCAAATGAGGTTCAATATAGACAAATGTAAAGTTATGCATTATGGGAAAAATAATAACAAAGCAACATATACGTTAAATGGTATTTCCCTGGGAAAAACTACTAACGAAAAGGATTTAGGAATCATTGTAGATAACAAACTTGGCAACAGTGCCCAATGCCAGTCAGCAGCTGCAAGGGCCAATAAGATATTGGCATGTATAAAACGAGGTATAGATTCACGGGAGGAGGATATCATCTTGAGTCTTTACAAATCAATGGTAAGGCCTCACCTTGAATATGCAGTACAATTCTGGGCACCAGCCCTTAAAAATAATATTAAGGAACTAGAAAAAGTGCAAAGGAGAGCTACAAAATTAATAAGGGGATTGGAGGATCTTAGTTATGAAGAGAGACTTAAAAAATTGCATTTATTTACTTTAGAAAAAAGGCGTCTTAGAGGGGATATGATAACATTATATAAATATGTGCAGGGCCAATATAAGGAGCTCTCCAGGGACCTGTTCATTAATAGAAATGTACAAAGAACAAGAGGTCACCCCTGAGACTGGAGGAGCAAAGATTTCATAGGCAGCAAAGGAAGGGATTCTTTACGGTAAGGACAAGAAAATTATGGAACTCACTGCCAAGAGAGGTAGTGCTATCAATCACAATAGATGCATTTAAAAATGGTCTGGATGTTTCTTTAGAAAAGCAGAACATACAGGGGTATTAATAATAGAATAAGCATTAATAATAGAGCTTTTTGATCCAAGGAGAAATCTGATTGCCCTTTTGGAGTCAAGAAGGATTTTTTTTCCCCCTGGGAGGCAACATTCGAAAAAGCTTCCTTAGGGTTTTTTTTTTGCCTTCTTTTGAATCAAAACGCTGAAATGATAGGTAGAAGGGTTGAACTTGATGGACTTGTGTCTTTTTTCAACCTAAATTACTATGTTACTATGTTACTATGTTACTTAGATTTTTTTTAATAATGTTTGTCAAAATATCCATGAATCCTTCATATTTGCCACAGTTTGAGTCTGTTGGCTGTGGGAGCATGTATGGGCCACCATGATTTTTAATATAAGTCCTAAAATAATTGTGAATACATCTAAAATGTTGTAGTTTCTACTTTCAGGCAAAAAAAATTAAGAAACTGACTAAAAATAGAGAATTGCTAAACAGGAAATTTTCAAATGTAAAATTTTGCAAAGAAAAATCCCCAGAAATAAATTTAAATGAAACCCCCTTTAAATAGTGCTAACAATGCAGATATGTTAACTAGGGTGAACACAGATAACCTTCCCTGGTGAGAAAAAGAAAAACTCAAATAGAAATTCAATGATTGCAAAATAGACTATGTAAGACTACATCAACTACTTTCAGGCAAAACTAAACAAAATGTCTAAAATATCAAAAACAAGATCAGCCAACATTTGTAATAACAGTCTTGGAGCTGTATTCACCCTGAGGCTTAGGGCCTTGCTATCACTTGGCTTCACACATAGAGACCAGGTGTAGCACATGGTCAATGGCAGAGGTAACAAGTGGGTTTGAAATCACAAAGAAAACTACATAAGGCCTTGTGTTTTACCAGGCCTCACACATGGTCAATAACAAATATATCTAAATGGGTGTATAAAGGGAAATTGTGATTTTCAAGTGTAAAAATTTTAGAAAAAAAAATTACAAAGAAATGTGCTACTAACGTAATAGAAATTTAAGATACCTCCACAATGAGGGATAGGCCCTTACTATTACCATGCCTCAAACACAGACCAAGATAAAAAAAATGAACACAAAAAAAAAAAATCACAAAATTATTGCTACTACAATTTAGTGGCTATTAGCATAGTTACTATTTGTGCTAAACATAATGTTTAATGCAAACTACGATGTGTGCCTCTTTTACAAACTACACTTAAACATTGCTATTTAGATATCTCCAACAAATGGGTTTGAAATCACAAAGAAAACCTAAGGCATAATGCCTTGTGTTTTACTAGGCCTCGCACATGGTCAATGGCAAATGGGTGTATAAAGGGAAATTGTGATTTTCAAGTGTAAAAATTTTAGAAAAAAAATTACAAAGAAATGTGCTACTAATGTAAAAACAAAATGAGACACAATTTGCAATAAAGACATGTAAGATACATCCACAATGAGGGATAGGTCCTTACTACCTCTTTTACAAAATACACCTAAACATTGCTATTGAGATATCTCCACAATGAGGGATAGGCCCTTACTAAAAGGCCACAAAACCAGGCCAAGATTTAAAAAGGAAAAACAAAGGCTAAATCCTTTTAAAAACGGAACAATGCACAATATATTTACAAATCACTAATTTCACCTTATAAAATCTTGGGATAATGTAGCACTGCAGTTGTGCATTGCACTAAAATGCAGTTTAGTCACTGGCCTTTAAATATCTGCTGTAGAAGTCTGATATTCATGGTCGCCAAATGTGGTGTAACACCAGATTAATATAAAATATATAAATGAGTCCGTCTACTTTAACAGATATTTAATAAGAGGCAAAAACACAGTAACATACAATAATTAGTGACAGTCCAACACATAATACCACATTCTCCCAAGACTAATCTTAATCATAGTTTTCTCCCATAAGATCCATTATAACCCATCAAAGATTGCCCCATGCATGCAGGAGGCAGGCAAGCCAGGAAGAGACTGAAATAAGATTGTTCATTCAACAGGTATATTGAATGGCTTGGTAGGTCATTGGAGGTGTGCCCTCATTAACATATTAAAAGACAAATGTTGTAGAGGAGCATTGACCACAGGAGGATAGCACCTTAAAAGAACACTGTGCACTTTATAAGAGATTTTGGACTTCATGCACTCTGTGCTGGATCCTGCTTTATTTTAATGTAAGATTTTACTATTTTTTGTCATGCGCAATAAATGTGTTTTTGCGCAATAAATGTATATTTCCTTCCTCTCCTGTTTTATTTGCTTTACATCCACATTGGAGGTCTCCTCCGGAACATCTTTTGATTCAAGACCCCACAAGGGGCTCTCGGATGCCTAATATACTGAGCAGAATACTGCTCAGTAAGATGTGAGTGGACCTATATTTATATATATTTATTTCACGAGTCACATTAAAGAAATACTACACTATATTATAATATTTCTGTTTATCCCTTTGTATACGATGGAGAGGATTGCCTCAGTTTAAAGGGTAATCACTAGTGTGTAGTGTGTGGGAAGAGCACTGATTCACGTTTTGTACTGTTTATTTATTTGTACTAGAAGTGGAACACTAGTTGAGTTTTGGTGCTGCCACTCTTTTCACATAAAGGCGCAGTGTATTTCTATTTTTTGTAATTACTATATTAGCGGTGACTATATCAGGGGGCAGGGTCTCTCTGTGTAGAAGATAATTGTAGAGTTTCTGCAGGTGGGGTAGTAAGGTGAGACCCGGTGAGGTGATGTTCTGTTACTAGTAGCTTTAGTTTGTCTGAGGTCCTCGAATTGTTTGTACCTGAGTTTCTTCCTATGGGAATTGTTTTTGACTTCAAAGAAAAACCCAAGTTCGAATCTTCCCTATTGACTTCCCTAAGTCTCAAAAATAGCTTTGATTATTTCACCTCCCTTCGCTTCCAATAGGGAAGATTTCAACCTGGGCTTTTTTTCTAAGTCAAACTCGGGTGCCGAATTTGACTTGGTCTCAGAATGAAAGTCGGCATGGAAAGTCGAATTTTTGTGAATAGACCCAAGAGAGTAGGCCCACAGGATAAAATTGCTCTACTTAACTCAGCCAGAGTAAAACTTATTCATAAACATTACCCATTTTGTTTAAATCACCAGAAGCAGCTCAAACATGTCTTGAAAGGAAGTGCAAACATATGGGTCTATTCACTAAAATTCGGTTGCCGAATTTGACTTAGTCTCAAAATGAAAGTCGACCTTCAAAGTTGAATTTTTGTGAATAGACCCATTAGTGAACTCTCAAATTACTATCATATCTTCCTTAGCTCCCTCTTCCATTAGTGTGCCATAACATCTTTTTTTAAAGATACCACTATTTATTTGTATAGGTTTATTTGTAGTTTTCCCTGCATTATATATCCCTAGTGGGATGGAGTGGTCTTAAGTCATCCCGTGGCATAAGGATCGGATCTTCAGCTGTTGCAGTGCATGGTAATGAAGAGGTCCGGGGAAAATGGCTTGAATGGATGCTGACAGAAGTCCGATGACCCGAGCCAGTTGTTGTAAAGTGATCATGGGTAGTGATAGAACTTTCTTGATCTCCTTCTTGATCGACTTCACTTTCGACCTCGGGAGATTTAATGATCAGTCGGTCGAGGTGATATCGAAGCCCAGGAACTCCATAGTGCGAGATGGTATGAGGATAGACTTGTGCAGATTGATCAAGAACCTCAAGTCCTGGAGAAGGTCCATGGTCCAATTTAGGTGGGTGTGTAGCGTAGTGACTTCCTGAGACATAATGAATACATTGTCTAAGTAAATGATAAGACAAACCCCTTTTCTTCGTATGAACTCCATAACTGGATTCAGCAGTTTGGTGAAGCACCACGGGGTGGAGGAAAGCCCGAAGGGGAGACAAGTGAATTGCCAGATTGCTTGATTCCAGGTGAACTGTAGGTAAGGTTGGTGAGCTGTGGTGCTGAAACTGTCAAGTATGCATCTTGGAGGTCCAGTTTCACCATCCAGTCTCCCATCAGAAGCAAATCTCGCAAGCAGTGAATGCCTTCCATCTTCAAGTGCTGGTACACCACAAAGGCATTCAGAGGTCGAAGGTTGATCACTGGGCGTATGCCGCCACCTTCTACCGGTTTCTACCAACTCAAAAAAAACCTTTTTTGGCCTTTCAGTCAGTTTTCCCCAGGAACTGGGCGATTTTAGGGTCTATCTCTGGGACCGTAGCTAGTGGACACTCAGCTCACAGTTTATTGCGTGACCTTGTCGAGAGGCTTGCCGACCCATAATGCAATGTATTTTGATAAATGTTCTGCCGGGAACCATTCCTCAGAGCTGGGGTGGTACAGATTGTCAGGGCCGAACACAGGTCCACCCTGAGGGTCCAGCAAGGCCGAGGTCTCAGTAAGGACCAAAAGAACGTTATGGCCATTAGTAGCATGACCAACTGGGATCTCGTCCTCAGATGGTGAAATGATTTCAGGGTCACCTGACTCCTCTAAAGCCTCCTCTGACTTGAGACTGAGATGAATCAGATTTGGCTTTTGGCGATTTACATGTCTGTACCGATTTAGCACGGTACTGAGCTCTTTTCTGTGGTGTAACCACGGCTTTTGTGGAAGGCGTAGCCTTGCCCATCTTAGTTTTTTTTTTTAGGCATGTGGCATAGCATGGTGCGTTTTGCATGATGCTTTACAGCCAGGACCAGCCAGTAATGCCCGTTTCCCCTTGGGGGGGGGGGGGGGGTATTGGGGCAGGGGCAGAATGGGAGGCCATCAGGTCCACGAGATGTACTGTGCAATACTGTAAGCCCCATGGCTGATTGTATTGCTTGGCTAACTGATTTGGAAATAGTAGAGTCTGTCTCCAAAAGTGCATGAAATCCTTAGAATTAATAAACTCTGAGGAAGGTTGTCATAGCCTGCTGAGTAGGATAATAAGGGAGTGAGATGCCCCAGGAACCTGTTTGTCCATAATGCACTTTATGTAGTAAATAGCACAGTATATAGTATAGATGGCAAAAAGATGGTAAAATCGCCTTAAGACAGGAAGCAATAGGTATGATGGATGGATCAAAAATGTCATAAAAAACAGAACAGCAGTAGTAGACTGTGTGCAGCATACACCTAAAGGCAGTGCGACACAAATTAAAATGGCTGCTGAGAGTTTATATGAGTATGGACCACTAGAAAATGGCCACAGTGGCGGGAACTGCGCACGCCGGCAGGAAACGAGTGGTACCGCTGCTAAGATGGCCCCTGTGCTGCATAAAGTGCATGCCCGAGGCCCTCTAGGAAGACAGGCTATGGGAAAATAGCTGCCCAATGCGTTATGCACATGTACGGCGGTCTAGAAGCTGAAGAATGAAAAAATATAAGTCAAGAATACCAAAAAAGCAGGGAGGAAATGCAACAGAAACCACAAAAGCTAAAATATGCTAAAATAGGGAGAGGAGGGGGACACAACCGAACCCCGGGAGATAGGTAGGTAAAATACTTAGTGTAAATTATAAATGCACTTAGCTAATGGAGCAGCAAAGAAAGAGGATGTATTTCCTACTACACTGGACTTTATAGGGGAGGGGAGGGGAGGGACGTAATATATTTAGAATGTTCTTATTGGTAAACATTTTTAATGCATTCTCTTTGCTTGCTGAGGGTAAATAAAGAAAGAGATAAGCTTAATATTAGCCTCTGTGTCTTTATAAATCCCCAATGGCCTTCATCAGTGGTAATAATCTCCCCCCATACTTCACCCATTGCAAATTAAATACTTTCAAGCAAAGGGGCCTGTAAAGATCAGGTTCAGAAACACAACATCACATTTTTATGTTTTTTGTCCTGAAGGGAAAAAACATCCATAGTCATTACAGATCCATTTTATTCCTATAATAGGTAAGGTATATCCTTACTGCTGCTTTTAGTCTTTCATGCATAACACAGAAATTATATCAATTTGACTGAAACAACAAATTCCTGTATACCTAATGTAATTATAATGCACAGCTAACTAAAAAACATCATGATAATAAAGAAGAAGTAATTTCTGCCTTGGGGTTAGTTGCATTTCCAGCAGCGGTAAACCTGTTACAAGGCCTGCAGTTCCATTTGTTTCATTACGCTATCTCCTGAAGCCTTTTGTACACAGCTAAATCAACTGTCTGTACCAACACGACACATGGTTTTTTCTCTTGAATGTTTGCTAATCCAGACGCTCCAACCATCTTTATTTAAGATGCCATATGGTTGGCAGGAGCCTGCAGAACAAGCAGCACATCTGCTTCCATGTTACTTTTATATCTCATTCCATCCTATTCCAACAAGAACATCATGTTACATTCTAACAAGCTTTAAAACAATTAAAAATGAACATACTGGAAATATATTTCTTAATGATTAACTTGAAATTACATGACACAAGATAATAAAACACATTTATTTTATTTTTGCCAGTACTAAGAGAAGATGTTAGAGTACAGATTAAAACTAGTCTTATTGCAAGTACATATATATACTAAAATTACGCTACTCGTGGTACACATTATAAGGACTTATAAACATTGTTTATATTGTGAATGTAAGGGGAAAAAATATGAAGAATGGGCCATACATTGTGTTTGCATGATTCACAGTATAAACAGTGTTTATGAAACATGATAGGGTCAATTCAAAGGGCAGTGAAATGATGCAAATGTGCTGAAATATATAAACAACAGTTGAATTTGTCATTCGCATATTCTGTGATGCTGTCAGGTTTCGACCTACCATGCGGTCGTGACCTGTCTCACTCGCAAGTTCCATGGAGTTGCGTGCATATCAGAGCTGTTATATCCGATGTTTACACCCCCCGGAGACCGATGACTTGGCGGGGTGAGGGGAGACTAGGGAAAGCATGCATCATGGGTGTTCATTCCAGTGCTGGGACTTTGTTTGTGCAAGAGAAAGGGCTCATAATGTCACACACAATGTTGTGCCTAATAGCCCTATAAAAGATATGCTGAACTGATTTGTCTGTTTGAGTGCTATTCTGCTTCTCTTCTTGTGTCACTCTATTGTGGACTGTCTTCCTTGATTATTATTTTTACAATGGCTTACCCCTGGACCAGCACCCTTCCTTTTCTGACCTCTGGATTGTATTTTTCAATGTCCCTTTTGCTCTACCTCCATTGCTCTCTATGGTTTTATTTATTTATTTTTATGTGTGTGTCTACCACTGTGGAGTTCCTGGTATTTGGGCTCCACATGATTACAAATGTATAACAGAAAAGTTACAGCCATCACAAAATGGCCTCCTCCTGCCAACAAGAAAGAGGTTTATCTGCAACTTCTCATAGGTGGTACAACCTATGACAGCAACCTATGAGAGCATTTCACCTCTCTGTATGGACATAAGCGGCCCAATTGGCCTTTGACCAGCTGAAGTGGTTGTTCACCATGCCTGCTATTTTGGCATTACCAGAAAAAAAACAGAAAAAACAGAAAAAAAAAAACATTACAAGAGAAAAGAAATTAACAAAGGAAGCTCCCATGGAAAAAAAAAAAATTACATAGAAATGCATAAAATGAAAAAACACACTCAGTGCCAAACACTGGCCAGAAACAACTAATGGCAATAAAATAATTGTGGTCTCCACACTGCACTATTTAATAAGCAAACAGTGTGAAAAAATATATATACTGGAAAAATGTCTCAAGAACACATATGCAAGTCCATTATTTCAACTGCTGTTTGTAGTGAAATTTGGAAAATGTCTGTTGAATGTCCTCAGAATATGTAGGAAAGAGAGTGCAAAAGTAACAAAAGGTGTAACACCGTAGAAAAATTATTATGCTGTAGCCCAAAAATATATATGAACAATCAACATGTAAATGCTCTGATATACTCAGAGCAAAGATGTAGCGCATAATTCTCACTCTCCCAACAACAGCTTTCAATGTGCAAACTCCTGCAGCAATATTTAGACACACCTACTACTCCAATGTTTTTATTATAAATATAAGTTTAAAAACATAAGAAGTGCCAACTTACATTGCTCTGCTCTATAATCCAAACCCAGAGCAAAGTATAAAAGTATTCAGAAACAACTAGTCTCTTGACCCATATTAAGAGACAGTTTGCTGGTGTTCCAAATCACAGCAAGCCTTCTTAATTTCTAAATCAGCGGAGACTCCAATGAAACACCATGTAATTTGATGATCACCAGCGCCGCCCATCCAACATGTTTCGTTCCTATAGTAAATTCCTCAGGGGTGTGAGTATGTACCTTACTCCCATCCTTATTTAAGTGGATGCGCCCCATCTTCTAAATAACATTTAATTATAATATAATATACACAATATATATATATATATATATATATATATATATAATATATATATACACAAATCCAAACAAATACACTCACATGCAAAAGTCGATGGTTTAATAACTCAATAGGCAGATGAGCTATCACATGAGTTTTATTTGATATTTATTTGATAAAACTCATGTGATAGCTCATCTGCCTATTGAGTTATTAAACCATCAACTTTTTTCTACCAGGTCCATGAGTTTTCTACCGTGAGTGCGTGAATTTGTTTGGATTTGTGTATATGGAGCAAAACAGCACCCGGGCCGATACTACATGACCCACGCTAAGTTGAGTACATTATATATATATATATATATATATATATATATATATATATATATATATATATATATATATGTGTGTGTAAGGCCATAGGCCTGTATTTGTGGGAGGAGTTAGCATTACTATTTAACACTACTCCCCCCTCCTTATCTCTGCCGTTGACTACGCTATTCACGGTCTTCATACGCGACGGACATCCGCTTCGGCTTCCGGTCCCGTCATTTTGTTGTTCTAAACTCAAGCAGAAACACAGGTAATTGGCAGGTATAGCCGCGTTAGGGCTATTCCCGCCGTTCGGCTTTTCTTCTGTTTTTTTTAAATTTACGTTCGTTTCCTCGTATCAGCAGAGGAAAGATGATTGACTTTGGAACACTGACACAGTGCTCCTAATTACAGTGCATTAAGACAGTAATTCCCTGCTAAGGCAATAATGCTTGCACTCTTACCAAAGCATGTGCCTTAATGGCGGTGCGTCCATGAAGCATGGCGAGAGGGTGGGGGGGGGGGGTCAGAGTGTGCTTGTCGCCAAAGGTGGAATCCCAGCATCTCAGCTGTTCTGCACCCAGTTGTGGTTCTCATGTGTCCTGCATTATTGCCGTTTACTCTGATTTCCCAGTGGATAACTCTGACTCGTCTGATTACCTGTCCGGTGATATTTGCCCTGAGGAAGGGCAGACAATGTGATAATATTGTAGGGCAAATTCATGGGATGCTCAGAGATGCCCTTAAACTTCACCTATTATACAACCAAAGTGAGAAATGCTTACCCAAGCTGCAATTCTCTACATTTTCTCAGGGCTCTGTGCGAACGCCCACACAGACATTGTAATGCGACGGCTCAAAGCAGTGAAATCATTCTATACAAGTCTATAATCCACCCACACACAGCCATGCCGCATTCAGCGCACACACAGCTACCGTATACACACATCTGAGCACACAGGTACCGCCGATCTGTGTGCACAGCTGGCTTGCTCACAACTTACAGGCCATGCATTATAGACAACAAACTTGGCAACAGTGCCCAATGCCAGTCAGCAGCTGCAAGGGCCAATAAGATATTGGCATGTATAAAACGAGGTATAGATTCACGGGAGGAGGATATCATCTTGCCTCTTTACAAATCAATGGTAAGACCTCACCTTGAATATGCAGTACAGTTCTGGGCACCAGTCCTTAAAAAGGATATTAAGGAACTAGAAAAAGTGCAAAGGAGAGCTACAAAATTAATAAGGGGTTTGGAGGATCTTAGTTATGAAGAGAGACTTAAAAAATTGAATTTATATACGTTAGAAAAAAGGCGTCTCAGAGGGGATATGATAACATTATATAAATATTTGCAGGGCCAATATAAAGAGCTCTCCAGTGACCTGTTCATTAACAGAAAGGTACAGAGAACAAGAGGTCACCCCCTCAGACTGGAAGAGCAAAGATTTCATAGACAGCAAAGGAAGGGATTCTTTACGGTTAGGACAATAAAGTTATGGAACTCACTGCCAAGAGAGGTAGTGCTAGCAACCACAATAGATGCATTTAAAAATGGTTTGGATGTTTTTTTAGGAAAGCAGAACATACAGGGCTATTAATAATAGAATAAGCATTAATAAAAGAGCTTATTGATCCAAGGAGAAATCTGATTGCCTCTTGGAGTCAAGAAGGAATTTTTTCCCCCAGGAGGCAAAATTCGAAATAGCTTCCTTAGGGGTTTTTTGCCTTCTTT
Organism: Pelodytes ibericus; assembly: GCA_036172795.1. Lineage (NCBI taxonomy): Eukaryota > Metazoa > Chordata > Amphibia > Anura > Pelodytidae > Pelodytes > Pelodytes ibericus. Next base: position 66,664,640 of record CM069861.1, read on the forward strand.
TGGATCAAAAGCTGTAATGATAGGTAGAAGGGTTGAACTTGATGGACTTGTGTCTTTTTTCAACCTAAACTACTATGTTACTATGTTACTATGTTACTATGCAAATGTATATCTGCACGCACAGCTGCTCTTTTCCACAGGCAGAGCGCAGACACAGCTACACTGATAACACAGCTGGGGCATCACTGAGCACACACAAACGGTATACAGAGCATAGTGTGCTCTCAAGCACAGTTATCAAGTTAGGAGCCCTGTTTTCTGTTCACGCCAGCCCCCCTTGCATTATATGTGAGCTATAGATAGTTATTATTATAATGTAGTTCATATGGCCACCTGTCCTGTCCTGCAATAGCTGCTGGACTGTCCCTTTAGCAGACAGTGGTGTAGCAGGTTGCGGGTCAATATCAGTGGCAGTTATGCTTAATTTTACTATGTTCATTGTATAGTTGCCTACTTGTCATTGGCCGTTGCTCAATGGCTCTCTCATGTTTTTACAACTCGCAATCATACGACAGTTGAGTAAACCATTTCGTTGTTTTTTGTTTTTTTTTTGTTTTTGTTTCATTTCAATTCGGCTGTCCACCAATCAACTCGCTAGGTCATCGTATTATACATTTAATTGTGTTACGTTTAAGCATCACTTTCCTCCTTTCATGTACTACCTCAAATTTCAGGTTTCACAAGAGTACTTCGCTACAATCCGGTTCTTAGCTCCAATATTCCGCGCATTTTCAGGTGCTTATCTATATTTAGTCATGTCATTTATTTTTCTGCCACGCAACACGAGTTACTTACATACGGGGGCTTGATTTCTTGCCTTGCCTTGACAGGCCAGGGCTTCACTCGACTACACGTTATCCGTTGTCATCAACTCTATATGTCACAATAGTTATTCTATACTCCTTCTACACCTTCTTTTTATTTTTTATTTTATTCTTTTACCACTTTCCCCTCTTTCTCACTATCAAGGCTGTTTTACTATTACCCCTTCTCATTCTCCTCCCTACCCTTTCCCTACTTTTCGTGTCATAGGTCTTTTACAGAAGTTTTCTCACTAAAACCTCGGTTAGGTTTCGCTAGGTACGTGGTGTGACCCCATTCCTCAAACCCCTGTCCAGGCTCAGAGAACTGGCTGTATAGGGTTAGGCGCTGGCCTTAGTTGCACAAGTAGCTGGTCCCGTGAGGCCAAATCCCCAATCTCAACACGGAGATTTTGCCCCTCGGCCCAAATCATAGTTTGAGCCTCACATTCACCCACCTATCGGGTTTTTAGTCAGGGCCTCACCTGTCACGGCCACACGTTTTGCATCTTTTACCGTCACTGAGAGGCCAACACCCCGCCACCACGCTAGTGGCCCGTGGCCCATGCCCCACGCCTACACCATAGGTAGAGCCTCTCACCTGCCGCTTGGCAACTAGTAGGGCCTCACCTGTCACGGGGTAGAGAGTTTTTCGCTTCGGCACTAGTTGGCCAGCCAGTTCTATTTATGCTCAACGGTGTCTTATTAACTAGGTTCTTGTTGCTGTGTTTTGTTTTGTTGTTTAATTCTCTAGCATGTCTAAAGAAGCCAACACACGCAAAGATTCATCTCTCCCTAGCACACCCGCAAGGGTTTACACCCCGGTTAGGGTTACTACCCCCAGGGAACTCCAAGATCCATCCACGCCAGGCTCTTTGAGATCCTGGGCAATCCCCAAGATATCGGCTGAATTGCGCCGTAGGAATATCCCTTTCCCTGCAACGGCCAGGAAAGCTGAACTTTTTAGGCTTCTCACGGCACATCCAGAGGATCCTGGGCTGGGTACCAGCTCACAGGTGTATAGCTCTGACATACAAGGGACACTAAACACCATCCTGTCATCTCTACAGTCTATCAATAATAGACTGACCAAGTTGGAGAACACTACCCCAGCTGCCACAGACCCTCCTCCCGTAGGACTGGTACAAGCACCCACTTTCGACTACTTAGTGGATAGGCCCCCGACCTCGTCATTCTCCTCCCTTTCTGCCTCACAAGTCATAACCCCAGCGTACATGGTCCCTCCGGCCCGCCGTAACATTTTGGACGGGAAAGACGTAAATCTAGTTTCTTTGATACTTGCCTCCCAAGACGTTGTGGAGTGTACAATTACGGAGATTTGGCCGTAGTCATCCAAGGCTACATAAAAAACTTACCATACCGGAGTTTGTCCTAGCCTTCGGCATCTACAGAGATGTGGTATGCTCGGTTTATCCACAGCACCGGGAAGAATTGGACTTGTATCTACATAAGGTGGTAGACTTAGGTCACAAGTACGGGTTTCACGTTCTATGACTTCCACAAGTCCGTGTTGGCTAAAGCAGCCGCAACCTTGGCCCAATTTAACGTCTGCACTGACTGGAGTCTCTTAGACACAGAACTCTTTTGCAGGCATTTTGCGGGCTTGGTACCTCCCTCTTGTGCAGTCTGCTCTTCTACCTCACATACCACCAACCTGTGCCCCACAGAGGCCGAACCCTCCTTTTCTGGTACCTCAGGGGGTCTGCCAAGAGAGATCAGCGCAGTCAAAGAGATAAGCTCGGCTGTCTCATCGTCTATTTAGGCAAAGCCCAAGTATGTAATAATTTTAATGCAGGGGCATGTAGCTTTAGAGCCTGCAGATTGCTGCACATTTGTTCCTTGTGCATTAGTGCACATGCCAAAGCCATGTGCCCATCTAAACTGTATCCAAAAAAATTACTAACCAAAATAAATACAGATAATCTAGCCTTCTACTTGAAGTCGCACCTATCTCATCACTTGGTGGCGTTCTTGTTTCTTGGGTTTTCAGAGGGTTTTCACACCGGGTTGGTGTCACTCCCCGTTGGCACGTTGGAATGTCCCAACCTCCTTTCGGCTAGGAACGATCCACAGACAGTAGATGAACTCATCGATAAAGAAATTCAAAAAGGCTTCATGATAGGCCCATCCCCCCCCCCCCCTTCACAAATCCAATTGGGAAAGCCACCGGCAAATATTCCAATAAAAAACGCCTAATCATCGATCTGTCTGCTCCTCATTCGTCCACAAACCCGAGCCTAAACTCCCTCATTCCGTCCACAGAGTTCTCTCTTCACTACACCACCATGGATAATGCCATACAAGCAATCTTGAGGGCAAGTAGAGCCGCATGGCTCAGTAAGACCGATATCTCCAATGCCTTCAAGTTGTTACCCATTCACCCTTCATTATGGCATGTTCACGGGGTTAAGTGGAGAGAAAAATTTTAGTTTGCTACTAGGCTCACTTTCGGGGCCAAAAGTAGCCCTAAGATATTCAACATGTTTGCCGAGACACTCTGCTGGCTCCTCCTCAATGTCGCTAGGTGTTCCAGGGTGATACATTATTTAGACTTCTTGTTGGTGGAATGTAGCACCTGCAATCCACTCAGTCTAAAGAGCACTATGGCACTATTTAATACATTAGGCGTCCCTCTATCACTGGACAAGACAACTGAACCCACCACCACACTCGACTTCCTGGGCATCACTCTGGATTCTGACACCATGCGATCTAGTGTCCCTGAGGACAAGCTCAGGCGCATATGCGACCATATAGTCAGGGTTCTTCAGCAGGGTGCTTACACTGGGAAAGACCTACAATCGTTTTTAGGTTCTTTGAACTTTGCTACGAGCATAATCCCCCAGGGTAGGTCATTTATTTCCAGATTGTTATGTTTATTACCTGGTCTGCCAGATGGTCAGATTTGTCACCTAGATTCCCTGGCAATAGCAGACCTAGCCATGTGGAAGGAGTTCCTAGCTCATTGGAATGGGTTCTCTATGTTCATCCCTCCAGTATCTGACCAATCCCCAGTCTTTTGGACAGACGCAGCCGCCAATACCGGGTTTGCGGCTATATACAAAAACTCCTAGTTAAGAGATTGCTGGCCGGACGAGACTCTCGATTTACCCTCCTTTCATGCAACGTCAGCATTATTCAAAATTTACGCCATAGTGGCGGCGGCCTTTACTTGGGGAGACTCCTGGTCGGGTATGGCCGTTAAATGTTACACAGATAACATGGCTGCCTGCGCCATTACCAATAAGGGCTGTTCATCTTCTTTGGTTATCATGAAGCTTGTGCGCAGACTGACATGGTTGGTGGCCACCTTTCAGTTCTTTCTATATTGCGAGCACATCCCTGGCTACTCTAATTTCGCTGCTGACGCTTTGTCCCGTTGCAAATTACAGGAATTCTTCAGCCTCCACCCACAAGTTAATCCTGGATTAGCCCGGGTTTTGGCACACAGTCACAAACTGGCTTAGGTAGCCTTATCCGCAAATACCAGGATGACATACGACAGAGCCATGACCATCTTCCGAAGGTTCACAGTAGAATTCGGCCTACTATTCAGTTCAAACCATGGTCGCATTTGCTGCCTTTTGCCACCTCCAACTCAGACTTTCACACAATACAATAAAACTTTACCTATCTGGCACCACGTCTTGATCACCTTTCCAAACCATACTCCTTTCCTCAAAACTTACCCGGTAAAAAATGTACTACTACTTTTCACACAACGAACAAACCCATAGACGGAGACAGGTTCCGGGCATTGTCCGACATACTAGACACTCTACCGTTTGAACCCCGCACAAACCTAGTTATTAAAACCTCTATGTATTTGGCATTTTATGGGTTCCTTAGGCCTGGAGAATTCACGTTTACAGCTCAATCAGACAATCGGTCATGTCTCGTCAAAGAGGATTAAAAGAAGGTAAACGACCATTACCTGTCACTTAGGCATTCTAAAACCAGTCAAACAGGCCATCCTGTTGAGATCCCCTTTTACCCTACCGGGAATAACTGGTGCCCGGTCAAAGTCCTGGACAATTACTTTACGTATCTACTACTTTTTACTGGACAATTACTTAGCACAAGTCAAAGATAATCCCAACCGCTCTCCGCTTTTTGTACTACTAGGTAGTCCCTTAACCACTGCCAAATTAATCTTTTACATTCGTACACTGTGTATCAAATTAGGCTGGGACCCCACATCCTATACAGGACATTCATACAGGATAGGGGCCGCATCAGCCGCATCCAGTACTAGTACGCCAGTACACATAATTAAGAAATTAGGGCATTGGGAATATGCGATATACCACAGGTACATACCACAGCTACATACCACAGCCAGAGAAAGAACTAAGACAAGCATTTAAGAACCTTGTGTCATGATTTGTCAAGAATAAAGTGTGTTTATCTGCAATCTTTTTGACCTCTTTTTTTATAGGTCTACCCCCTACGTCGGTTCCGGCACACCTCACCAACTTAACCTATCTCACGGTACTTCACAGTCACTAATTTACCGACCACAAGTGTAAGGACATAGGCCTGTATTTGTGGGAGGAGTTAGCATTACTATTTATTACTACTCCCCCCTCCTTACCTCTGCCGTCGACTACGCTATTCACCCCACCCACCGCACCCTCTTATATTTACACAATACCTTTGGGAGGCCCTCTTTTTTTACAGGCCTACCCCCTACGTCGGTTCCGGCACACCTCACCGACTTAACCTATCTCACGGTATTTCACAGTCACTAATTTACCGACCACAAATATATATATATATATATATATATATATTATATATGTATATAAACCATCATACTGCCTTCTATTTCCCGCTACAAAAATGATGGCTTCTAGACACAAGGACATATAATGAGAAATCACTACGTGAAAAACAGAATACTTACAGTATGTGTCTACTTGTCTACTATAATGTCCTCAAAAAAAAAAACAAAGAAAACCCCAAACATATATATATATATATAAATATATATATATAAATAAAAATATACATATATAGTTTAATAAATTATAATTACGATAATAAACTTCTATATATTTATATTTATTTATTTTTATCTTAAGCCATTATCTTAGTAAAAACTAACAATATAGATATTAATATATACAAAATGTTAATAAACTGTGATCAGTGTAATAAAGAAATGAACACGTGAGACTGAAATTAAAATGGAAATATAAATATAAAAATGTGATAAAGATAAATAATACATGGTAAATAATACAAAATAAATAATAGATGATAAATAATAAACAATAAAAACAATAAATCATTACTGATAAATGTCAAATGATAAATAATAGGTGGTAAATAATAATTGCTAAATAATAAATAGCAAATAATACATGATAAATGATCAATAATAAATAATGAATGATAAACGACTCATAATAAATAAAAATGGTAATACAATAGGATGAAAATGAGAATAAAAATAGAAATAAAAATAACATTACATCACATAGCAAAACTTCAAAAGGAACTAGTTGTCTGTTACTGGGACACACAAAAGCGGCCAGACACACCTTATCCTCCTGAAGCTGTAAAAAATATGTAAGAGACACAGTATTAATCAAAAATACATAAAATAAAAAATGCAAACGATAAATATATAAAACATTTTAAAAACACTCACACAATATAAAAAATGGAAACTTGAAATGATGATCTTTACAGGAACACAGAGATCTTAAAGTCTAAATTTAAACCATTAGGAGTTAATATTTTGAGATCAAAACTCCATTTGATTTCCACTCTACACAGTTGCTTCACTCTATCCTTATAATAACCTTATCTATACTGAAAAAGACAAACAAATTTCCTTGAGGACATGTATTAAAATGGTGGGGAATAGAATGCATTTATGAAGACTCAAACTGACATGTTCTAGAATGAGTGGTCTACTTATCTGGCCCACATAGTGTATGCAACACATTGAACAGTAGATCACCCAAGGAGTGCTGCAATTAATAAAAATGTTTGATATCAAGACTTTTCCATTGTATTAGAAACAATATTTGTTTGCTTCCTAACAGTGGTGAAAGCGTTTAAGTTCCTGTTCTAACCAAGTTATAGATTTGCAAATTGTTACTTCTTTCAAAGTGCTTGGGGCCACAAAACTCACCACATTTTAAGCCTTCTTAAATATAACATCTGGATCATCAGGTAGGACATTCCCCAAAACAGGATCATGTTAAAGGACTCTGCAATGGGTTTTTTTTTTAAATACTTTTTTAACTATCGCCACCATTTAAACTATAAGGGATGATGTGAGAAGTAGGACATAGCACAAAGCATAGCGGAGGAAAAGTGATGGCTGAGACCTCACCAACCTATGTATCGGGAGAGTTGTTCACTAGCTAGTGATATGTTAAGTGAGTCACTGGAGCAGAAAATACTTTTATGTAGTGTAAGCTGACCCAAGAGGCTGACAACTAGGAGACCAGGAAGCTGGGAAAACCTTTGTGTCAGGAGAAGAACATCCCATGAGTAAGCCTGGACAAAGTCCAGAAAGCTAATATTTGACTCGGAGTGCCTCCTTGAACCCTTTGGCTTGGGTGCGCAGAACGTGGACATTGAAAGTCCTCGTCGAAGGGCGGAGACTTAAGATCCACATGGAAACCCTGTATTCCAGAGTAGTGAGATAGACAGATTGACAAGACAGTCAAGAAAGGCCCACAGCACCAGGAGCCCTCCGGTTTGCATGACGCATTGCGCAACGGATAATGCAACATGACCCTTGGTCTGGTGAGCTGCTAAACGCTGGTAAGATCAGTATAACATTACATAAACAAAGCAGCATACTGTCTCTTGGCTCGAGCTACAATGAACAGAAACCTGATATTCAGGAGAGACTATTGTATTGTGCCTACTGGATTGAGATTACAAATTAACATCTTTGACCCTTGAAATATTCGCAACTTTCTGGTCTTGCCCTTTCACTTACTGCTTTAAGGTCTAGAAAGGGGCTAGTCTCTGGGTAAGATCTGTAAAACACTCTATAAATATTGCAGTAAGTTGTTCTGGACTTGATCCACAATGAGCTTGCTAGAAACCTCCCTTCAAGAAAGAGTACGGACTTGGGAACAGCGCCACAGTATTAAAGATACAGGTGTGAGGTGTTGGGCACAGATTCTATGGTCCTTTTCAACCCACTTTGTTTAAGCTATGCTAGAATTGGACTGTTTAAATGTATGGACAATTTGGCTGTAGCACAACTTACAGATCGTATCTAAATTGCCTAGTGTCTGTGTATGTGAAAGAGGAAGGATTCAGCGTACCTATTTACATATTGTTGAAGGCGAACTGTTTTTTTTTTTTAAAGAAAAGGGGGGAAAAAACTGGTGTGATTACATACAAAAACATTGTAGCAATATGTTACTGGTGGAATTGGAACTGGAAAGAAAGTAGAAAAGTTAGGGAGGAGATCACCTTGGATCAAGGAAGTTATTACTATCTGTATTCATGTATCTAGTTTTTATGTGGTTGATATAGTTGATATAGTTGGATGTTGATTACAGAGAGAAACTTCAAACCAACAGGCTGCAGTACAGCTAAAATCTTTATAGGAGATCTACTCCATTGGCAATGCTAGACTCAATTTATATAGAAAAGAAATTGAACTAGCTGGCTGGAACGGGATATATATTAGGGAAGGGGGAATAAGTTAGCTAAATAATTTTTAAAAGAAGAAACAATGGGGGAAAGGAAGAAAGGGAAAACATATTTAAAAAATGGCCCCCAAAAACCACCTGTTTTAGATAAGAATACATCTATAAACACCTTTTACTCCCCTAAGGTAGAAACCAATAAACCTCTTCCCCAGAAGAGATCCCTATCCCCGAGAATGGCAGACATAACTGCCTAACCCGAGGATATAATAACTCCAAGCCTAGCTGAAATGGTTACCAACTCAAGCCTGACTAAAGCAATGGAAGACCTATACATAAAGTTAAGAAATGACTTTAAACACAACATCTCATATCTGGCCAAAGAGATCTCGACTTTGACCTCCAAAATATCGAATCAGGAGGGAGCAATTAACCCCTTAGTGACCGAGTGCTATGTTGCATTTGACGTGCCTTGAAGACCAGAATTCCATTATTTTTGTCATACGTTTACTGAACTGTGAATTTCTTTCTTTGTGTTCAGTCCACCCACACAAATTATATATCATTTTTTAAAGGACAGATAGGGCTTTCATTTGATACTATTATTTTCATCATATGATATCATTTACTATTAAAAAAATAGAAAATATGATGAAAATATGCCATAAAAAACACTTTTTCCAACTTTGACCTGATTTTTTTTTTACACAATTACAAATGGTAAAAAAGACCCCGTCTATATATTTCTACTATTTGTCCTGAGTTTAGTAATATCAATGTTTCCTTGTTTGTCTATGTTTTATTTCACGTAATAGGGCAATAAACAATATTAGTGTTTTTTTTTGTTTTCTAACCATTTTCTTCTACAGTGATTTTTTTAACCCGAACCCTAAATTTACCCCAACTCTAAATTTAATCTAACCCTAAATTGACCCCCACCCCTTAATCTAACCCTTGTAATCATCCGAACCCCCATTTAACCCTAATTATTAGCCTATTTGGACCCTAACCCTAGATCTAGGTTCAGTAGATCAAGGGTTAGATTTTTCCATTTATTTATTTATTTAATTTATTTATTTAATTAATTTTCTATTTTTACCTGTAATACCGCCTAACTGCCTGTAGGGGCAGTCAAGTAGCGGTTTCAGAGCGACGGAAGAGATTTTTTTTTTCTCTCTTCCGTCGCTCTCCTCTGGGCATGCTGTATCGGAGGAGCATGCTCCTCCGATACAGCACACACCCGCGATCACCGGGTGATCGCGGTGCCCAGGAGGGCACAGATTGTGTTGCATGATGCCTCGATAGAGGCATCATGCAACACTTTAACACACATAGGCAGTGATGAGCTTTCACTGCCTATGTGTGTTAGCGCGCATACGATCACATTCGCGGTGATCGTATGCGCGCGGGGGGGTCGAGGGGGGGCTGAAAGCCCTCTCAGAGACTGCTTCGGATCCGAAGCAGCCTCTGAGAGTAGCTGCAGGCATGTAGTGTTGCGCTAATGAGCGCAACACTACATGAAAACGGAGGACGTATATATACGTCCTCATGGTCCTTAAGGACCATGCTTTTCAGGACGTATATATACGTCCACATGCGTTAAGGGGTTAAAGATATTCGAGAGGAGGTGGTCCTCTTACAAGTTCAGAACTCCACTTTGAAAAACCAGGTCAAAGAGTGAAAAGACAGGATAATGGAATCTGAGTATAGAACTAGAAGGAATAACCTTCAATTTAGGGGTATTCCAGAAGAAGTGTAGGATGCCAACCTTCATGAGTAACCTTGTATCACAATTTGTAGACCCACAAATATGAGGAAACTCGCCCTTTGAGCGAAAGCACAGAATATTATGACTGAGGAATATACTATACTATAATAATATGTTGGATGCTGCACTGTACTTTCCAATGTAGCCAGAACACAGCATTCCATACAGGACTAAGGGTATAAATGTTGCTATACAACTAAGTCTATTATTATGAAGAAATATGGTGCAAGGGTAGGCTGGTTTGTGTAAATGTCGGAGCGATGCTGAATGGTGTACACTAAATGGGTTGATGTAAGCTTTATGATAATTTTGAATGGTATGATGCACTAAAGGGGTGTATGGACTTGATGTACACTTTATAATAATATTGAATTGTATGATGCACTACACAGAATGAAGATAGCACACAGATATTGTACAAAATTGCTCAGTTCATCTTACAGATTAAAGACAAATAATAGATAGTTTGGGCAATTGGGTTTATGGTTAAGTTCTCACTAATTAAGGATATCACCCACTCAAAAGAATGGAGTAGCAATACGTAACTCACAAAGAAGGCGAAGGTAACTAAATAAATAAAATTAGCACAACATGCTAATGTATCTTATAGACCAATGTTATCCTGTCAATTTAGAAAGCCAGGAATGGGGGGGGGGGGGGGGTTAATTGTCATGATCTTTATAAACAAGCAAAGGTATAAAGGTATTAAGTTTATGACTACTATTCACAGGATATTATGGAGCAACCATCAGTCTTGGCCCACGGAGGGAGGAAAGTTGTGGGACTATAGATCTTACCATTCAGTATATATAGGTAAGAAATAAATATATAATGATAAAGATCAGTAATACTAATTTAAAATAACTCTCGGGGAGGCCACTGACGACTGTATCCTGAAAGTCAGGAAATTACCTTATTGTATTATTGTAATGTGATATTTGTTGTATTGTTTGTAAAGGTATGCAGAGCCTTGACTGGGAACGTAGGAATTAGGTCAACAAAGACTATGAAGTTATTAAATGTCTTTAAAATTAGTTTAAAACGTTTTTCCATATATACAAAAACACTGCGAGATAACCGTTTGTAATATAACAACGATCACTATGGGAAATACTGCTGAAAGAAACGCCCCCATCCACTCAACTACCAGCTGATATGTGGAGTCAATCACAGAAGGCAGATGAGTGGCTATAAAAGAAAAAGGAGTGGTAAGGACGTCATTCCCTGATGAAGTTCCCTCTGGAACGAAACGCGTTGGATTGAGTTTTTTTGCTCTTTGTGAGCCACCGTAGAGACGTATCATCACACACCAGGAAATCATAACGAGGCACCAAAGCGCACGGAGCAGCCGTTTTTGCCACTGGGACTGTGTTTTGCATATACGGACTCGACCTGTATACAACAGACTTCTATCATCGGTTTTCTATCGCATCCTAAATGTTTTTTAACTATTAAAGGATACATTGTACTGGAGAAGAATCTTCCCGTTTATTGGAAAGCAGCTATCCCAGGAGGGGGCAAGTATATGATTTTTCATGCAGATACCTAGCTCCTGAGTCGTTGGGAGCTAATTTTGTGAGTCCATTTATTACCTTGGGCTGTACCAAAAACCTTTATACAGTTCATACTTGCACTATTTTGTGTTTCTACCTTTTGTTACAGGTTTATAATCGTGAATACCTGCAGCAAGTATATTACATTTGTTTTTGTGCACTTGTATATATGCACTTCTATTTATTTTTATCATATCACGTATGATCACACACGGTGGAATATATATATGTTAAGCATTGTCAGCTATTTGATTCTCTTTGCAATATTTGCCACCAATGATATTTACACAGCTTGTTTTATATTAATTAGCTTTAAGTGTCCAGGAGCTGTGCGCTGTTACTGCCACTTGTTTTCCCAGGAATATTGTGCCAGTCAGATGCCTGTAATATTATGCCAGTCAGATGCCTGTAATATTATGCCAGTCAGATGCCTGTAATAGTGTGCCAGTCAGATGTCTGTAATATTATGCCAGTCAGATGCCTGTAATATTGTGCCAGTCGGATGCCTGTAATATTGTGCCAGTCAGAGCCCAGGAATATTGTGCCAGTCAGATGCCTGTAATATTATGCCAGTCAGATGCCTGTAATATTGTGCCAGTCAGATGCCTGTAATATTATGCCAGTCAGATGCCTGTAATATTGTGCCAGTCAGATGCCTATAATGTTGTGCCAGTCAGAGCCCAGGAATATTGTGCCAGTCAGAGCCCAGGAATATTGTGCCAGTCAGATGCCTGTAATATTGTGCCAGTGAGAGCCCAGTATTATTGTGCCAGTCAGAGCCCAGTAATATTGTGCCAGCCAGATGCCCAGTAATATTGTGCCAGTCAGATGCCCAGTATTATTGTGCCAGTCAGATGCCCAGTATTATTGTGCCAGCCAGATGCCCAGTAATATTGTGCCAGCCAGATGCCCAGTAATATAGTGCCAGCCAGATGCCTGTAATATTATGCCAGTCAGAGCATAGTAATATAGTGCCAGCCAGATGCCTGTAATATTATGCCAGCCAGATGCCCAGTATTATTGTGCCAGTCAGATGCCCAGTATTATTGTGCCAGCCAGATGCCCAGTAATATTGTGCCAGCCAGATGCCCAGTAATATAGTGCCAGCCAGATGCCTGTAATATTATGCCAGTCAGAGCATAGTAATATAGTGCCAGCCAGATGCCTGTAATATTATGCCAGCCAGATGCCCAGTATTATTGTGCCAGTCAGATGCCCAGTATTATTGTGCCTGGCAGAGCCCAGTAATATTGTGCCAGCCAGATTCCCAGTAATATTGTGCCAGCCAGATGCCCAGTAATATTGTGCCAATCCGGCGGCAGTTTTTTTTTTTTTCTGGCCATCGGATGCGGCTTGCCGGAAAAAAGCGTTCACAAGCGCAATGCGCTGTGAATGCGGCAAGCAGGGGATGGGGGCCCCGTTTGCCCCGCGTTGCTGGGGGTGATTTCACCCTACCTGTCCCCCCCACATTTTTTCCTGGGGGGGATCCGTCCCCCCCATCCCCCCCGCTTCCTACGCCCATGGTCTCAATACAAACAAATGCCTGCAGGTAGTAAACACAATCACCCTTCTGCCTTTGTTTTAGTGCAGTGGGGGTTCACAAATAAACAGAATGGCTCAGAGGAAGATCAATGAAAATTAAAATACCTGACTAACTTCAGCACAATGAATAATTCCACATGGACCAGCCATATAACAATCCACCATTACTTCAATATTGTACCCCAAACACAAACTCTTCCTTTGCAATTAAACATACTTCAGTCTGAAAATGGAAATGTTAACCTGGCTAAACAATAGCAATCACACAGTATTAGCCCAGATCCCTGAGCCTGTAAACACAATGCTCCTACCCAGAATGTAATTGTAAAAACACATAAAAGATTAAATACAAATAAAAAATTTGCTGTTTAAATTTAAAAGGCATAAAAGCCACACAATTTAAAAACAAAAACAAAGGATGTCTGCCACAATGTGCACTCAAACTTTCAAATTGGCCACATGCATGACTTAAACACTGTTTGTTCTATGAAACAAGGTAGTGAGTTACAACAAGAGAGAGACAATCACTGGAGCTCACAGCACATGGCAGTTAAAAATGGTTGCAAAAATAACAACAAACAAAGGTTGCTAACTAAACCCACACACATTTGATAAAACCTGCACACTTACAAAAGATAGACATAATTACAATTAGTTTTAAGAGTAAGATTTTAAAATTACCAATGCAGTGCAACTATTCAATCTTCTCCTAACATACACAACTTTAAAACGGCACAGAAACAAAGTTAAAGCTATAAATGCTACATGTGGTGTATGAATTATGCATTATTACACGTACACCTAAAAACTCTGGTCCGTCTACTTTAACAAACATTTATTCAGAAACAAAATAACAGCAACATACAGATAAGAACACACAATCTAAATAACTAGACCAACAACAATAACTGCTAAACAACAATGACAACTAAACCGTATAAGTAAAAATCATTAGATCTCACCCACACTTCACCATGATAAAACCTAACCCATGTCTGCTCACATGCACATCAAGGAAAGAAGAGAGAGAAGTGCTGCTGAGGCCTGAACATACTTTGTAGCCTGTTCAGGAACAACCCATAAATTAGCACACTTTAACCATCCTGTAGCTGCATTATGCATATACGTCTTATCCCATTTTGGATCTCTGTCAGAACCTCCCTTTTAAAAACCTTTAATACTCATCCCTCCCTTTCAGCATTTGCAAATGAAAATCACTAAAAGAACCCTCTCTTGGCCATGGATTACAACTCATAGTATCACAATTATCTGACAATGCAACTAAATTTGTACAGAATGGCGCAACATAGTAATCTCCAATAGTTTCTTGAACAAACTGGTATGGAGTTTGGCCTAATCAAGGACCCTGAGACTTGACTTGGGGAGTCCGTGACGTAGCACTATGAGGGACATCTTTAGAAGATTTAAATTTTACAGAATTTTGTTGGGAATTTTTTACCATAACTGGAGCCCATTTCCAACTTCACACAGATAACACTTTACAATTTTTAACACTTTATATATAAGCATGCACAATTTTAAACAATACAACTATACATGCAGCGCTGCAATGAAAAAAATAAAATAATAAAAATAAAATTTATCCTACGGTGTCCAAACTGTGTATCCAAAATAGTGGCTAAATTTTGTCACTCAGTGGGACTGTTATACCCACTATATACAACTTAACATGGGACTCTAAACCATTAACTTAACATGGGACTCTAACCCAACAAATTAACATGGGACTCTAACCCAACAACTTAACATGGGACTCTAACCCAACAACTTAACATGGGACTCTAACCCAACAACTTAACATGGGACTCTAACCCAACAACTTAACATGGGACTCGAACCCAACAACTTAACATGGGACTGGAACCCAACAACTTAACATGGGACTCGAACCCAACAACTTAACATGGGACTCGAACCCAACAACTTAACATGGGACTCGAACCCAACAACTTAACATGGGACTTGAACCCAACAACTTAACATGGGACTTGAACCCAACAACTTAACATGGGACTTGAACCCAACAACTTAATATGGGACTTGAACCCAACAACTTAACATGGGACTTGAACCCAACAACATAACATGGGACTTGAACCCAACAACATAACATGGGACTTGAAACCAACAACATAACAAGGGACTTGAAACCAACAACATAACAACGGACTTGAAACCAACAACATAACATGGGACTTTTTAACCCAACAACTTCTGAGAGTACAACAAAAACAAAAAGAAAAGCAGCTCTTAGAAGAGCAGCCAAGCTATTAAGTTAGCCAAGCTAATTTCCACTATGCCTTATATACACCCACAACACACACCGACAAGCACCAAGGAAGGTTTTAACACCTGAGAGGGCCTATGCCAATTAGAACCAAACAATGACAAACACCTAAGTATTCAATTCAAATCCCTTAGCAATTTGAAGCAGGAAATCAGTACAAACCACCACACAATAACTTGACTAAATGAATCTTACTTGTATCAGTAGAAAAGAAGATCTCAGCAAGTTAAAAAATCAAGTCTGTCTCCAGAATATCTCTTAAATATACTCTTTGAAAAGCAGCTCTTAGAAGAGCAGCCAAGCTATTAAATTCAAGCTATTACATTTTCAAAGAGTATATTTAAGAGATATTCTGGAGATACTCTGGAGGTAGTCTGAGGTATACAAGAGGTGAGAAAAACTAAAATATCTTTTTGATTTAAATTCTTAAAATGGCAGATTTGGTTTACTGTGATAATTGTTCTGCATTTGTTTCACGTTCCATTTTTTGGAGGTTTGGAGGCTGTCTAATCTGTAGACAGTTCTCAAGATTGTAGCAGGAGATTGCATTTTTAAAGTCCGAGATTTGTAATTTATCTGTAAAACAAACTCGGGCTGAGACTGTTGCGAAGTCACTGCCACAGAGGCCATTGCCACAGAGGCTTCCTAGGAATGGCAGGTGGGTTACTGTTGGATCTGGTAGGCTTAGAGTTGTGGATAAAAGGCATGTCCCGCAGTCTGTGGCTGTCCAGAATTCATTTTCAGCACTTTCAGAGTGCAGTGGTGTTGTGGAGGCAGGCTCAGACGCAGAGTTTGAGGAACCACTCTCCTATGTGGCTAAAGTGTGCAAGGAGAAGGTGAGGCCTGGTAGAAAGCAGTTGTTGTTGGGCGATTCTATCATAAGAGGTGCGGAGTTGGACAGTATTGGCTTAGTAAGATGTCTTCCTGGAGCTACTGCTCGCAGAGACAGGAGGCGTATTTCTAATATTGTTAAGCAAGCAAATCAGGAAGGAGAATTGGATGTACTGGTTCATCTAGGGACAAATGATTTGGCTTGCAATGAGGTTTCAGAGGTGAAGGAAGCTTTTCGTGTTCTTGCCAATGATATACGGCAGGTTGTGTCCACACTGTCCTTTTCTGAAGTTATGCCTGTGCATAACATTCAGAATGATAGAAGGATGCGTATTAGGGACTACAACTTGTGGCTTGGGGAATGGTGTCGGAGCAAGGATTTGGCTTTGTTTCTCATGGAAGTTCACTATGGGATAAAAAGGAACTGTACAAAAAAGATGGTTTGCATCTTTCTCAAAAGGGAACGAATGTTCTCAGTGAGCAGTTCAGAGGTCTTGCTAGGAGGTTTTTAAACTAAAAGAGGGGGGCAAAATGGCGATAAAACATCAATCCAATTGCCCCCCAAAACAGGGACAGAAGGTACCTGTAGTCAGTGTGCTGAAAAATGATAAGCTTAGGGTCATGTCTACAAATGCTCGCAGTTTAGGAAATAAGATCCATGAACTTGTGGCAATATTGGCAACTGAGAATGTAGATTTAGTGGCTGTTACTGAGACATGGTATAATGAAAAACATGACTGGGACATATCAATACCAGGGTACTCTTTATATAGAAAAGAAAGAGAAGGTAAAAAAGGGTGAGGGGTGGCCCTGTATGTGAGGGATAGTTTAAAATGTAATGTAATACAAGTTAGTGAGGTGAACATAGAGTCAGTTTGGGTTACATTAGAATTTGGTAATCATATGGTAACTCGGGTAGGTGTGATTTATAGGCCCCCTGGACAAATAGAGGAGTTAGATAATCTACTAGTTGAGGAAATAGCTAAAATGACAATGAAGGGAGAAGTGATCATCATGGGTGACTTTAATCTTCCTGATGTGAACTGGAAATACAAAATAGCTACTTGCGCCAGGAGTACGCATATCCTAAACTCCCTACTGGGATTATCTCTAAAACAAGTAGTTGAGGAGCCAACTTGAAAGCAGGCCATACTAGATTTAGTGTTCACAAATGGAGATTTGTTATCAGATATTACTGTAAGTGAAAGTTTAGAATCTAGTGATCACCTGACAGTGTGGTTTAATATAAGAACAGTGATGCAGTCACACCACACAAAAACAAAAGTTTTAGATTTTAGAAAAACAGAATTTTCTAAAATTAGATTAGGTGTAAAGGAGTCATTATAAGACTGGAGCAATTTAAATGGAGTCCAGGAGAAATGAGATTATCTAAAAGTTGCACTACTGAAGGCAACAGAAAATTGCATAAGGCTTGTCAGTAAGAGCAAAAAATTGAAGAAACCACTGTGGTACTCTGCAGAGGTGGCCAAAATAGTAAAAAATAAAAAGCTATCATTTAGTAATTATAAAAATACTCAGAGTGAGGAAGATAGAAAGATCTATAAGAGTAGGCAGAAAGAGGCAA
This sequence comes from Pelodytes ibericus, assembly GCA_036172795.1. Classification (NCBI taxonomy): domain Eukaryota; kingdom Metazoa; phylum Chordata; class Amphibia; order Anura; family Pelodytidae; genus Pelodytes; species Pelodytes ibericus. Next base: position 66,682,679 of record CM069861.1, read on the forward strand.
AGCAAGCTATAAGAGCTTCCAAAGCACACACAGAAGAGACTAAAGCCCAGTCAGTGAAGAAGGGGGATAAAACATTTTTTAGATACACAAATGAGAAAAGGAAAGTAAAACAAGGATTAGCTAGATTAAAAACAAAAGAAGGATGCTATGTAGAAGAGGATAAAGGCTTAGCAGACTGCCTTAATGAATATTTTTGTTCCGTTTTTACAAATGAAAATGAGGGTAAGGGACCTCATTTAGGGAAAAAGACTAATGAGTCTTTTGATGCAAGTAAGTTTACAGAGGAAGAGGTTTTACTTCAGCTGTCTAAAGTAAAGACAAATAAGTCGATGGGACCTGATGGGATACATCCAAAGTTATTAAAAGAACTTAGTGGTGTACTAGCAAAACTGTTAACAGATTTATTTAACCAATCATTGTTACCGGGAGTAGTTCCAGAAGATTGGAAATTAGCTCATGTTGTGCCCATTCACAAGAAAGGTAGTAGGGAGGAGGCGGGCAACCATAGACCAGTAAGTCTTACTTCAGTAGTGGGGAAAATAATGGAAACCTTGTTAAAGAATAGGATTGTTGAACATCTAAAGTCGCTTGGATTTCAAGATCAGAGACAGCATGGGTTTACTTCAGGGAGATCATGCCAAACTAATCTTAGTGATTTTTTTGATTGGGTGACTAAAATAATAGATCAGGGTGGTGCCTACTGCTTAAACATTGCTTACCTAGATTTCAGTAAGGCTTTTGACACTTTCGCACATAGAAGGCTTATCAATAAACTTAAATCTTTGAGTTTGGATTTCAATATTGTTGAATGGATTAGACAATGGCTGAGTGACAGGCAACAGAGGGTTGTAGTCAATGGGGTATGTTCGATGCAAGGTCTTGTTACTAGTGGGGTACCTCAGGGATCTGTACTTGGACCCATTCTCTTTAAGATTTTTATTAGCGATATTGCAGAAGGTCTTGTTGGCAAAGTATGTCTTTTTGCTGATGATACAAAGATTTGCTGCAGGGATAAGCCAAATGGCAAATGATTTAGCTAAACTAGAAAAATGGTCAGAGCAGTGGCAACTGACATTTAATGTGGACAAGTGCAAGATTATGCACCTTGGGCGTAAAAACCCAAAAGCAGAATATAGACTATTTGGTAGAGTCCTAACCTCAACATCTGAGGAAAGGGATTTAGGAGTAATAATTGAAGGACTTGAAGGTAGGGAGGCAATGCAATAGAGCAGCAAGAAATGCTAGCAGAATGCTTGGTTGCATAGGGAGAGGTATAAGCAGTAGGAAGAGGGAAGTGCTCATGCCATTGTACAGAGCACTGGTGAGACCTCACTTGGAGTATTGTACGCAGTACTGGAGACCGTATCTCCAGAAGGATATTGATACTTTGGAGAGAGTTCAGAGAAGGGCTACTAAACTGGTTCATGGGTTGAAGGATAAAACTTACCAGGAAAGGTTAAAGCATCTTAACATGTATAGCTTGGAGGAAAGACGTAACAGGGGGGATATGATAGAAACATTTAAATACAGAAAGGGAATCAACACAGTAAGAGAGTATATTTAAAAGAAGAAAAACTACCACAACTAGAGGACATAGTCTTAAATTAGAGGGGCAACAATTTAAAAGTAATATCAGGGGGAGAGAGGCGTGGCTTCCGACGAAGATGGCAGCCTGAGCACATAGCTCTTCATCGACGGAGCCTTCAACAGCCATCGACAGCTTACACAGGCAAATACAAAGCCCAACAGATCCAGGCAGAGATGCGAAGGGGTCCCCCCTCCAAAACAAGGGGTTCCCACAAAAAAGACTTACCGGAGGTTGCCCCAATATTCCGAAAAAGCTCCCAGGGATTCGACGCCATAATACCTGCAGAAATGGCGCCAACAGACGATCCCCCATGCCCCTCCACGAAACAGGATCTGGAAGATGTCTTCCACCGCCTGCAAAAATGTATTAAGGAGGAGATTAGTACAGCTCTGGCGCAGACAGCCAAAGAAATAAAAACGCTGAACACCCGAGTGAATGAGCACGCAGATCAACTACAATCGCTTTCAACGGACTACAACCAACCAGCTGACGACTCCATTGACCTCCACAACAGGGTGTTAACATTAGAATCAGCACTGGAAGATCTGGGGAACAGGTCACGATGGAACAATGTAAGGATCAGGGGTCTGACTGAAACAGTGGGCCCAGAAGCACTAACCCCAGTACTCCTACAGATGTTCCAAGAGGCCCTGCCCAAAGTCTCCCCTGACAAACTCCTATTAGATAGAGCCCACAGGGCCCTGAGACCGCCAGGCCCATCAGGCATGCAGCCACGCGACATAATAGTGCGCTTCCACTACCACTCCACAAAAGAGCTGCTGATGAGAGCCTCACGCAAAGCCCCGCTACAATACGGTGGTACACCGGTCCAACTATTCCAAGACCTGGAACCAGCCACATTATACCGGAGACGCCAATGGCGTCCCCTTACCGAAGCCTTGAGAAAACAAGATATCCGTTACGCATGGGGATTTCCCTTCAAGATCTCCTTTTCGTACAAAGGCCATAATAGATCTTACTCGACATACGAAGATCTACAGAACTTTGTGGAATCGATCACGAGGGACCCAACCCTGGATCAAGATAGGTCCAGAAGCCCTAGACACAAAGCCCCGACTCCGAGATGCCCACCCGTCCAGGAGTAGCACACTTTCACAATCCCCACAAGAAGACACCCCGGAGGAAGACCGCTACAGAACCCCTTCCATAAATGAACTAAAAGATTCATCAAATCTGGTCAAACTACCACAAACCCCCCTCAGAAACAGACGACGATTTGGAATCCATGAAACATCCCCACAGCACTAAATTATCTCACAAAATTAACTCATCAATGGGATGATGACCTAGAGAACACAAAGGCCCCACCGCAGGAAAGCAAAACCCAAAAAACAGTATAAAGAGCTTAAAATTTCACAGACAAGGGCCAGAAAGAGTCGAGAGAACAAACACTGGCAATGACACATTGCAAAAGGTGTTACTCCATGGGAAGACCTGATAAGTTACTAGACCAACAATGAACGCAACAAGACTCCATGCACCAAAAACAACCCTACAGAGGCGACACGCTGGTATCCACTGCACTCCATGTAAAGTACCAGAAATCCTAAAGACCTAGACATCGCCAGAAGGCCTCAAATCCGACCAGGGGAAAAGACAAAGGACACACTATTTCCAAAATAAATTGGACCAGAGAAAGGCCAAAACCACCCTGTGTAGAACAGAGCAAAGGCTCCATAGTTCGATGTTTATAAGATTTGTATTGTTTTATATACCTGTCGTAACGATATTTCCATCAGCGGAACCGATCTGTTTTGTTACAGACAACCATTAGTTCATAACAAAACAGCACGCATCTGCTCTCTCCAAAAAAGACTGGCAACGGTATAAGCCCAGTACCAAATTTTATTTTATGTTTATTTTTCAAAAATTTCCAAAATCACTTTAGATCTGATTGTATATACTGTAAATAAGTAACTAAAATTTATAATCATTTCATATCTATCCCATTCAGACTCCAACCTCCTCTGTGGAGACTGAATCCCTCCCCTGTACTACCCTCCTGAATCCCCCTATTCCCCCGTCTTGCACCCCCCAACAGCCTCCCTCTCCTCTCCCCCCCTATTCCAACTGTCCCCCCTTTTTTTTTTTTCTCTTTCTTTCCTCTCTTTTCTCTCTTTCCTTCTCTTTTTCTTCTCTCCTCCCTTCCTCTCCCAGGGCCCCGCGCCTGCCTCTATTCCAGGTTCCACAGCAGTGGAGGGAATATTATTATTGATCTGACAGTTGCTCACAGTATTATCTCTCTCATCCCCACCCCAACGACAGAAACAAAATGCCGCTCTCCCTTTCGCTCCTGTCCCTGAACGTCCATGGTCTCAACTCCCCTCAGAAAAGGAGATCGCTACTTCGCCACCTCAAGTCCATGGGAGCCGACATCGCCTTCCTCCAAGAGACTCATCTCCCTGCCGCCAAACCTCCAACACTGAGAGACCACACCTACCCCACGTGCTACATGGCCAACGCTCTCCTGAAAAAACAAGGGGTGGCGATCCTGGTAAGAAAAACGTGCCCTTTTCAACATAGATACCACTATAGTGACCCAGAGGGAAGGTTTCTCTTTCTTTCGGGGACGCTGGGACCACACACCATCACTTTCCTAAATATCTATGGCCCAGCCTCCCCGAACACAGAGTTTTGGAAGGACTTATCCTCCTTCCTTAATAACCACCCCACAGACACCCTAATACTGGGAGGTGACTTTAATGCCACACTATCCCCGAAGATAGACAGATCCACACACCACGACAAAGCTCACCCCTCAGATTCACACCTACAACAGTTTGTAAATTCACATAATCTCCTAGATATCTGGCGGCTGCAGCACCTGGGGGAAAGGGACTACACCTTCTTCTCACATCCACATCTCAGTTACTCGAGAATTGACATGTTCTTAATCTCCCAAAGAAGTCTCCCCATAGTCACTCACTCGCAAATACACCCTATATCTTGGTCAGATCATGCAGACATCACAGTGAGGATAACCCTTCCTGAGCTAACAAGGGCCTCCTCATGGAAGCTCAATGACACTATCCTGCACAACCCAAACACACGAGACACGCTGAAATCCCTAATTATAGATTATTTTACCTTAAATAAAGACTCGGTGTCAGAACCAGCTTTATTATGGGTAGCCCACAAAGCAGTGATTAGAGGCCACATTATTGCTATTACCTCAAAGGCCAAGAAAGACAAAGGAGAAGCTCTCATGCGACTCCAAACCCAACTAATTGACCTAGAATCCAAAAACAAAAAACACTCATCTAAAGCCGGTACTGCAAAAATACAGGAAGTGAGGAACAAAATACAAAGTCTCTACCTAGCTGAAACTGCTAAAGCACTTAAATACACCAAAAGAACATATTATGAAAAATCAAATAAGGCAGACAAAATTTTGGTATCAATGCTGAAAGCTCAAACAGCCTCCAGATTGATACCAAATATAAGAACTAGCTCAGGGACAATCACCACCTCCCCAAGAGAAATAGCAAAAGAATTTGAAACCTACTACAAAAAGCTATACAATCACACACCCAATAAAAGTTTACTAAACCCACTCCATACCCAGTCAATCCTTGAATACTTAAGGACAAAGGAAATGCCCAAACTCTCTGACACAGAAAGCAGCGCCTTAGAAGACCCAATAACAGAGACGGAGATCCTGGAAGCCATAAAAACATTAAAACCAAACAAATCCCCAGGCCCAGACGGTTTCACAGCCCCCTACTACAAAATGTACAAAGAGGAACTAACCCCGCACCTTCTTTTATTGTACAACTCGATCCTTGAGGGTTGCTACTTCCCAGACGAAATGCTGGAAGCAGACATGATCTTAATTCATAAACAGGGAAAACCGAAAGATGAGGTCTCGAATTACAGACCCATCTCATTACTTAACCTAGACTACAAAATATTTACAAAAATCTTAGCCTCCAGACTAAACATAGTTCTAAATCAACTGATACACCCCGACCAAGTGGGCTTTATTCCACACAGACAAGCCCTTGATAACACAAGAAGAGGTATAGACCTCCTTTGGATAGCGACACAAACACAGACTCCCTCTCTGTTTCTCTCATTAGACGCGGAAAAGGCGTTTGACCGTCTGGACTGGGCCTTTTTAAGACTAACCCTGGAACACATGAACTTCCCACAGAATTTTCAAAACTGCTTGTCGGCACTATACCATACCCCAACCTCAATTCTTAAAATCCCTGGGGTAGACCCAGTAAGATTCAGTAATCATAACGGAACAAGACAGGGATGTCCATTATCCCCCCTACTATTCGCCCTCTCCCTAGAACCACTACTCTACACAATCCGAAATAACCCAAACATAACAGGCATTAAAATTGCAAAAGAAACATACAAGGTGGCAGCCTATGCGGACGACATACTGCTATCAATCACCAAACCTCTTACATCACTCCCCAATCTATTCCAAGATTTGACACAATACCAGGACTTAGCTGGCCTCAAAATAAACACAAACAAATCTGAAGCTCTACACATAAACATACCAACACACACCATAAAATTAATACGCCTGAACGTTGACTTCCCACTCACAGAAAAACCACTGACGTATTTAGGTCTCAAGCTAGCCAAGGATCACTCCCAACTTTATGATTTGAATTACACACCCCTTCTCAAAACTTTGAAAACAGACCTTCAGAGATGGGCACCCCTTTCCATATCATGGCTAGGAAGGTTGGCCACCATTAAAATGAACCTCTTACCAAGGCTACTTTATCTCTTCCAAGCACTCCCTATACCGCTCCGCCCCTCGGACTTTAAATCATTACAAAAGAACATAGACCAATTCATATGGAACAATAAAAAACCCAGAGTAAACAAAACTACCATGTACATGCATAAATCCACAGGAGGGCTAGGTCTTCCAAACCTGAACAAATACTATCTAGCAGCCCAAATTGCACAAATAGCAGCATGGCATGTCCCAGTGGCCAATACGAGATGGGTAGATCTGGAACATGACATGTTCAGGCCAGATGTCCTCTCTCAATACATATGGCTGTCGAGACAAAACCGCCCATTACTACGTACTAAATGCCCCTCCATCCTCAATTCAATTAGAATATGGGACAAACACGCAATAAAAAGTGACCTCACGACAACACACTCACCACTCGCTCCGATATATAGAAATCTAAGCTTCCCACCAGGGATGACCCCAACCATATTCCGAAACTACGATCAAGGAAACATCACAAGTGTGACGGACTTATATAGAGATGGCCACCCCAAATCATTTTCAGAAATATCCGAAAATCTAACACTACACACTAGAGACTTCTTTCGCTACATTCAACTCAGAGACTTTGCAGCTCAAACTCAGACCAGGAAGGCAGCCTCCACAAGCCCGACCTGGTTTGAGCAAACATGTACAAACAATCTTAGAAAGACCGGTTTAATTTCACAGCTGTACGCCACTCTAAACTTCCCACAAACTGAGGTCACACTAACTTATGTCAAAGCCTGGGAGAAAGATCTAGGTCACCCATTAGAGAGTGAAGATTGGAGAGAAATCTGGAACTCCACAAGTCAAATCTCAACCTTTGTCCAACACAAAGAGCAGGCTTACAAAACATTACTGAGGTGGTACTTGACTCCCTCGAGACAAGCAGAGATGGGGGTGGTCCCCTCCCCCGGGTGCTGGAGAGGAAGCGGGCATAGGGGTACTTATTATCACATGTGGTGGGAATGCCCATGGATCAAACAACTCTGGTCACAAATCCAACAACTCATATCCAAAGTTTTGCAAAAACCAGCCCCCAATGATCCAGAAACCTACCTTCTATCTAGACCTCATGAAACCTACACGAGAAGTGAAAATCGCCTTATAGCGCGGATTGCATTAGCAACCAGAAGAGCGTTGGCCCAGGAGTGGAATCATCCTACCATGCCTTCCATTTCCAAAATCAAAACAATGGTGGAAGAGGTAGTAGACATGGACTACCTGACATCCCTGCTCCATGACTCCTCAAAGTCCTTTCATAAGACCTGGTGCCCATGGAGAGAATGTTTCCCAAACTGATTCCCAGACAGCTGTGGCAGGGGAGATGAGTCCTTGGAGGAGGCGACGGATCCAGAAGAAGTCAAACCAATAGAGGAATGTGAACCCCCCCCCCCTTTTTTTTTCCCCTCTCTTCCTTTTCTTTTTTCTTCTCCTCTCCCTTCTGTATGCCCCTTCGTTTCCCTAAAATACCTGCCCATATTGTCACATAAAGGACCGATAAAAACCCTAGCAGGTCGAATAATCGGATTGACACACCAGGAGGACACCAAAGTATCTTAGGAAGAACCCGACACGGCAATCACCCATGACCCTACTTCTTATGTTTCAAATTTTTCTGAGTTAGAAAGTTTATTAGTTATTGACTGTCACAAAAATAGTACTGAACAGTATTGATTGCACAAATGGAAGATATCACCAAATTGTCATTCATTCTGTAATTATCTGTCATGGATCACACTGTCATTATATTTTACGATTTAATGATGTTCTATTACGTTTTATTATGTAAAAAAGAGAAAAATCTCAAAAATAAAGATTTAAAAAAAAAAAAAGTAATATCAGGAAGTATTACTTTACTGAAAGGGTAGTGGATGTATGGAATAGCCTGCCAGCAGAAGTGGTAGAGGTAAACACAGTCAAGGATTTTAAGCATGCGTGGGATAGACACAAGGCTATCCTAGCTATAAGACCAGGAACGGGGGACTAATAAAAGTACTCAAAAAAATTGGGCAGACTAGATGGACCGAATGGTTCTTATCTACCGACACATTCTATGTTTCTATGTAAAAACAAAAACAAAAAAAACATTACTTTTCTGCAACCACCAACAATTAGTTCAGAGAAACAGGGCAAAGAACACAAAAATAAAACAAAACGTTCTTACCCGATTTGGATTCTCTCCACTTCTGACACCATATTGTTTTAAATTTAGCAGACAGCAATGTTTTCTCTCAGATATGGAGAAAAGGAATGGACACAGCAGAAATACGAGCTCGGAGGGCAGTACTCATTCACACAAGTGTATGGCTGAATACTACTCCTTAGTTTAATGAAAGGAGACATAGATTTTATATCCAAATCAGTCCATAGTCAGAAAGGGGTTTTCCTCACACAATACATTAGGATTTACATATGTCCAGTGAAATGCATCTTAAAGATACTTCAAACACACCTGGCATTAGCTGAATAAATATGTTAATTAAAGAAACAAACACTTCAGTGAGATAAGATGTTAACAGGATATAGAGGAAGAAAGTAAATCAGGATCAAAGGCCAGATGTTATAATAGAGCATCCTGACATTACTAAATCACTGTGTGGAGTGACACAGGATATAAGGGAAATGGGTGCAACTTAATTAACCCATATCATTTACGTTGTTCATTATGGGGTTTTTGGTGATCGTGTATCTTTGTGCCCGGTATACAAAGGGTTTGTCTTGATTTGTAATCCTATTATCCCCCTAGGTGGTGGGGAGGTGTTTTGCACTGTATAAAAGAAATGCTTGTGTTCATTAAAGTCTGTCTTTGTTTTGACCCTCTCCACAGAGTCTTGTCTCGTGATTGGAGGGGGGGAATCTCTTTTTATTCCTGTACAGCCATTTGAATTACTTGGCGGCGTTAACCCCTCACCTACCGGGGTGCCACTACAGCAAGTATCATCCATCTCTTCTTTAGATGGATCCCTGTTAGGGACTGGTAAGGTCTGTTGGGAGAAGGAACCCTTGAAACCCATAATTGGTGCCTTTCATGCAGAGTGTTTATGATTTGACATGTTTAATAGCACTTATATTCCTGTGATCTTAGGCCTCCCTTGGTTACAACTCCATGATCCTTCTATCGACTGGAGATCAAGGCAGATCACCACTTGCCATGGAGCATGCTTACAGACATTCAAACCTCTGGTAGTGGTTTTGGAGATACCACTAGACGGCCCAAAGTATCTTGTTCCTAAACAAAATTGGGAAAACCTAGATGTCTTCTCAAAATAAAAGGCAAATAAATTGCCTCCTCACTGGCTCTGCTTTTCTACTTAATTCTGCTGTCTTCACTAAGCTCGACCTTTGTGGGACATATTAGCTTCTCAAAATCAAAGAGGGAGATGAATGGAAGACCGCCTTCAATACTTGTTACGGACATTACGAATACCTAGTCATGCTTTTTCGGGTTGTGTAATGCCCCAGCCGTCTTCCATGTATTTCATGACCTGTTGTTATCCTGTGTAATAGTCTAATTGGATGACATCCTTATTTATTCCAGCAACAGATGAGACCATTGTATCCACGTCAAAACGGTCCTACATGCCTAAGAGAACACTCTTTGTATGCTATAGCATAAAAATGCCTATTTGATCAAGATCAAATTTCGTTCCTTGGTTACGTCATTACTGCCGGCAAAATAGAGCTAGATCCTGATAAGGTTGCTCAGTGGCCTCAACCTAATGATTTGTGAGGAATACAAAGATTCTTTTGAATTGAGAAGTATTATCATCAGTTTAGACATAATGTTGCCAAGATCAAAGCTCCTCTTGCCTCCCTTATTAAGAAGGGATCCAACCCTAAGGTCTGGCCCAAAGAGGGAGTACGTGCATTTAACATACTCAAGAAACCCCTCTGTTCTTCACCGGTGCTTTATACACTGGATCTCAATCAACCTTTGATACTTCAAGTGATGATTTGGAATATGGGGCTGGAGCAGTACTTTCCCAGTCAGATAATTCAACGAACAAAATGCATCCATGTTCTTTCTTTTCTAAATGTTTTACACCAGGAGAGAGAAACTATGATATAGGGAACAGAGAGCTCTTAGCCATAAAAATGACGTTAGAGCAATTGCGCCATCTTTTGGAGGGAACATCCATTCCTGTCACCATCCTCACTGATCACAAAAATCTTCGCTACATTGAAAAGGCCAAACGGTTCAATCCTCGTCATGCAAGGTGGTCACTGTTCTTTACCCAGTTTAACTTCATTATTTCTTATTGTCCAAGCAGTAAGAATAGCAAAGCTGATGCTCTGTTTGAAAGAGAACACACCACTTCCATTGATGAATATATCATTCTCCATCATAGGATTATAGCATTGATTTCATCAACCTTGGTACATAATATAGCCAAATCCCAGACTACTCTACCATCCAGTCATGAAATAATTAACACACTATTCCTTTAACCTAAGTTTCGAATAGCTGTCTTCAAATGGGCTCACTGTTCGTGCATAGCTGGACACAGAGCATTATCAAATATACTATTCCTTCTAAAGAAACAATTTTGCTGGTCCACCAAAAGGTTAGACACTGATAGCACATACCTCCCAAGCATGAATATATCTAAGAACAAGAGTCCCCGACATCGACCTTTCGGCCTACTCCTTTCTTTACCAGAATCAACCTTGGGAACATGTGGCCATGGATTTTGTCACGGACCTACCGCATTCCAATGGCTACAGTACAGATTTGGTCACCTTTGATCTGTTCTCTAAACAAGCACATTTCACTCCTCTGTCTAAAGTGCCCATTTCCAAGATACTTGCTGAGGTTTTTAATCTGGGATCTTATGTCTCCTCAACGTATCATCTTTGACCATGGTCCACAGTTCATATCTCATTTTTGGAAAGCACTTTACCACTTCCTGAATATCTTTCTCCACTTCTCATCAGCCTACCAACAACAATCCAATAGCCAAACAGAGAGAACCAACCATGTACTCAAACAATATCTCCACATTTTCTCCTCTGCTGATCACTCTGACTGGTCGTCCTAACTGCTCCAATCATAGCTTCCTCAAGTGTTCTGCGTTCCATGCTGCTTTGGGTTATGAACCTCGCTTGTGTCCAGCCAAGTGACTGATGTATCAGTGGCTGATTCTTTTTCCCGGGATCTCAAACACCTTTGGACCACTGTCAAACATCAGCTAAACCAGACAAAGATAAAGAAAAAGACAACAGTTGACAACAAAAAAATTTCAGGTCCCAACTTATTGTCTGAAGATAAGGTTTGGCTCTCCCCTTAGAATCCATGTTTCAGGCGTGTTTCTAACACTTTAGGTCAGAAAAACATTGGCCATTTTCTTGTTCTTTCCCAAATCAAAAAAGATACTTATGCATTGGATCTTCCGACTGCCATGAATGTACCTAATGCTTTTCATATTTCACTGCTGCAACCAGTTGTTTTGAATGATACACCCCTTTGTGTCGTCCCACTTCTTCGACTCTTGACCAAGGTCAAAAGGAGTATTCCGTACGCAAACTGCCAGTTGGGAAGATGGGGTCTTGCAATATCTTGTTAATTGTGCTGGTTATGGTCCGGAGGAGCACTCCTGGGTTGCCATCCATGACATTCATGTCAAATTCCACTGTGACCACTAAGCCTACTAGTCAGATGTGCATTCCTCAGGGGCAGGATTGTGTAACTCACCTGTCAGTTCGTCTTCATTGATGAGGGTCTCGCAGTGCTGTGGCGGAAATTTTTCTGGAGTCCGGAAGTCCCCTGCAACTTCTGGCACCACCTCAACACACGGCAGCCATTTTTCTGGAGTCCACTTGTGCTGCAAGCAGGCTCCAAATTACAGTAACAGTGGTAAATGCCAATTCAAGTAAATATTGGTACACACACCCTATTCTGCTCACGCCCTCTCCCCTCCTCTTTTAGGGCATTCACTTGTTTCTACACATATTTAAATCTGCTACACACTTCCCCAAATCCCCCGTGCATACAGTATCTCTGTGTTATTGAGCTACATTCATTATTAATATTTTTATCTCTATGGTTTTACCCTCGGCTACCACTTAGACTCCACTGTCTCAACCCACGGCTACCACTGTGACACAGAGTCCTACTAGTCACACCACCTCTGTTACCACCAACCCCCCCCCCCCTCACAAAATTTGTAATGGACAATAACACCCTGTGCAGGCTGTGTGAGCTGCTTTAGCTCTGAGCATCAGAAATGTCAGGGCCCCTTACTGAAAATGTTCCCCCCCCTTATAGTTTATCAATTAATATGTGACTAAAAGCCTGGGGTCCGCATCTGCTGCATGTCACATATTAATTGATAATCTATCATGGGGGGGGGGGGGCACCTAATGTGACCAGTGACCTGTAACAAAATCCAGACAGATATGCGTGGCTATACAGATATAGGGAGTGTCACAGAAGTTAACCCCTTTATCGACACACTCCATCACACACATATACAGACAGTCTGTCACTCACACTGACATAAACACACACTCACACTGACATACACACACTCTCACTGACACCAACATAAGCACTCTCACTTACACTGACATACACACTCACTTACAATGACATACACACACTCTCCCTCACACTGACATACACACACTCTCACTCACACTGACATAAACACACTCTCACTCACACTGACATACACAAACACTCCCTCACACTGACATACACACACTCACACTGACATACACACACACACACTGGCATACAAACACTCTCTCTCACACTGACATACACACACTCTCTCCCACACTGACATACACACACTCTCTCTCACACTGACATATACACACACTCACTCACACTGACACACACACACACTCACTCACACTGACCTACAAACACTCACTCACACTGACTTACACACACACAAACTCACACTGACATACACACACTCTCTCTCACACTGACTGACATACACACACACTCCCTCACACTGACATACACACACACTCACTCACTCACTCACTCACACTGACATACATACACACTCACACTGAGATACACACACACACACACACTGACATACACACACTCTCTCTCACACTGACATACACACAATCTCTCCAACACTAACATACACACACTCTCTCTCACACTGACATATACACACACTCACTCACACTGACAAACACACACACTCACTCACACTGACCTACAAACACTCACTCACACTGACATACACACACTCTCTCTCACACTGACATACACACACACTCCCTAACACTGACATACACACACACTCACACTGACATACAAACACACACTAACTCACACTGACATACACACACACTCACTCACACTGACATACACACACTAACTCTCACTGACATACACACACTCACTCTCACACTGACATACATACACACTCACTCACTCACACTGACATACACACACTCTCACTAACACTGGCATACACAGACACTTATTCACACTGACATACACACACTCTCACGCACACTGACATACTCATTCACTCAAACTGACTTACACCCACTCTCACTCACACTGACATAGACACACTCGCTCACTTACACTGACATACATACACACACTCTCACTCACACTGACATACAAACACACACTGACTCACACTGACACACATTTACATATACACTCATCCACACTGACATACACCCACTAACACTCACTGGCATACACACACTCTCACTCACACTGACATACACACACTCTCACTCACACTGACATACACACACACTCACTCACACTGACATACAAACACACACTCGATCACACTGACATACATATACACATTCACTCACACTGACACACACACTCTCACACTGACATACATACACACACAAACTCACACTGACATACACACTCTCACTTACACTGACAGACACATACTCTCACTCACAATGATATACACACACTCACTCACACTAAAATACACACACTCTCACTCACACTGACATACACACACTCTCACTCACACTGACATACACACACTCTCACATACACTTACATACACACACTCACACTGATATACACACCCACACACTGACATACACACACTCACACTGACATACACACACTCTCACTCACGCTGACATACACACACTCTCACTTACACTGACATACACACACACACTATCTCACACTGACATACATACACACTTACTCACACATGCATACACACACACTAACTCACTCACTCATTCACTCACTCACACTGACATGCATACACACAAACTCACACTGACACACACACTCACTCACTCACACTGACATACACACACTCTCACTCACACTGACATATACACACACTCACTCATTCACTCACTCACACTGACATACACACACACACTTAATCACACTGACATACACATACTCTCACTCACACTGACATATACACACACTCACTCACACTGACATACACATACTCTCACTTACACTGACATACATACACACACAATCACTCACACTGACATACACACAAACTCACTCACACTGACATACACACACTATCTTTTACACTGAGATACATACTCTCACTCACATTGACATACACACTCACTCACACTAACATACGACCACTCTCACTCACACTGACATACACACACTCTCACTGACATCTAGACACACGCACTCACACTGACATACACACACACTCACTCACACTGACATACACACACACTCACTCACACTGACATTTACATACACTCACTCACAATGAGATACATACACTGACTCACACTGACATACACACACTTTCTCTCACACTGACATACACACGCACTCACTCACTCACAATGACATACATACACACACTAACTCACACTGACATACACACACACTCACTCACACTGACATACACACACTCTCACTCTCACTGAAAAGCACACAACCTCACTCACACTGACATACACACACTCTCACTTACACTGACATACACATACTCTCACTCACACTGACATACACCCACTCACTCACACTGACACACACACACTTTCACTCACACTGACATACACACTCACTCACAATGACTTACACCCACTCTCACTGACATAGACACACTCACTTACACTGACATACACACACTCTCACTCACACTGACATACACACACTCTCACTCACACTGATATACACACCCAAACACTGACATACACACACTCTCACTCACACTGACATACACACACTCTCACTTACACTGACATACACACATACACACACTCACTCACACTGACATACATACATACACACACTCACTCACACATACATACATACATACATACATACATACACACACACTCACTCACTGATTCACTCACACTGACATACATACACACAAACTCACACTGACATTCACACACTCTCCCTCACACTGACATACACACACACACTCACACTGACATACAGACACACTCACTCACACTGACATACACACACTCTCACACTGACATACATACACACACTAACTCACACTGACATACCCACATATTCTCTTACACTGACGTAAACACACACAATCTCACTGACATACACAGACTTACTCTCACTCACACTAACATACACACCCTTACTCTCACTCACACTGACACACACACACACACTCACTCACACTGACATACATACACACACTCACTCACACATACATACATACACACACACTCACTCACTGATTCACTCACACTGACATACATACACACAAACTCACACTGACATTCACACACTCTCCCTCACACTGACATACACACACACACTCACACTGACATACACACACTCACTTACACTGTCACACACACTCACTCTCACACTGACATACACACACACACTCACACTGACATACACACACTCTCACACTGACATACATACACACACTAACTCACACTGACATACACACACATTCTCTTACACTGACGTAAACACACACACTCTCACTGACATACACAGACTTACTCTCACTCACACTAACATACACACCCTTACTCTCACTCACACTGACATACACACACACTCACTCACACTGACATACACACACTCTCACTCACACTGACATACACACACTCTTACTCACACTGACAACACACACACTTACCCTCAATGAAAGACACATATTCTCACTTACACTGACATATACACACTCACTCACACTGACATACATACACTCACTCTCACACTGACATACACACACAACCACTCACACTGACATACACACACACTCACACTGACATACATACACACACTAACTCACACTGACATACACACACACTCTCTTACACTGACGTGCACACACTCACTCTCACTGACATACACACACTTACTCTCACTCACACTGACATACACACACTCTCACTCACACTGACATACACACACACTCACACTGACATACACACACACTCACACTGACATACACACACTTACTCACACTGAAATATACACACAATCCCTCACACTGAGATACACACACTCTCACTTACACTGACATACATACACACTCACTTACACTGACATACATACACACACTCACTCACACTGAAATACACACACACAGTCACTCACACTGACAAACACACTGACAAACACACTCTCTCTTACACTGAGATACATACTCTCACTCACATTGACATACACACTCACTCACACTAACATACACACACTCTCACTCACACTGACATAAACACACTCTCACTTACACTGACATACACACACACTCACTCACACTGACATACACACTCACTCACACTGACATACTCCCACTCTCACTCTGACATACACACACAACCACTCACACTGACATACACACACACTCACACTGACATACATACACTCACTCTCACACTGACATACACACACAACCACTCACACTGACATACACACACACTCACACTGACATACATACACACACTAACTCACACTGACATACACACACACTCTCTTACACTGAGATACATACTCTCACTCACATTGACATACACACTCACTCACACTAACATACACACACTCTCACTCACACTGACATAAACACACTCTCACTTACACTGACATACACACACACTCACTCACACTGACATACACACTCACTCACACTGACATACTCCCACTCTCACTCATACATACACACACTCACTCACGCTGAAATACATACACTCACTCTCACACTGACATACACACACAACCACTCACACTGACATACACACACACTCACACTGACATACATACACACACTAACTCACACTGACATACACACACATTCTCTTACACTGACGTAAACACACACACTCTCACTGACATACACAGACTTACTCCCACTCACACTAACATACACACCCTTACTCTCACTCACACTGACATACACACACACTCACTCACACTGACATACACACACTCTCACTCACACTGACATACACACACTCTCACTCACACTGACATACACACACTCTTACTCACAATGACATACACACACACTTACCCTCAATGAAAGACACATACCCTCACTTACACTGACATATACACACACTCACTCACACTGACATACATACACTCACTCTCACACTGACATACACACACAACCACTCCCACTGACATACACACACACTCACACTGACATACATACACACACTAACTCACACTGACATACACACACACTCTCTTACACTGACGTGCACACACTCACTCTCACTGACATACACACACTTACTCTCACTCACACTGACATACACACACTCACTCACACTGACATACACACACTCTCACTCACACTGACATACACACACACTCACACTGACTTACACACACTTACTCACACTGACATACACACACTTACTCACACTGAAATATACACACAATCACTCACACTGAGATACACACACTCTCACTTACACTGACATACATACACACTCACTTACACTGACATACATACACACACTCACTCACACTGAAATACACACACACAGTCACTCACACTGACAAACACACTCTCTCTTACACTGAGATACATACTCTCACTCACATTGACATACACACTCACTCACACTAACATATACACACTCTCACTCACACTGACATAAACACACTCTCACTTACACTGACATACACACACACTCACTCACACTGACATACACACTCACTCACACTGACATACTCCTACTCTCACTTATACATACACACACTCACTCACACTGAAATACACACACACAGTCACTCACACTGACAAACACACTCTCTCTTACACTGAGATACATACTCTCACTTACATTGACATACACACTCACTCACACTAACATACACACACTCTCACTCACACTGACATAAACACACTCTCACTCACACTGACATACATATACACACTAACACACACTGACATACACACACTCACTTACACTGACATACACACACTCACTTACACTGACATACACACACACACTCTCACTGACATACACACACTCACTCTCACTGACATACACACACTCACTCTTACTCACACTGAAATACACACACACTCACTCACACTGACATACACACACTCTTACTCACACTGACATACACACACTCACTCACTCACACTGACATACACACACACTTACTCACGCTGACATGCACATGCTCTCACTCACACTGACATATACACACACTCACTCACACTGACATACACACACTCTCACTTACACCGACATACATACACACTCACTTACACTGACATACATACACACACAATCACTCACACTGACATACATACACACACTCTCTCTTACACTGAGATACATACTCTCACTCACATTGACATACACACTCACTCACACTTACATACACACACACACACACAGACATACACACACACTCACTCCTACTGACATACACACACACTCACTCACACTGACATACACATACAAACTCACACTGACATACACACACACTGACTCATAATGACATACACACACTCACTCACTCACAATTAAATACATACACACACTAACTCACACTGACATACACACACTCACTCTCACTGACATACACACACTCTCACTCTCACTAACAAACACACAACCTAACTCACACTGACATACACACCCACCCACCCTGACATACATACACAAACTATCTCACACTGACATACACACACTCACTCACACTGCCATACACACACTCTCACTCTCACTAACAAACACACAACCTCACTCACACTGACATATACACACACTCACACTGACATACATACACACACTCTCACTCACACTGACATACACACTCACTCCCACTGACTTACACCCACTCTCACTCACACTGACATAGACACGCTCACTCACACTGACATACACACACTCTCACTCATTCTGACATACACACACTCTCACTTACAGTGACATAGACACACTCTCACTCACACTGATAAACACACCCACACACTGACATACACACACTCTTACTCACACTGACATACACACACACTCACTCACACTGACATACACACACTCCCACTCACACTGACATACACACACTCCCACTTACATTGGCATACACACACTCTCACATACACCAACATACACACACTCTCACACACACTGACATACACACACTTTCACTCACACTGACATACACACACTCTCACTCACACAAACATACACGCTCACTCACACTGACTTACACCCATTCTCACTCACACTGACTTACACCCACTCTCACTCACACTGACATAGACACACTTACTCACACTGACATAGACACACTTACTCACACTGACATACACACACTCTCTTTCACACTGACACACTGAAAGGGTTAAATTGATGTTGAGAAGTTTCTCTGCTTGACCAAGTTCAAGAAAAGGTCACAGTCCCTGAGGAGATCAGATAACAAATCATGATTTTAACGACTACCCCAATGGGAGAGGGGGTATCAGCCGTTGCGGATGTCCTTCTTGGCAAGATGCTGTGCAGTAGTTGGGTTGCTTTATCCCATCCGCTGGATCCAAGTAGAGAGTAAGGCAGAGCTCTTAGAAGAGCTAGTGATTTATACTGGGCAGGTTCCCTTTCAAGAACGAGACAAGGCTATGTTTTGAAGGGTAAAGTAAAAACTGACTCCACTGAGCGTTTATTGCTGCTATTATGCAGGGTTTTACAGTATTGTCACCACCCACTGAACCTTGTTGGGCACCAACAATGCAAGTACAGCAGCCAATCAGGCACAATGTTACAATAGAAACACACCCAGTAATTACAGTACATTCCTTACAAGTTAAACTTTGTCTCAACTCAATTATCTCCAAGCTAAAAAATATACTTTTTCACATTTATTATAACTAGAGTTGAGCGGACACCTGGATGTTTGGGTTCGGCAGGTTTGGCCGAACTTCGAAAACATGTCCGGGTCCGTGCTCGAACTTGACCCCGAACTTGACCCCGAACCCCATTGAAGTCAATGGGGTCACGAACTTTTGGCCACTAAAATGCCTCTAAAAAAGTCATGGAAAGGGCTAGAGGGCTGCAAAAGGAAGTAAAATGTGGGTAAGAGTAGGACAAGTGCCCTGCAAGCACATTTTACTTCCTTTTGCAGCCACAGAAGTAGTAAAAAGCTGTGCACTCCACGCTCCAGGATGGTGAAAAATAAAGTGCTTTATTAACTGTAAAAATTATGCAGTGAATAACATCCATGGACTGGTAAATCAAAACACAGGTGGGAGGACAACCTGACGCGTTTCGCGTGTTGCCACGCTTAGTCATATCCAACCAATTAGAGTGCTCTGTGTCATTTTACACAGCGTGGGAAAGTTCTTTTGAATTCTCCAACTTTGTTTAAAATGGCTAGTATTTTTCACCCGTGGATTTTTTTTTCTTTTTTGCGCTCAGTTTTTTTTTTTTTGCGACGCGTATTATGTTTTTTTATTTGGCCTTTTTTGGGGCTGAAGAAAGAAAAAAAGAAGAATGAAGACCTCAAATGGTAAGTATAAATTTTTTTTTTTTTTTTACTATTATTAGGGTGAAGGGGGTAGGTAGGATTTTTTTTATTTTATTGGGGGGGTAAGTGACTAGGGGCTGGGCACCCCTAGTCACTTAATTTGTGGATTCATGGGTGGGTACCGGGGGGGACACTAGGTCCTCCCCCTCATTCTTTTTAGGGTCCCCACCCGCCGGCCATGGGTGTGGACACTAGGTCCCCCCCTCATTCCTATTAGGGTCCCAACCCGCCAGCCATGGGTGGGGACCGGGTGGGGGAGACTAGGTCCCCCCTCATTCTTATTAGGGTCCCCACCTGCCGGCCATGGGTGGGGCCCCGGAAGGGGGACACTAGGTCCCCCCCTCATTCTCTTTAGGGTGCCCACCCGCCGGAAATGGGTGGGTACCAGGGCGGGGGCAGGGGTATTTTACTAGTGACTGGGCAGCAATAGCTTTGCGGTTCGGGTTCGCTCAACACTAATTATAACTTCAAAACTATGCATGGGATTTCAACAAAAGTTACATTTTCATAATCAATCCATTCATGGGAACAACGTATCCAAAAATGTCACAAATTGGTCCAGGGGTTCAGAAGTAAAAATGTGGATATGACCGACTGTTCGTATGTAGGAAACCACACGAATAGTCTCTGTTCTCAGTTCTTATGCAGGAATATATAGCTTAACAAGGGGTTTTGTTACAATGGTGTTAGCTGTTTATGTAAGAATGTCTTAGATTGCAATAAGAGGAACTAAATATGTAAGCAAGTTTCTACTATTTTCTGCTTGAGTGACTATATTGAGTTTTATTTTATGTTTTCTGCTTAGTGGCAATATGAGTGCATGTTGTCCACACCCCCTGTGTAAACGCCCCCTCATGTACTTTATGCTATGTTCTGCACAATTTATAACCAATCAATATACAGGACAAACCCAAAGGGAGAGAAAATGAACAAGGGTAAATCTAAATACCCTAAGAGACTTGTCCCACAGAAAGCTAAGACAGAGTTGCTGCATCCAGCATTTTCTGTTTGCTCAGAGCCCCCACGGTACAGCATGGCATGTAAATTGCCAGATAAGGAATTAACTGCTTTGTCTATGGCCAGTAGTACACAGTGTTTTAAGGTTATTGTAGAAATTGTTATGTATAAGAGTATTATAACAGTGCATTATTAAACAGAATTATAAGTGTTAAGTATTTCTAGTGTGGCTGTTACACATATATAAGTTAGAGAGGACGTATCTCTTTTCGATCACTCAAACCAGAGCGCTCACCAAAATACGTCACTTTCAGCCTTTAGTATAATCATTTGAGTGATCTTTGAGTGATGGTCTTCTGGGCAATATTCATCAGTTTTATGAGAAGTTTTATAATAAATGATCTAGCAGAATGGTAACAGTAGTTACTGTAGTTTTTGTTATTGGTTGATAGAAAAGTTGCAGAGTTATTTTATTTTCAAGTCAATAATTTTACTAAAGATATGCATTGTTTGGGATTTTATTTGCTTCTGCATTTGTGTAAATTTATCTTTAAATAAGTAAAATAGAAATATTTGTGTGTAAAACAGCAAGAGTCATATATTACCCGAGGTTAAATATACATGATCAATCCATTGAACAGTATAACAACTGTAAAATTTAATAAATGCCATTATTAGATTTTTATAAAGGTTTCGTTTTATTCAATCTACATGTGCAGAGGCATTGTGCAAAATTATTAGGGGGAAAATAAATATTTTCTATTACTGTATCAGTGTTATTTGCTGTGAACCTCACCAGCTGTATATTTTTTTGGGGGGGATATTTTAAAGTACTGGCTCAGGTTCCAGCACTCTAAAACTTGTTGGATAAAATAGATAAAGGAAGATGTATTGATTGTTTTTAAGGAATTTGTAGGTACAGATATGTTTTAGATTTAAGCAGGATTTCAGAGTTGATACTAGAGAAAGACCTGAGTAACGTTTATTCGTAAAATGTTGAGAAGTGGAGGATTTTTGTATTAAGCTGTTGAAGGCTTTGTGGGCCATGGACATGGCAATTGCTGGAGATAAAAGGTTTTTGTATGTTGTAGAAGGTGAGAGGTCATGTTGCAAATATGTACAAAGAGAAGATGTTATGGACTAAGAATATGACCGGATTTAAAAGTGAATATTAATTTGAAAAGGAAGACATAAGTATCTTTGTGGTGATACCAGAATTACTTTTACAGCGCTAATTACATTGTTGGTGATCTATGAATATAATTTTCAAACTATAGGGAATGTTAGATTGCCAGCTGGAGAGCAATACATATTTAAATAAATACAGAGTTAGCATGTTTATATACAGTAAATATATATACACACCCACACATCAGTGATGCTAAAATGTTCATTTGTTGCATTCTAGTTTTTGTTATAATTAAGGCAAAGTAAGCTCTTATTTAAACATTTTAGATACAAGTCAAGTTTTAATATATGAGAATGTATGTATGTCAGTGATTATTGGAAAGAATTAGCAACAGAGGCGTTGCTAGGTTTCCAAAAGATCTGGGGCTATAGCCCATAAGACTTTTTTAGTTTTTTAAATGGAACCATACGGGCACTTACCAATATATGCTCACCGCTCTGAGCTTCATGCCAGTTTTGTAATTTAGGAGCCTTCACAGGGCCGGTCCTTCAATGGGGCAGCTGCCGCAGGCAGCACCCTGGCAGGGGCGGCACTTTGCTGCTCTATGCAGCAGTCTTTTTTTTTCTTGTATCCAGGGGGGCTTGTTTGAAGGAGGTCTCAGCCAATCAGGTTAGACTTCTCAACTCTCCTGATCGGCTGAGAGTTCCGAAGCCTCCCATGATTGGCTAAGACCTCCTTCACACTGAGCTCAAAGCAAAGAGATGCCTGCAGCAGGTAAGTTAAAAACCTGACAGTGTGTGAATGAGTGTGTGTATGTCAGTGTGAGTATGTGCATGTCAGTGTGAGTGTGTGCATGTCAGTGTGAGTGTGTGCATGTCAGTGAGAGTGAGAGTGTGTGCATGTCAGTGTGAGTGAGTGTGTGCATGTCAGTGTGAGTATGTGCATGTCAGTGTCAGTGTGTGCATGTCAGTGTCAGTGTGTGCATGTCAGTGAGAGTGTGTGCATGTCAGTGTGAGTGAGAGTGTGTGCATGTCAGTGTGAGTGTGTGCATGTCAGTGTGAGAGTGTGTGCATGTCAGTGTGAGCGAGAGTGTGTGCATGTCAGTGTGAGCGAGAGTGTGTGCATGTCAGTGTGAGCGAGAGTGTGTGTATGTCAGTGTGAGCGAGAGTGTGTGCATGTCAGTGTGAGCGAGAGTGTGTGTCAGTGTGAGCGAGAGTGTGTGCATGTCAGTGTGAGCGAGAGTGTGTGCATGTCAGTGTGAGTGAGAGTGTGTGTATGTCAGTGTGAGCGAGAGTGTGTGTCAGTGTGAGCGAGAGTGTGTGCATGTCAGTGTGAGCGAGAGTGTGTGCGTGTCAGTGTGAGCGAGAGTGTGTGCGTGTCAGTGTGAGCGAGAGTGTGTGTATGTCAGTGTGAGCAAGAGTGTGTGTATGTCAGTGTGAGAAAGAGTGTGTGTATGACAGTGTGAGCAAGAGTGTGTGTATGTCAGTGTAAGCGGGAGTGTGTGTATGTCAGTGTGAATGAGAGTGTGTGCATGTCAGAGTGAGAGAGAGTGTGTGCATGTCAAAGTGAGCGACAGTGTGTGTATGTCAGTGTGAGCGACAGTGTGTGTATGTCAGTGTGAGCATGTCAGTGTGAGCGAGAGTGTGTGTATGTCAGTGTGAGTGTGTTGTGTGTGTATGTATGTAACTGGCTGTGTGTGTGTGTGTGTGTGTATATGTATGTAACTGGCTGTGTATGTGTTGTGTGTGTGTGTGTATCTTTGTAACTGGCTGTGTGTGTATGTAACTGGCTGTGTATGTGTTGTGTGTGTATGTATGTAACTGTCTGTGTGTGTTGTGTGTGTATGTAACTGGCTGTGTATGTGTTGTGTGTGTATGTAACTGGCTGTGTATGTGTTGTGTGTGTATGCATGTAACTGGCTGTGTATGTGTTGTATGTGAATATGTATGTAACTGGCTGTGCATGTGACGTGTGGGACACATTAAGGAATTATTTTTTTATTTAAAATATATATATAACTTGCTGACTGGTGTGTGTGTGTAACTGGCTGTGTATGTGACTGACTGGATGTCTGTGAGGTGTGTGCATGTGATTGTCTCTGTGTATGTATGCTTTTCTGATGTGCCATTGTCTGGCTCCTACATTTTTTTGCTGGCTCCTAAAACTAAATAAAATTTGTCAAGCCCTGATATAAACATAAATCCTTCCTATGCTGTTTGGCAGTCCTGTAATAAAACATGTCACACATACACATAACACACATGTGTGACGTTATTTATTACAGGACTGCTAAACAGGATAGGAATGATTTATGATTACATATATATATATATATATATATATATATATATATATATATATATATATATATATAGCATAAATCACTTATTTACATCCACCTTTGTGTATTTCAGCTATATATTGTTGGTTTGAGGTTCCTTATTACAGGACTGCCAAACAGCATAGGAAGGATTTATGTTATATATATATTTATACACACATATGTAACATGAATCATTCCTATGCTGTTTGGCAGTCCTGTAATAAGGAATCTCAAACCAACAATATATAGCTTAAATACACAAAGGTGGATGTAAATAAGTGACCCCAACCTTCCCTTCTCTCCACCATACCCAGAGCTTACCTGAGTGGGAATAGACCTGTTCTGCATCTCCCACAAGGTGACAGCCTGCTAGGATTCCTTCAGAGCTGCTTCACTGTCCCATGTGGAGCTTCCTTCACATCCCTGTGATGATGCTGTGTAAAAGCCCTGCACTGATAGGATGCTCAGTGATGTGTCAGCCAATCAGTGCAGGGCTTTCACACACAGTAATGATGCTGTGTAAAAGCCCTGCACTGATTGGCTGACACATCACTCAGCCTCCTATCAGTGTAGGGCTTTCACACACTGTGTGATGTCAGGGGGCGGAGCTACACGGAGCTGCAGAGACTCGGGGCTTTGCTCATTACATTCGGGGCTTCAGCCCCCTTAGCCCACCCCTAGCGACGCCTCTGATTAGCAAGTGTCATGTTCTTAAACATGCTGTGGTGTTGGAGGTGAAAGAGTTAATGATATAAATTCAGATAGTTTTTGTTGTGTATGAAACCCCCCTTCCTTTCCCCATTCTATCTGCTTGTCTAATTGCAGATAAGAGAGAGTTGTAGCAGTGGCTGCAAAAGTATTTTTTTTTGTGAATGGAGGGGTGAATGGGCACAAAATAATATATTGTTTAATGGTCAAGAGATACATTTTGTTGTCAATAATTTTAATGAAGTATATGTATCAATTGTGAATTTAATAATGTGAAATATGGTATATAGCAATAAGAGGCAGAACTTTTGGTTTATACTGAAAAGTATTGATCAGTGTTTTAAATAAACTCCCTGGCCATTCAATATAATCTGCGGTAACTTGCATATACTGCAATTGTTTTATAAAATATTTTTCTTGACAGGCCACACCTGTTCGTTTTATTGAAGTAGCTCCAGCCTATACTGATGTTGTTTCATAGTTTACTGATTAAGCTAGCAAATCTAGATTATTACTGATGCAGTTTCAGTAAGAGGTCTTAATCACTAATGAAGTACTAGCGATTATTAACAGTGAGTGATTATTATTATCAGTTCTATATTACACTCATAATGCTCAGTCAGGAGATTTATAAAAAGAATAATTATATTTTTAAGAACAAAAAGTGGTCTAGTTATTTTGAGACACAAGCTAAGAGTCATAATATTTTTAATGATATTTTAATGTAAAGCAAATAGGCCAAAATGTTTAATGAAATATTGCATGTTGCTAACTGGAATATTTTTAAGTTTTATTTTCATATAGATTAAAGCTGTACAGCCAATTAAAGACAAGTTAAAAGTGCACCAACGAATCCATTGGTGATAAAATATTGTTTCTAAAGAAAGAAAAAGTTTATTTTAAAAGAAGAAATAGTTTTACAATACAAGTAAAGAAATGATCCTAACAAAGTCTACTGGAATATTGTTGCGAAAATTGTTCAACTTAACTCCTGGATCCACGTTATTTACGTAAAGCACATTCCTGTACAGACCGGCCAACAAAGGAGCAGCAAGTTAGTGTTTTGATGGGCATGATAAACCCTGACCACTAGCCAACATAAGCAGATTCTTCACTCTACGGGTAACTCGCAAACAAATCACCCAGGAGTCTACAACAGATACAACAGTCTACAAAAGATCATCATTGTTGGGAAGTATATTTTCATATGTACAAATGTATACAATTGTTATTGGAGGTTTGTAATCTTTGTAGTAGAGATTTGTTTAACCCCTTAGTGACAAGACATTTTCACCTTGACTTTCTAGGGTGTTTGTGTTTAGCTGTAATTTTTTTCTTTCTCACATACAGTACCCACACAAATTATATGTTGTTTTTATCGTCATAAGAAGGGCTTTCATTAGATACCATTATGTTCATCATATCTTATAATTTACTACAAAAAAAATCATAAAATATGCTGAAAATTTTAAAAAACCCCACTTTTTCTATCTTTGACCTAAAATATCATTTATACAAATAAAATTATTAAAAAAGACCCCGTCTAAATAGTTTCTAAATGTTGTCCCGAGTTCAAAAATATGCATGTTTCCATATTTTTTCAGTATTTTTTTGCGAGTGATAGGGCAAAAACCAAAAATAGTGTTTTTTGTTTTTTTCCTATATTGACCTTTTGACCCCAACCCGAACCCAAAATTTAACCCTAACACTAAATTTAACCCCAACTCTAATCCTTATTATATTCCTTAATATTTTTTAATTTTAATTTAATTTTAACCCTATCCTTTATGCTAAAAAATATTTAGTTTTTAACTGGCATATTATTGGGCAAATTGGCAGGGGCATATTAAATGGCAAATAACACTGCCATATTATTGGGCAAATTGGCAGGGGCATATTAAATGGCAAATAACACTGGCATATTATTGGGCAAATTGGCAGGGGCATATTAAATGGCAAATAACACTGGCATATCATTGGGCAAATTGGCAGGGGCATATTAAATGGCAACTAACACTGTTATATTATTGGGCAAATTGGCTGGGGCATATTAAATGGCAACTAACACTGGCATATTATTGGGCAAATTGGCTCGGGCATATTAAATGGCAACTAACACTGGCATATTATTGGGCACATTGGCTGGGGAACATTAAATGGCAACTAACACTGGCATATTTTTGGGCAAATTGGCAGAACTAACACTGGCATATTTTTGGGCAAATTGGCAGGGGCATATTAAATGGAAACTAACACTGGCATATTATTGGGCAAATTGGCTGGGGCATATTAAATGGCAAATAGCACTGGCATATTATTGGGAAAATTAGCAGGGGCATATTAAATGGCAAATAACACTGGCATATTATTGTGCAAATTGGCTGTAGCTTATTAATGGCAAATAATACTGGCATATTATTGGGCAAATTGGCAGGGGCATATTAATGGCAAATAATACTGGAATATTATTGGGCAAATTGGCTGGGGAATATTAATGGCAAAATATATTGGCAATGTGTATGTAATGGGGTGATGGAGGCATGTAAATGGGGTGATGGGGCATGTCCTTGGTGTGCAACGTGGGTTATGGGTCATGTCGTGGGTGTGCATCGTGGGGAGGGTGGTCCCCAAATTTTGTCTGCCTAGGGCAGCACAAAACCAAGATATACCACTGGGTGGGAGGGGGGACACGGGGGAGAGAGGAAAGAACAAGGGGGAGAGAGGAGAGAACACTGATGGGGGAAGAGAGAGGAAAGAACACTGATGGAAGGGGAGAGAACACTGATAGGGGAGAGAGAGGAGAGAACACATATGGGGAGAAGACTGAAGGGAGGAGAAGAGAGAACACTGACGGGTGGGGGAGAGAGGAGAGAACACAGACGGGGAGAAGAGGAAAAGAGACAGCTATTGGGAAGAGGAGAGACACACACATGTTTTGAGAGACAAAGATACAGTCATAGGAGGTAGAGAATAGTGAGAGACATGGGAAGGGAGAGGAGACAGACATGGGAAGGCAGAGGAGAGACAGACAGACATGGGATGGCAGAGGAGAGACAGACAGACATGGGATGGTAGAGGAGAGACAGACAGATATGGGATGGCAGAGGAGAGACAGACAGATATGGGAAGGGAGAGGAGAGAGAGATAAATGGGAAGGGAGAAGAGAGAGACATAAATGGGATGGTAGAGGAGAGACAGACAGACATGGGATGGCAGAGGAGAGACAGACAGAAATGGGAGAGGAGAGACAGACAGACATGGGAGAGGAGAGACAGACAGACATGGGAGAGGAGCGACAGACAGATATGGGATGGGAGAGGAGAGACAGAGAGATGGGAAATGAGAGGAGAGACAGACAGACATGGGAAAGAAGAGGATACATAGACGGACATGAAAAGGAAGAGGAGAGAAACGGACATGGAAGGAAGAGAGACAGAGGGACACGGGGAGTGAGAGGAGTGCGACAGACATGGGAAGGGAGAGGAGTGCGACAGAAGGACCAGAGAGAGAGGAAAAGACAGACAGACATGTGCCCCTCCCGAGATCAGACTCTGGATCCGCCCCTGCCTGACTCACACGCACCCTTAAACACAGATACCCTTACACATACACAGCCTTACACACAGACACAGAGATACCCTTACACAGACACCCTTACACATACACACACACAGATACCATTACACAGACACCTTTACACACACACACACAGATACCATTACACAGACACCCTTACACACACACACACAGATACCATTACACAGATACCATTACACAGATACCATTACACAGACACCTTTACACACACACACACACACACACAAAGATACCATTACACAGACACCTTTACACACACACATATACCATTACACAGACACCTTTACACACACACATATACCATTACACAGACACCTTTACACACACACAGATACCATTACGCAGACTCCCTCACACACACACACACACACACACAGATACCATTACACAGACACCCTTACACACAAACCCAGACAGAAACCCTTATTCACAAACAGATACCTTTACACACACCCAGGCAAACTTTCACAAACTGAAGGATTTATTTTCTTATACCCGTTTTGGTGTCTGAACCTCCCCCCCCCCCCTGTTACTTTTCCTTTTATTTTCAGGAAGGGGGATGATTCAGGCACACCGTTCGCCTCCAATCCCTGCAGCTGGTCCTGGTGTATCAGAGCGCGAGGGGGCAGAGCACGCACCCCTTCGAGCTACTCTCAGTTCTATGTGCCGATGGAGGCACGCCACAGAGGTGCCTTTGCCCTACATGCAGCCAGAAACAAACAGTGTTGTGTGAGGGCTTGAACATCGCTCCGTATATGAAATCATATCCGGTGCAGTGCAGGTAAATGCTGGGTGACAGACAGGTGGTCCTGACCTCTACAGTTACCAAGGGGAAAAAAAACAGAATTCGCAACTCAGGGCTGAGTCTCCATTCGGGGCTATGGAGATTATATTCGGGGCTTCAGCCCCAGAGGGTCCAATCACTATTAAAGATGGCCCTGGACAGATTGCCTACAGGAACTCTTAGGGTTAATGGAACTCTGGTCTGTAAGGAATGCCTGTCATACAAGGGTTTAATAGAAAGGCTGTGGAGAGGGCAAGCTAGTCATCATCAGTACCTAACTTATTACACAGACAAAGATAACCCCTAAGACAAGGGGAGAGGGTCCGGGCTCCACCGCCCTCGCACAGTGCCTCTCCAGCGCTGCAAGGGTGTTTCAGCTGTGCGTGAGATCCAGGTGCCGGCTTCCCACGCTAACCCAGCGTTTTAAAGACCAACCAATTGAAATAGAAAAAGAAGGAAGAATCCGCACTCAGGATCTTTGGTGATAAATCCGTGATGATTTTAATGGCAAAAAATGGTGATAGATATAACAGCAGAAGACAGAGGGAAAAAACTTGACGCTTTTCGCGTGAACACACGCTTAATCATAAGTCACTTGACTTATGATTAAGCGTGTGTTCACGCGAAACGCGTCAAGTTTTTTCCCTCCGTCTACTGCTGTTATATCTATCACCATTTTTTGCCATTAAAATCATCACGGATTTATCACCAAAGATCCTGAGTGCGGATTCTTCCTTCTTTTTCTATTTCAATTTGTTTAACTTATTACATGCTGTTAAATTTTGTATATGATGAGAGTTGCTTTGGGTAATTGTATAGTTTTTTTGTGTTCTGTCTTTGCTGCATGGTTTGTGGATCTGTTAAAAAAAATAAAAGCAAACACTGCAAATCCTTACCAAAAGGTATTTTGCTCTGTTTCCCCTTAAGAAATTGTAAACCCACCTTAGTGCAAGTAAATATGGTATTTGTGCTCGATCTCCATTAATAGAGTGCTGACTGCAGAGATGATTTTACATGTGTTCTTCGTGGAGAAAAACAGAATTTGCTTATCAATGGCCACCATCTGCAAAATTTTTACTTAGACAATAAACAGGGCATGGTTAAATCGCCTCTTATCGCCTCTAATTAGTTGCCAAAATTTGAAAAAAATATCCAGCGACACTTGGCAGCACAGCTATAAAAAATGTAAAACACACACTGTCCATGGCCTAACCCACATAATTAGCATAATGTAGTGCCACCTAGTTATTATAGCGCAGATACTATAACTAAATTCCCACCATTTTTAAGGACAATTTATACCTGTATGTTAAACAATCATTATGCCAGACCCATAGCACTGCAACATTATTGTGTTGTTCAGAATAGGAACATTTGTTTTTTATTTTTAATGCATGCAGTTCATAGGTTGGACACATATAAAAGCACATCAAGGTTTATATTTGCTCCTTCTATATACCCCCGATGAAACACGCCAGTCACAGACGGTGAGTGAGAAGATATAGTTCTGATATAATAAAAGGATTTAGAAAAAATGCATCCCTAGCTGTTATATCCTTCCTCTGCCCCCTTTACTCCATTTTTCCTGCCATTCTTTTATTATTGCGCTATATTCTTTGCATTGCACCTACAACACCTGACAACACTAACTTGCCACAGCACCACCTTGCACCCATGTGACTTGCCACAGCATGCTTGCACCTAAAAGTTTTAGCACCAAGATTGCACCCAAAATGCACCCACAGGTCTTTCCAGAGCACCTAGATTGCTCTTAAAATGCCAGCCTGTACCACACAGACCTGCTCTCCTACACAACCTGATTATGTTACTCTATGCAGCCAGACTCTCCCAGTCCTGCACTCTCTTCCAGCTCTTCACTATCTCTCCTAACCTTGCACTCTCACTCCTCCACGATCTTCATCTTTCTCCCAACTTTTCTCTCTCATTCCCACTCTATTGTAAGTTCTCACACAGATACTTAGTATAAATGAGTTATAATGCATACGCTTGGTATAACATGGAAAAATCAACAGTAATATATGAACTTGGCAAAAAAACCGCTTAGACTTGCCAATTCATCCCACCATATTTCCCAATCTGACCCTGCAACCGCTGTGGTACCCTATTTCAGTCTATAATGTCTTGATTTCATAGAATTTAGCAGGGCTAACCATACAAATATCTTTTAGCAAAAAATTGTATATAGATCTGCTGGTTTCTCTATTTATATTTATAAATAATTGAGAATACAATAAAAATAGTTGTAAGCAATAACCTTTTTGTCTTTTAAAATATATTATTATTTTTGAACTGGTGCCGGGCATTAATATACTTTTTTAAATTACCCTGACAGAGAAAGAGTAAGAGACAGGATAATAAGATAGAATGGCTCCAAAGAAAGAAAAGGAAAATCATAAAAACCAAGATAAAAACAAACCAATAAACCTTTTTTAATTCCCGAAGATACAAGAGCAAACTAAATCAAGGGAATCAATAGTTATCAAAAGGAGTCAAAAGTCTGGAATACTTCAAATGTATCTGAGGAAGATTTGACAGCACAATTTGTAACAATTATCGGTATGGAAGATATGCTTCAAAAATTATACACGAAAATAAAACAAGATTTTGAGATAAATATTTCAGAGCTTAAGGTTGTAAGTATCTAATTTATCGCAGTCTTTTAACACACAGTCATCTGCTATGACTAAATTACAGGAAGATCAAATATAAATAATTGCCAACAACAAATCTTTGGAAAACAGAGTTACACTCCGGGAGAACAAAATCATTGATCTTGAGGATCGCTCGAGATGAAAAAATCTAAGAGTGAGAGGCATTCCAGAAAGGAGCATCTCGAGGACTATTTAAGTAAATTACTGGAGACATTCAAATCTTCCTCTGAAATGAGTTCTCATTTTATCACAGGTTGCGTAAAGCCAAGGGAGTGACTTCAGAAATACCTAGAGATGTTGTCATTTGTTTCTCATCTTACGTGTCCTCTGCACGGAAAAACCCAACGGAAGACCCGATATTTAAAGATATTAATTTGTTTCAGGACTTGTCTATATCTACGAGAATGGCCAGGAAACAGTTTGGGGATTTGACCTTACACTTGAGGAATAATGAGATACATTAGATATAGATTTGTTTCCAACAGCGATCAGTGTTTTCTACAAGGAGATCTCTTTCTTTTTTAAAGACCTGGCGTCTCTTAGAGACATTTTTTACTTTGGAAACTCTTACCTGAATAATTGTTGATGTGGTTACACTACACTTTATACTTTTGATGGATGTTTTTTTTCTCCTTCTTTTTGAACAATGCCAGCACCGAGAACCAATGATTTCATCTTTTTTTAAAAATTTGATATGTATATTTTGATGCATGCACTCTCATTATGGGTCCAAAGAAGGGTTAAAACAAAAAGGTATAAAACGTGATAATGCTATAACACTTGGTAATCCAGTGGGTTGCACTGCAAAAGGATTTTTGTGAGGTTTGAAAGCACTAGGGGAGAAGTAAATATAAGGGGACTGAGATGCGTAACTAATAGTACATAGTGTAATATGAACATTAAGATACACTTGGAATGTTAGGTGAAACTAAGAATCAAAAGTATTATAGATTAGATTTGTTTGTTTTCTTTGTTGTTGTTTTTTTGAAATTGATATTTTATATTGTATATTGATAATGTATATTGTATTTTGTATTGTGATTTGATGTATGCACCCTCATTAATGGGTCCAAAGTAGGCTTTAAACAAAAAGGAAAAAAAAGACACAGAGCTAGGTATTTTTATGGTTAAAAGCATAATAGGGTAATCAATGAGGTTGGAGATCACCTGGGGATAAATATAATGGAGGAATGCAGGCTGATTACCTAGGTGACAGAGATGATTAACTAACAGCCTGTAGTGTGGAATAATATCTTACAGGTTTTCTGGGGGAGGGGGTGTTTTTTGGCCTCTCAAGGGCTTAGTTTCCTGCTGCAGCTGCAGGACTGGACCTGTTGACAATGGTATATGGTTGTAAGTATGTTAAGAATGTGTGAGGTGCAAATGTTGAAGGAGCCAAGGGTTGGGGTCAGCAGTCGGGGTGGGTATAAGGATTAAATTTAAGATTAATGGCAGTTACATGAGGAACACTAAATGTACAAGGCCTAAACTCGCCCCAAAAAAGAGGATGTTTATATAATCAGATGGTGAAAAATAAGGTGGATATTATGAGGATCCAGGAGACGCATGGGGTGGCTCCCCCAATAGATTACGGAGGTACTCTAACTACTCAAAGATATTTTCAGTAAATTCAGCTGATGGGAAAAAAAGAGGGGGTGGCGGTAATATTCGCATTACATTTAAAATTTTAATTGGTCCATCAGATCAGCGATGTTAATGGTAGATACATCCTACTCATTGTTAAATTAAATGATCAATTATATACCCTTGTCAACGTCTATACACCGAACCAGTCTCCTACCAGGTTTTTAACAAGTTGAGAGAGTGATGAGCGGCCAACTAATCTTTGGGGGAGATTTTAACTGTTTAATCGACCTAAAATTTTATAGAAGTGGTAGACCTACTAAAAAAGATCGACAAAGCATGCCTAATACCACTTCTGAATTACAAAGGTTTTTATACTAACACTTTCTTTATGATACATGGTGATCCTTTCACCCCAGAAAAAGGAATTATACCTTTTATAAACACTTTCATCAGTCTTACACCAGAATTGATTATTTATTAACAGGGATTTTCCTGGGCCAAGGACCAGAGCATTTTTCAATTTTTAATACGCGGTTTTTGAAACATAATTTTCCTCTCTCTCATTTAACGTACCCATACAAGTTATATGGTTTTTTTTAAAGGACAGTTAGAGCTTTCTTTTGATACCCTATACATAAAAATGATTTACATTTTAGTAATAAAAAATACATATAAAAGAGGAAATTTGAGGAAAAAAAAGTTTTTCCCCGTTATTTTCCTAATAATAAGCTACATAACTAG
The DNA here is from genome assembly GCA_036172795.1 of Pelodytes ibericus. Classification (NCBI taxonomy): domain Eukaryota; kingdom Metazoa; phylum Chordata; class Amphibia; order Anura; family Pelodytidae; genus Pelodytes; species Pelodytes ibericus. The sequence continues at coordinate 66,718,489 of CM069861.1, forward strand.
TGCAACACTAACTCACTTATCCCCCCTAATTAACTAACTAATAAAAAAGAAAAATATTATAACAAAAAGACAGAAAAAAACTCTGAAGAGTGCGATGTCAGATCAGTAAAAATCATGCAACAGGCATGCAGGGGTTAAATTTTATTAAATAAATATATTAAAATGACCTTTATTTATTAAAAAAAACTTTATAAATTGTAAAAATAAAAAAATATGTTAAAAAAAAACTAAATGAGGGCCATAAAGTGGAAGGAAACTGATCACAGTTAAAAACTGTGATCAGCAATGAAAGGGTTCATTTTTTTTTTTTTTAACCTCTGTGTATGTAATTAATTTATTTTTACTTACAGGTCACTCTCTGTGAGAGTGAATTAGAGGCAAAGTCAGTGTGTGACGTTATCACCGCGATCACATGCCTGGAAATGCACCGATCGGGTCCAGGAGCTTTGCCTCGGGTGCAAGTCTTAGCCCTGGACCCGTTTCAGACTAGCTGGCGGTGCCCACGGAGCGCACCGCCGGCTAGACTGCATGACGAGTTAACTCGTCATAAGGTCGCTAATGCGGCGGCTCTTATGACGAGTTAACTCGTCATAAGGTCGGGAAGGGGTTAATGAATGCTGCGGGTTTGGATCTGACTGTTGGCTCAAAGATAGGGCCTATTAAGTGGTCTGAATATGCCCCAGTTTAGCTGGATATAAGAAATAATGGGAACTACAAACCAAGAACAAATTGGAGACTAAATGAAAGTCTGTTGATCAAATCACAATGAAGTAATGAAGCTAAAGGGTTTGTGGAAGCAAACCCCAGATGGGCTTTCTGCTGGTTTTTATAGAAGATTTCCCAGGGTTATCGCCCCATTGTTGTGAAAACTATTCGTTGACATTTCTGAAGGGGATCAGATACCCTGGGAAATGCTTCTTGCTACGATTACACCAATACTAAAGCCAGGAAAAGATCCAGCATACACTTTAAACTACAGACCAATTTCTCTCAATGATTTGGATTTAAAAATATATTCATGCACATTAGCGGACAGACTGAAACTGGTCATACCACACATCATACATATCGACCAATCTGGCTTTGTGAAGCGCAGACGTCCATTAGATAATATTCTTAAATTGATCAATCTGGTAAACAACATTAATTTGGTAAAGATCCCAGAGGCTCTGCTAGCCATCGACTCCGAAATGTCATTTGATAGTGTCACCTGGAATTTTTTGGATGCGGTCCTCGATGGATTTGGAATCACTGGCCCGTTTAGGAACAGTACAATAAGACTTTATTCAGAAACCATCTGCAAGACTAATCGGTAAATATATGAACCAATATAATTCCAATATGAACAATTCCCAATTAACAACGGGACTAGGCAAGGATGCCCTCTGAAACCTCATCTTTACATACTATCTATAGAACCATTAGCCATAATGGTCAGAGATAGTACAGATATTAGCGATATATGTATAAATAAGACAAATTATAAAATAACACTATATGCTGATGACATGCTGCTCTCTCCATCAAGGCCAGATTGGTTGTTTCCTGCGGTATTAAAAATTATAGATACCGTATTTATCGGCGTATAACACGCACTTTTTCTCCCTGAAAAGAGGGAGCAAATGGTGTGTGCGTGTTATCCCCAGTGGCTGGGGAGAAAAAAATAATCTAAAACTTACCTCATTCCTGCTGTCCCCCGGTGCTCTGAAGGTGTGTGGCTGTGAGGGAAGCGTTGTGAGCTCCCCTCCAGCCGCGTGGTCAATAAAGTGTGGTTTTTTTTAAACAAACTTTATTGTTCCGTGCGGCTGGAGGGGAGCTCACAACGCTTCCCTCACAGCCACGCACCTTCAAAGCATCGGGAGACGGAGCAGGAACAAGGTAAGTACTGGTGTCTGGGGAAGGGGGGGAGGAGGATGGCATACTAAGGGGCAATATCCTGGCATATTACATGGCATATTGGGGGCAATATCCTGGCATATTGGGGGAAATATCCTGGCATATTAAAATGGCATATTGGGGGCAATATCCTGGCATATTGGGGGCAATATCCTGGCATATTGGGGGCAAAATCATGACATATTAAATGGCATATTGGGGGCAATATACTGGCATATTGGGGGCAATATCCTGGCATATTTGGGGCAATATCATGGCATATTAAATGGCATATTGGGGGCAATATCCTGGCATATTAAAATGGCATATTGGGGGCAATATCCTGGCATATTGGGGGCAATATCCTGGCATATTAAATGGCATATTGGTCTTCAAAGTTCTTTATTTGAAATGTAATTTTTTTTCCCTGAAATTTCCTTCTTAAAATGAGGTGCGTGTTATACGCCGGCGCGTGTTATACGCCGGCGCGTGTTATACACCGATAAATACGGTACTTTTTCTAAGTTTTCTAATTACAAAATAAACTTGAACAAAACCCAAATAGTAATTGTTAACACATCTATACAGAACTTAGCTGTACTTAAAAGTAAATATATTTATAGTTTGTGAAACACTGTATTGGAAATGGAAATAATCATTGGATTTATAAAATGAATAAAGAAATATAAATAAAAAATATATTTTATTTTTGAATATAAATAAATATATACAATATAAAAAACAACAACATAATTATAATAAAAGCAGACTAAATAAAGTTAAATATATATGCTTGCAATAAGTAAAATAAAATCACATACCCTCCTGGTCTTTACAGGTTGATCTCTCATTCTGTGTCAACTAACTCATAATTAGAGTTTAGATTTAGAACATTATTTCCAGTCATTTATGGGCAGGAAAAATACCATATAATACATTAAAACAGGTTTACTTTGGGGTAAACCTGGGTCAATCACGATAAAATAATGAGGCACATGTCCTGGCTTAGCAGGACAAAATGGCGCCTATAGTCTAAACATTTTACTTGTGATGTTGGGTGTGAAGCCAGTTTGATAACAGAAAGAATTCAGTTGAAGCAACAAAAATTTAAATTGTAAGTAAGATAGTGGAAGAATGGGGGAAATTAGACCTGTCATTTCTGCGGGGAAACAAAACCTGTCCTTTCTGGGGGTGCCCATAACAACCACTAGAATTGCAAATGCACTGCCACACTTCCCAATCTGACTCCAAAACTTACCAACATGACCCCCAGAATTTGCATGCCCAGATTTTGCAGTCTGACCCATTCTTGCCAATCTGACCCCCAGACATGCCAATCTGACCCCTTTATCCCAATCAGACCCCCAAACTTACCAGGCTGACCCCTTCATTCCAATATGACCCCCATCATTTGCAATATGACCCTCAGACTTGTCAATGCATCCCCAGATTTTGCAGACTGACCCTTTATTCCCAATCTGACTCCCATATGTCCAGATCTGTCCCCTTCTTCCCAACCTGACCCCCATGCATGACAATCTGATCCCTTCTTCCAAACCTGAACCCCAGATGTGCGAATCTGACCCCTTCTTCCCAATCTAACACACACATTTGCCAATCTGACCCCAGAGTTTACAATCTGACCCCCAGAGTTCCCAACCCCCCACTCTCCAATCTGTATTCATATACTTACCCCATCTCTCAGCAGCCTCTTGCACTCAGGAAACACTACTTATGGTGACTGCGGGTCACGTGACATTAATGCTCGATGCGTGTTGGCCCATTAATTATGCCACACACAAGAGACCCATAAATATGCCACACACAGGACCACATTAATTATACCACGGGAGACCCGTGAGGTGACGGTGCACCACATTTATCTATTGTAGAATTATAAAACAATAAATATACAGTGGTACCTCAGTTTTCGAACGTAATCAGTTCCAGAAGACCATTCGAGTTCTGAAACGTTTGAAAACTGAGGCGCTGTTTGCTATAGAAAGTAATGCAAAATGGATGCAAAATGGAATTTTTTCTTACCTGCAATGATGATAGTCATGGTTTGGATGGGGGGTCCCCTTCAATAATCACAATAGGTGACTGTTCTTCAGGCGTTCTGTGACCATCTTCCAGAATCACAAGAGGTGACTGTTGTTCAGGTGTTCTGTAGAAAGTAATGTAAAATGGATTAATCTGTTCCAGACATTTAAAATAAACCCCTAAAACATCAATTAAACATGAATTTTACTACTAAATGGCTGAGTGTTGTTCAGGGGTTCTGTAGCCCTCCTCCATAATCACTGTAGGTGACTCCTCTCCTGCCTTGATTTTTTACACCACTGGATCTTTTCCTCACTAAAAAATTTTCAATTGACATTTGCTTTAAAGTGAGACATAGCATTATCATTTAAAGTGTTAGTGTCATGACTTACAGCATCTTGACCTCGAAGGGTGAGTGTCAGGGTTCTTCACTGACCTTCTGACTCATGTATTACAAAGTCCTACATTTTGTGCTTATATACCTCCTGCCTCCTCTAGAGGCCTCCCTCCCTACCTGTGCTTGCTTGTATTTCTTCCCCTCTGTTTGGTGTCAGGTGGGCTCGTTAACCTTTGCAACACACCCCATGTTAAATTGATGCAGTTTAATGCAAACAGGGAGTTTGGATGCCTGACTTCTGAGAGCTGCTGATTCTGTTCCTGATTCTCTGCTTCAAGCCCATTTGAATTGTGAACCTGTCCAGGAACTGGAACACTGAACCCGGCAGGTCAACCAGCCTGGCAGATGTTTTTCAGCATCTCCTGAGACCCTCTGGCTACAGCAAGATTTCTTCAGCTAAGTTGCTCCATTAAAGTCTCTCCTGCTCATTCGTCACCCTCTCTAGGGTGTTCCTCCTGTTTAGCTACCCTTCTCAGACCTCACTGTCTCTTGGGTGTTCCTGTTTAGCTACCCTGCTCAGGCCTCATCCTGACCTCAGGCCTCACTCCTTGTTTTACTCTCTCTACACCTACCTCTGCGTTGTCTACAGTCCATTCTGTAGCTCTTTGTTTATACTGCAGAACATACTCAACCCCTTTTCCTATTCTGCAGTTCTTTGCTAAAGTTCCCTTGTGTCTTTCCATCAGTTCTTATTCCAATCCCTATCATTTTGTATCTTTATCTGTTTTCATTTTTCACAATAAATAACATGCAACCAGACAGCTCCACTATCCATGGAGACTCCTACCTGACCTGGTAAAGGCTCTGACAATGAGCTGGAGCATTAACCACAACAAGCAGACACTTCATTAGAAGATTTTTGTCTTGGATGTATGTTTTTACACTTGGCCTGAACACTTCATGAACCCACTCAATAAAAAAAAATCCTGGTTACCCAAGCTTTGCTGTTTGCCCTCCACATCACATGCAACTTGCTTTTTGTGACATTGTTTTTCTTTTTTTTTAATTATCTTTATTTATCAATTTTAATAACATAAAATTTAAAGACATTACATCACACTGATTTACAAATATTTCGGATTATCAATAATGCTTAGGGGATAAATTACACTTATAGGTTATACAACCCGACAGACTCACTAACAGACAGACAGTAACAGACAACAAACAGGCGGACGGGGATTGGGCGCAAAGCCAGACACAGAAGAAGCACAGTTAGTTTATTGAGGATTAACCGAATGCTATAGTACTGTATATCTAGACTTGGTGAAGATCTCTTTTGTGGACAGGGATAATTTCACTTGAAGGGGTGGAAATGGGATCATACTCATATTTTTCCATTCAATTAAATCATTTATTAATACAGGACCGGTTTTCAACCATCCATTCAAACTCAGGTCTGGTATGTTATATTGGATTGTAACAATATCACTATGAGGGGATATTGTGCCTAGAAGGCCATATTTTCTCCTAAGCTTCAACCATGTTCCGTATAGATCTTTTATTTATGGTATGTCTATATCGGATACAAAGTATAACCCCGCTTTCCCATCCATCCATAGAGTTGCAAAGAGATCCCTCGGACCCAGCTGTGCTGATTCAATCAGATACCATGGCCCCTGCTTTGAGGATGGGTCCTGCCATCTCTGCAAATGGTACAACCTGCTGGCCTGATAGTAACCCATTATATCAGGGACTGCCAGTCCGCCATTACTAATTCTTCTCATAAAATCCTTGTTTTTTTCTGGCCCCAAATTTAGGACATGAAAAGTTTTTGAATCTGCATTATTCTAGTACGTGACAAGGACAAGGGGACCATCCTAAATATACATGACCACTTTGGGAGGATGTAGGCTTTAATCACATTTACTCTTCCTAACCAGGAAATACCAAAATTTCCTGGAGGTTTCCTGGAATAGGAGGTCGCAATTTAATTCCATTAGCCGTTCCACTTTTGGTGTAATAATAATTCCCAGGTATTTAAAACCTTCGGGGGACCAGTCAAATCGATACAACTGTGACAGTACACTAATCGTTTCATCTTCCAAATTGATTGCATTATTTGAGATTTCCCCATATTTAGCTTGTAATTGGAGACACGACTAAAGTCCTCTATCTCAGCGACCAACTCTCCAAGTGACATTGTTTTTCTTAAATACCCTGGGGTTCTCAGATTGGTAGACTAGCAAAGACTTCAACTTAAAATCCCCATTTGCATTCTCACACAATAAAAGGGTTAGCTTGAATTCATGGACTTGTATACTGGCAATGATTTCTCCTCCTTTGTTATTTAGGTCTTCTTTGGCATTTTCTTCCAAAATAGGCCTGTCTCATCACAGTTGAAAACTTGTTGGGGAAGGAAACCCTCTGCCTCTACATAATCTTTAAATCCCAAAATAAATTGGTTGGAGTCTTCTTTGTTGGCACTGGCAGCTTCACCATGTCTCACCACACTGTGTATGCAACTTCTCCCATTAAACGTTTCAAGATGTCACCATGCAAATGTAAAGCTTTTTCACAAATTATGCTCTTAGAAATGCTGTCACCGGCCAACTGTTTTTCATTTATCCACATGAAAATAATTTTTTTCACTTCTTCAATTGTCTGTGTTCTTTGTCTTGTAAGTGTTTTAACTCCTCTTGCAACATTGGCTCCTTTAATGGCTTCTTTATTTTTTAAGATGGTACAAATTGTAGATTTGGCTATACCAAACTTCGTTGCCAGATCACATACATGGACACCACTTTTTATGTTTGGAAATAATTTCCTTCTTCAGCTCTATTGTTCTTATGTTAATGATTCTCTTGGCTTTGCAGCTTTTATACATTTCTCACAGCAAGGGGTGATTGGCAGAGAGCTCCTGAGATTAGCTGAACACAGATTTGTGAACACAGTCACAAAAACAAATTGGTTACAAGAGGGATCCTGAGATGAAATTAGCACAGATTTATGCACACAGTCACAAAAACAAATTGGTTGCAAGAGGGTAACGGGGTTGAGGTTTTTGGAGCATAGAGAAGGGGATGCTATCTCTTGCTGGTAACCCTTACAAGGTGGTCCACAGTGTATATAGGCAGAGCACCCTGGTAAGGATAGGAGCACTAGAGTGCCACAAAAAAATAAAAGGATAATCCAAAAAGCGAAGTCAGGAACAGTCCAATAGATCAGGGCAGGCAGCGGTCAAAGAGTAGTAGAATATTCCAAGCATAGTTCAGGCAAACAGGGTAATCCAGGAGACAAGCCAAAGGTCAGGTCATGGGAAATCCAATAGATTTACTGCAACACAGCAACAAAGGGGAAACTGGAGACTGAAGTCTAAGGACAAACAGGAACCAAAGCTCTGGAACACTGGAGCACTGTGGTAACAGTTTGAGGGGGTTTTATAGTGTTGTGTGTCTCCACTCCTCCCCTCTGTGGGACAAGCTCCTTACTTGATTGGATGTTAGAGCGGTGTGCTTTTCTAGCACATACCTCTCTGTCTCTGTTCTTGGAGTCCATAGGAGGTTTGATGATAGGGGAGGCAGAGTTTACCTCCCTCCTACAGGTGTAAAGAGATCCCTCTTGATTGGGGTAAACTCTGGAGGATGCATCCTGGGCTTGCAGAAACTGTAGGTCCTGGATTGATGGCACTGGGTTCCACATAGATTGAATCACTGGGTTCCACACAGTCACAAAAACAAATTGGTTGCAAGAGGGCTCCTGAGATGTGATGAGCACAGATGTATGACACAGTCACAAAAACAAGTTGGTTGCAAGATATCTCCTGTGATTAACTGAACACAGATTTATGCACACAGTCACAACAACAAATTGGTTGCAAGAGGGCCCCTGAGATGAGGTGAGCACAGATTGATTTGCACACAGTCACTAAATAAGCCCAAATATCACCTCAGTGTTTCGTGGGTGCTCAGGACTTAACAGCCAACAGCTAGGCCGCAGGATCTTGCACTTAGTGGAAGCTGCATGGCACGGTTGATTTCTGAGGCATGTTCGAAAATTGAAGCACTGAAGGCATTCGTAAGCCAATGTTCATCAACGGAGATGTTCAAAAACTGAGGCACCACTGTATCATACAGTCAAAGGCTATATTCGTAAATATTGCCTTTGACAAATGTTGATCTGACTCCCTCTCCTCACTATAGTTTTAGTGATGGAGAGAGACAGATCAGATAATGTAATATTATTTTATTAGTAATAAGTTAAATATATAATAACATTTTAAAAACCATTTACAGTGTGTAACCCCTTCCCTGCGGTGACTGCTGTGTGATCTTACACAGCAGCACTTTTTTGCTGTCTGTGCATTTTTTAGAGGTTATTTTTTTTACTGTAATTTATTACAGTATCACAAAGGCTCTTTGAGGAGCTATTAACCCCTTGCTTGCCGTAGATCCTGTTATGGATAAATGTCTCTTTTACTGTTATACACTGTTTATGTCTTATTTGTCACACATTCCCTAAAAGAATATCCTTGGTCATAATTTTGCTCAGTAACTATTTCCGTTTCCGTTACTAACTCCTCCCCCACTTCCTTTGTGTAAGTTAACAGTTATGTGCCACGTGCAACAAAATGGAGAATCACTGTTAAAGTAACAGTGACTGTTTCCCTTGCAGCCCCTCTTTGTTCAGTAACTACTCACTCCCCCTCCCATCGTGTAACCAAGATGGAGCTGGAATGTGAGTGGGATAACTCTGTAATGATAAAGTCACATTCTGTAGGGTGGGTTTAGATAAGACCCTGAAACTATTAGCCAATTGTTGAATGTATACGATATGCTTAACTGTGACTCTGTACATGACGTATTTCTGCTTTAAAAGGAATCTCCCACTCTGGGGAAAAAAGGTTTGCCTCAGGTTTTTCACTGATCAGAAACTTTGTTTCCGGTGTGAATTACTTCTAGGGGAGAGCGCATTAGTTGATCAATTTGGAAGGAGTAGATAGACAATAAAGCAAAGTTTGCTTTGATCCAAATTAGTTGCGCCCGAACAGGGACATTTGGGTTGTGTTGCTACGGAAGCCACATTGAGGACCGGAGAGGAGACCCCCAGAGACTGGAAAAAAGAGCCTGATCACCTCTGCATATGGTAAATTACCTATATTTTCCTGTCTTTGGTCTTGGCCTGCACTCCGTGTCTGCGCCCGGCTTCTCGTGGATAACGCCATTGAACAGGTATATAGTTTGCCCAAATGTCCCCTTTATTTGAATAGAACCTGTCAATTGTCTATCTACTTCCTTAGTCATTCCTGAGTGTGTGTTTTATGTGTGGAAGAGTCTGCTTGCCTGAGAATCTGTTGTACTTCTGTTGTAATACTTACCATTATATAATTTTTTTTTTTTTTTAAACTCGGTTGAGAGTTTAATGGTGTTATTTAGCTCACTTTGGAAAAGAAGTTTGAGTGTTGTTATTGGCTCCACTTTAGAAAAGAAGTTGGAGTGTTTTTATTTACTCCACTTTGGTACAGAAGTTTGAGTGTTTTTGGCGTTATTTGCTCCACTTTAGAAAAGAAGTTGGAGTGTTTTTATTTGCGCCACTTTGGTAACGAAGTTTGAGTGTTTTTGGCGTTATTTGCTCTGCTTTGGTAAACAAAGTTTGAGTGGTTTTGTTTGTTATTTTGCTCACTTTGGAAAAGAAGTTTGAGTGTTGTTATTGGCTCCACTTTAGAAAAGAAGTTTGAGTGTTTTTATTTGCTCCACTTTGGTACAGAAGTTTGAGTGTTTTTGGCGTTATTTGCTCCACTTTAGAAAAGAAGTTGGAGTGTTTTTATTTGCGCCACTTTGGTAACGAAGTTTGAGTGTTTTTGGTGTTATTTGCTCTGCTTTGGTAAACAAAGCTTGAGTGGTTTTGTTTGTTATTTTGCTCCACTTTGGGAAAGAAGTTTGAGTGTTTTTTATTGTCTCCACTTTAGAAAAGAAGTTGGAGTGTTTTTATTTGCTCCACTTTGGAAACAAAGTTTGAGTGTTTTTGGCGTTATTTGCTCGGCTTTGGTAAACAAAGCTTGAGTGGTTTTGCTTGTTATTTTGCTCTGCTTGGTAAAGAAGCTTGAGCGTTTTTTGTTGTTGTTGTTTTGAGCCTAGTTTGTGTGTAGAACCTGGCGTTATTTTGTTGTTTTAGCTAAGCTAGTTTGGTGAACAGAAATACAAACAGACGTCTGTTGTTTTGGTATGCAGATATTGTATGTGAAATTGAGAGCGTGTGTGACCTGAGTTTTTTTTTTAATTAGCCGGCATTTATTTTAAGGTGTTTGTAATTTAATTACAGCTGTGTATTGTATATTTGCCTGTATATGTCATTTTGGGTACCATATATGTTAATTGTCTTGTTGCTCTCCTATTCTATCTTTTGTCTTTAGGTGAGCTGTGCTACAGCAGTCACATGGTTAAAAATCCTTTTGTGCTGGCTGAAACTTTCCTTCTCCCCCCCCCCCCCTGTTTTTTCACCCCTCCTTCTTTCTTGGTGTATAAGCAGCAGAAACTTTTTGTGTGCACGGTTTGATTCTTTTGTTTCTAATTCCTGTAATCTTTTTCCTTTTAAGTTTCTTTTCACTTTCTCAGTCTTGAATTTACAGTTTCCGGTTTCGGTTTGTTTCGGGGATAGTTTGCATTTCTTTTCCAGTTGCTTTTTCCAGTAATATTACAGTGTTTACATGGGTCAATCAAATGTTAGCTCCTTCCAAGGTTGGTTGGCCTGTGATCTTGTGAGGGAAAGAGCTGGGAAATCAGCTGTAGGAAAATTGGATAAAATTGTTAAGATATGTGGTATTACCATGTCCCCCAGTGGCAGATTGTAGGCGGAGGACTGGAGAAAACTTTTAAATGATAAAAATGGGATATTTCTAGATAATGGATGTTGCGGTCGTGGCCTGCTGTATGCTAAATTATGCTAAATAATTATTAATGAAATAATTAATAAATATTTAATTAGACAAACAAGACTAACAGAACAACAATACATTTCTTTGATTAGAGAATACAGAAAAATTATGTAAAGATGAATACCAAAAGACGTTGTGATATATATAATATACTTTATTTATACCTCTGGCGGTAAAAACAATATATCTAAAAGGATATCACAAACTAAGTTACAAACATACAACTGTTATATTCTATATAGCATTGTATTGCTTAGATATCACGTGTACTTAACTTCCATGAGGTTCAGCAAGGCACATGGCTGTGTCCAAAATGGCTTTTAATTTCAGGTCGATAAAGGAATGATTTTGAAAGAGGTTCTGCAGCAGTTACTTTCTACTTTTAGTAACAATACTAGGCATTAAACTAAACCCTATCTTCTTGGCACTTAAACTTAGCCCAATATGAAAGCTTTACTATTAACTAGAAATAGTTTCAGAGCTCTTCCTTCTGACCATGTTGTTTCTTTCTGCCCATTCCACATGTGTTTTCTCTCCTCCTCCTCCAAAGCTTTTGTCCAGTATCACCGCCCCCCCTCCAGGATTTACCTGGTGGAACAAAGAGTCATCACTCACTCATATCACTCACTCCCTAGTGACACCTGTTGGTAGGAGTAATGCACTTCTTACAATGCTACATAGATCAGATATCAAAATGGATGCCATAGTCAGAGGAGGGGTCTATCTAAAGGGAGGTACTTCATGTCATTAATATACTTACGAAGTTGCTTCTGTGACGTGAATCACTAATAAATGACTTTGCAAGCCATATCCAATACAATGGATTAATGAAAGCTGCAGATGCTTGGTATAAAGTGGCTAAAGGGATTAAGAAGGAGGGCTGGATTGAGGAGGAAATAGATGTAAAGGGGCAGAAAATCTTTGTGTATCATGAGAAAGATGGTTTTGTTGAAACTGTTACAAACATTTCCCACCCTCCTCCTTATGATGGAGCCTGGCAAAAAGGGAAGGTGGCTAGCCCTGCCTCTGGAGCCCCCACACAGCCCACACCTGTTGGCACTCCCTCTCCAGTTCCTGCCCCCTTGTACCCTGTCCTTGGGGCAGACAGATCCTATTATTTTCCAGCCCCCATTCCTCTCTTTCAGCTCCGGTTGCTTCTGTCCCCGCCCAATTCCTTTCATTTCTCCCTGTCAATTCCGCCCTTACCTCTCCTTTGGCTCCTTCCACTTCTGCCCTTTCATTGTCACCATTTCCTGTATCTGCCACACCCATCCCTTCCGGAATCGAAACAGCTACTTAATCTTAAGGGCATTCAGGGATAGCGTCTGTCTCTACGAGCAAAAGTCTGTCGCGGGAGAAGTAGTGGACAAGCTGCTATGGGCCACCCGCGCAGTGAAGCGTTCGAGGCCTGTTCAGACAGATGTGCAAGATATCCTTTTTGTTATTTTTCTATAGGGACAGTATTAGAGTTAGAGATAGTAGCTGTTAGTAAAATAGTCATTCTAAGGGGGGACTGTTATGGACAAATGTCTCTTTTACTATTATACACTTGTGTTTATGTCTTATTTGTCACACATTCCCTAAAAGAATATCCTTGGTCATAATTTTGCTCAGTAACTATTTCCGTTTCTGTTACTAACTCCTCCCCCACTTCCTTTGTGTAAGTTAACAGTTATGTGCCACGTGCAACAAAATGGAGAATCACTGTTAAAGTAACAGTAACTGTTTCCCTTGCAGCCCCTCTTTGTTCAGTAACTACTCACTCCCCCTCCCATCGTGTAACCAAGATGGAGCTGGAATGTGAGTGGGAGAACTCTGTAATGATGAAGTCACATTCTCTAGGGTGGGTTTAGATAAGACCCCTGAAACTATTAGCCAATTGTTGAATGTATACTGTATGTTTAACTGTGACTCTGTACACAACGTATTTCTGCTTTAAAAGGAATCTCCCACTCTGGGAAAAAAAGGTTTGCCTCAGGTTTTTCACTGATCAGAAACGTTGTCTCCTGTGTGAATTACTTCTAGGGGAGAGCGCATTAGTTGATCAATTTGGAAGGAGTAGATAGACAATAAAGCAAAGTTTGCTTTGATCCAAATCAATCCGTGCTTAAGCAGCAATCTGCAGATGAGCATTTAAAAAAAAAAATGTGTTACACCCGCTAGGGGATAATGATACCCGCTAGGGGATTACGTTTAACGTAAACATTGTCTTGAAGCATGTATAGCAATCGATATGAGTGGCAAAAGCGGTTCGGTGATTGCTCAGATGAGCATCACCATTTGCCTGGTCAGATCAATATTTGTAAACATTGAACTGACCCATCTGGATCTGCTTCCCCTACCTCACTTCAGTTATGATGAGGGAGAGAGACAGATCTATATAATGTAAGTTTTTAATTGTAATAAATTAAATTAAGTGTTATGAAATTGTGAGACCCAAGGGCTTCAATAAAAAACATACCCTTTGTGTAGTGTACCCTGCGTATTACCCTCTTCCTTGCCACTGATCACTGCATAGCAGAAAATTTTTCCTTGTCTGTGCATTTTTAGGGGTTCATTTTTTGTATAGTATTTGAAAGGCTGGTGGTAGAATTAATGCATGCAAAATGTTAAAATACCACCATTTTAAACAGCTTAAGGTGTCTACTTTTACAAAATATATGGTTTGATTGGGTAAATTACACTGTCCAGCTTCAAAAATGTTCCAAAAAGGGACAAGGGTGCAGGTTGTCAACATGTCAAAATTCCAAGTTGGAAAACCAAAAAGCGCACCTCTCAAATGTGGCCTTTTAGTCCCCAAACAAGCTAACAAACCTATGCATGGGTGGTATCCCTGTACTCAGGGGATGTTGCTGAACACATATTGGGGTGTTGTGTGGCAGTGACACATCCCAAAATCTGTGAATTCCTGCCTGAAGTACAATGTATGTTGAAAAAAGACACAGAAAAATAGTAACAAAAACTTAACAAAGCCTGGTGGTAGAATTAGTGCATGGAAAGTGTTACATTCATGTTTGAAATACAATATATGTGAAAAGAAACACAAAAAAATTGCTACCGCAAACTTTGATAGAGGCTGGTGGTACAATTAGTGCATGGAAATTGTTAAAATACCACAATTTGTAATAGCCTAGGGTGTCTACTTTTAAATAATATATTGTTTGATGGGGTAAAATACACTGGCTGGCTTCACAAATGTCCCAAATGGGACATAGACTCATGTTGTCTGCATGTAAACATTCCAAGTTGGAAAACCAAGAACTGCACCTCACAAATATGGCCTTTTACCCCTAAAACAACCCAACAAACCTATGCATGGGTAGTATCCCTGTACTCTAGAGAAATAGTAGAATCTATTTAGCAGGTTTGTTTATTATCTTTTGTAAATGACCTAAAGATTTTTTAAATAGAAGTCAGGCAATAAGTGTTTTTTTTCACCATATTTTATTATTTTTTATTTTATATTATATTATAGGATATGATCAAAATGATGGTATCTAAAGAAAGCCCTTCTTGTCCCAATGAACACAACAGATAATTTGTGTGGGTACAGCAAATGACAAAAAAGAAAATTACAGCTAAACACAAATGGCTCAGAAATGTTAAAATAGCCATTGTTCAGCATGACCAAAAATGCTTCAAATGGTCTGTCCAATTTGCCCACTAATATGCCAGTGTTACTTTTCCTATTAATATGCCACAGCCAATTTGCCCATTAATATGCCAGTGTTAGTTTATCCATTAATATGGCAGTGTAATTTTGACCATTAACATGCCAGTGTTAGTTTGTCTATTAATATGCCACTGCCAATGTGGCCATTAATATGTCAGTTTTATTTTGAACATTAATATGCCACTGATGGTTTGCCCATTAATATCCACAGCCAATTTTCCCACTAATATGCCACAGCCACAATGGTTTCTTCATTTTTTTGCTCTTACTGACAAGCCTAATGCAATTTTCTGTTGCCTTCAGTAGTACAACTTTTAGATAATCCCATTTCTCCTGGACTCCATTTAAATTGCTCCAGTCTGATAATGACTCCTTTACACATATTCTAATTTCTTCTGTTCTAGTTCAGGTCTGTTTTTCTTGCTGTTTATTGTTCCGTTCCATTCCAGGTTTTCACTGTTTCTTTCTACCTAGTTTCTCTGCTTGTATAATGTGCAACCCCGTCCATTTGTGCTCCTTTCCGTTTCTGTAACCTTCCCATCTGTGCTGCTACAACTATTCCTTATTTGTGTCTGTGCAATGTAAATCTTTGAACTTCTGTCTTCCATTTGCTAATATTAAGTCATAGTTAGGGACTTGCCTAAATGTGGGGTACCTTGACGTGGTTGGCCAGCTAACATCTAATTTGCCA
This sequence comes from Pelodytes ibericus, assembly GCA_036172795.1. Lineage (NCBI taxonomy): Eukaryota > Metazoa > Chordata > Amphibia > Anura > Pelodytidae > Pelodytes > Pelodytes ibericus. The sequence continues at coordinate 66,734,042 of CM069861.1, forward strand.
ACAGGTGAATAAAACCCCCATAATTTTACCATCTGTACTGTTCGGCTAGTTCCTTTATTTTGTTTGTTCCTTAGCATGTTGTCTTGTTCTCTGTCCTCTGTATGTAATCTTAGTTAGATCTGTGCCTGTCCCGTTAAGTTATATATCAATGTGCTTTTCTGTGCCCTGCATAATATGTATGTTATTATCTTTATCCTTAGTTTGGTTTTTGCTTTACCCTGCTTTAATTTTTCCTCTGTCCTGTAGCCCTGCACTCTGTATTCAGTTCTGTTCTGCCTTAGTTCCTTTTCCACTACCGCTCTGCTTGGTCTATCTACCTGTCCTAGCCTGAAACATCCTGCTTTTATCAAAATGATGTTCCATGCCTGCTCCAGGGTTTATCCAGTCCTAGCCAAGTATACTGGATACAACTGCTATTTACACAGGGCCCCACTATGTAGCTTCATAGCACTGGGCCCGGTGTCTCCATTTCTGCATTGTAGCTCCTTCTCCCACCCCTTCATGAAAAAAGTGATTTGTGGACCTTGGGGAGATGGTAAAAGTTTGGCAGAGTGTGAGAAACATCTTTCAAAAAATTAAACTGCATCCTTATTTCAATAAATCTGTCAAGATATCCGAAAATTCCAGAGTGGGATCCCTATTTAACTTTGTCTAAGTAGTAATATCTGAAAGCTGTCAGTTAGCCTCGGCAACATTTCTCTAGCAACAAATTTGTTCACATCTATAATGGTATCAAATACATATTGTAACGCACCTGGTCCAGGATGGTAAAAGGACCCTGAGCACCCGAGATCAGGAGCTACGTTGAAGGATGGAGACACGCGACCTGGTGCTGGTTAACTGCAATCCCTTGGAGGTTTGGGACCCCAAGTATCTGTAGCCACAACCAGGCCCTGTGAAGCAGGATGGAGACACACGACCTGGTGCTGGTTAACTGCAATCCCTTGGAGGTTTGGGACCCCAAGTATTTGTAGCCACAACCAGGCAATGTGAAGCAGCTGCTGTATCCAGGTCCCAGGGCTTAAGAGGAAATAAACAAAATGATAGCCAAACATAGCTAAAACAGAAAAGTAACTGAGGGATAGCAGAACTGAAATACAGAGTGCAGGGCTACAGGACAGAGGCAAGACATAAGCAAGATAAAGCAGAAACCGAACTAAGGATAAGTAATACAAAGCACAGAGTTAAGGGACACGAGAGAAACATACAAAGGAACAAATAAAAATACAGGAACTAGCCTAATACTAAAGATGGTAAAAGAGGGTTTAGTTCACCAATTGGCCAATTAGATGTTAGCTTGCCAACCACGTCATGGTACCCCACATTAGAAAGTCCCAAACTACAACATACTATGAGCCAAGCAAAAACATATAAAATCGAAAAAAATCATACATGGAATAGACACTTAGACACAGAGGAAATACCTGTAGACTGCACTACTAAGGACTGAACAGAAACGGGCGTGGTTTAAATAGAAGTAAACTAACAAGGCAGATGGAATGAAACATAAGGACTGGACTACAGGGCAAGGACAGGAATAAGCATAAATAATGAACAAAAAAGCAAAGCAAGAAGGATAAAGAAATACCTGGATACAGCCTGGATGAACATGCGCAAGGGTGCATGGTTACACATATAATGCTCTGAATTAACAACTGGGTATTTATGAGGAGAGTAGACAGACCGTATCACAGAAAGATATAGACAAAATGGCTGCCACTTCATTTTGGAGGGAAAGAAATGTCAGGAAGCCAATAAGGTGTTGTTTCAGCCCTTGACAGTACAAAAAGGGGGTTTGTTTGCTTTGGGAGAATTATAATATAGGGGGTACATAAGATACCACAGTTAAAACTGGGGGCAATAATGATTTCCACCACTAAATCATACCAGTTAGTTGAGTATGTGTATGTAAAATCTTTGCATATGAATGCAAGCTTCAGATTGCCTTCATATACAGAGTTTATTACACCTCTAACTAAATAACTAAATTAGTTGTATATTCAAATTAGAGTAAAATCCCCTGCATAGGGGTGGACAGACAACTCTCTTGCCAAATAGTCCTTATCACTAGAGATGGGCAAAATGAAAAATTTTGTTTCGTTTTCGTCCATTCGGACGAAAATTTTATTTTTTTCATCCAAAACGAATTTCGGCCATTGCTGCATTCGTTTCAGACAAAATTGGTTCATTATTTTCGTTTTGTTATATTCATTGATACGAATGGGAAATAATTCACCTATTGGAGAATTTGTTTGAAAGAGTCGAATTTCGTTTGAATTTCATCTGAATTTCATTCATCCCCTACCTTATGCTATTGAATTGTTGAAATTCAAATTCATCCGAATTCCCCAACCTTATACTATGTGTCGAATGAACATAGGTGAAATGTTCATTCATACGAATTGAATAGTGAAATTAATGCAGCAGTGGAGGAAAATGGAGAAAACATTGCTCAGGATGTTGAAAATGTAAAAAAATGTATTAAGTGAAAAATCACAAACAGATAAAAAATAGATCCACAGTGCAGAGAAAAACAGCCCTAGATAGGGCAAACAAGTAGCCTGATGCGTTTCGTACTGCTTCAGTACTTAGGCATACTGATACCTGAAGCACCCTGTCATAAATAGTGCCCTGATTTAACAAGGTGTGTACCAATTTAAAAATTACACCAAACTAGCACAATAATAAAAGGAAAAAATACAGGTAAAAATGTCTATACTGGTGAATACTGCTATAAGATTTAAATAGCTAAAAGTAGCAATAGGTAAGAGAAGTGGAACACATATAATTGAATACACAAATGGTTAAAGAATGTGCAAACATGTTGCTAATAAGTAAAGCCAAAGCAGGTCAAAAAAGTAGCATGCTTGCAAATTTGAAACCACACACAATGTCCACAATATTAAAAAGGAAAGTAAAAGAAAACCAAAAGAAGAAGGAGAGAAATGACATAAAATTAAACAAAATAAAATGAAATAAACTGAAATACAAGTAAAAATAAAAATACAATTAAAGTGAAAACAAATGGACGAAAATGGCCTCACTTCAATAGCATAAGGTTGGAGAATTCGGTTGAAAGAGTTGAAATCATCCGAATTCCATCCCTTACCTATGCTATAGAAGCTTATGGACATCATTTTGTTTAAATCAAACAAATAGGAACATAGAAAGTCACATTTTAGTGACTTTATTTTAATCACAAAAATGTGATTAAAATAATATTGAATAAGTGTATAAAAAATATTTGATATGCTGCATATTAAATTGTTTGCTCTGGTCAGAATCACAGCACAGGCCTGCAGGAGCTAACTGTAATTAAATCAATACATAAAAAGAAGTAATATAGTAAAATTGTAAAAACAATTATGAGACAAAATGAGGGCCATAAACTTGGAAGGAAACTGATGACATTAAAATAAAACTGTTATCAGCAGGGGAAGGGTTAACTTTTTTTTAAACAGGAAATTAGTTTGTTTTTATCCTTTCACTGTCCTTTCCCTGTAATTATCTCTCTGTACTTCACAATCAGTATGTCAGTGTATATAAGCATTAAACATATAACATAGATTGCATTCAGTATTTTGATAATGATGGCTATGAAATTTTAACTGTTTTTTTATAGGTATTACACGTTTTTTATTTTTTTAAAGTTTAAAAAAATTCACATTCATAATTTTCAAAATTCTTAGTAACACATTGTAACGGACCATCTACCTGACGTAGTAGACCCTCTGTCCATTGTGTGAAATCACCTCCTTAGCCCCCAATTAAAGCTCAGCATTCTCCCAGCAAGTCTTTTCTGGACCCTTGCTCTTTGTACCCAAATAGACAGGACATCTAGGAGTCCGGTAAAAAATAGGCATCAGGACAAAGTTAAGTCTATGGAGACAGTATGAAGGCCGGTATATTTCTGAAGAAAAGGTGGCAACCCTGGGTACAGCAAAAAGAACAACTCCTTTATTTGACAAAAACACAGACTTATAAAAAGACATAAACATGACATCACAGACATTAGTATACAATGGGGGGATGGAACTAAACATAGTTCTCCAACTAACCGGGCTAGGAAAACATTAGACATTCACACTGCAAACCAAATAGGAATTAACATAGAGTGAGTAGACCTAATTACAATACACACAGTAATGTACACAGCATAATCAGTTTACAAGTTAATCCAGTTAATACAGAACAATGGATGTTGGAGTAAACTTTTGGAGTCACAGTCACATTATAAACCTTCAGAGTGGTCTACTCACAGAATTAAACATTACACATAACCAATATACCAACAGAATATAACTAGCAATATTAACGTATAGTGTTATATACGTTAATATTGTTGGCACATTCCTTACCAGGTGGTCCGTTCATTCGTGAGTTGGTTCGGTAGATTCAATCTACTGAACACCCAGGCAGAAAGGCATGAACAATCCTTTCTGCAGGGGAAAATACAAGCTTTTACCATGGGGCCATAGTCCAGAGGCAGCAGGCGAACAAGCAGGATTCTCCAGAACATAGTGGCGAGGTTGGTTCTGCCACATCTCTCCCCTTTTCCAAACAGACTAACAGGGTATCTGACCTCCTGCCGGTCAGTGCCCTGGTTAGTCCAGCAGCCCACCCACAAAACAGAAACAGCAGTACAGCCCACCCACAATAAATGGTTACTACACCTGAGTAAGTGAGAAACTTGTCCATGTCCAGGTGCCTCACCACAGCTGTGTGGAGGACTGGTAGGCTGCCTTGGTGGGTTGCTGAGTGGGCAGAGACCAGCGGTACTCTGCCCTGGTGCCAGCACTACCATGGAAGTAGCCTGGTTGGAGCCTGGTTGCTTGAGGGGGAGACCGACTGTCTCCCCTTTGGATACACAGCTCTGCTGCTGGAGGGGGAGACAGATTGTCTCCCCTTTGGAAAAACCACCATGCTGCTGTGGGGGGAGACCGACTGTCTTCCCTTTGGCTAAACAGCCCTGTTGCTGGAGGACAGGACCGACTGTCCCTTCCCCCTGTGCTGTAAGTGCAGAGACCACGGTCCCATCTGCATGGTTGTGGGGCTTACTGTCTCCTCCTGGTACATTAAGCTGCTGCTGGGGTGAGGGGGTAACAAGCTCCTCTCCCATACATACTCCCAGCCGCTGGGGAGGGAGACAGACGGTCTCCGCTCCCAATACAGTGTCCTGCTGCTGGGGAAAGGAGACTGGGCTCTCTATTCCCTGCTGGACACTCTGCCGCTGTGGAAAGGAGGCTGGGCTCTCTATTCCCTGCTGTATCTGCCCCTGGGGAGGGAGGACAAGACTCTCCTCTCCCAATAAAACACTCTGCTGCTGGGCGACAGGACTGACTCTCTCTGCCCCCTGTAACTCAGCCTGCCACTGGGGAAAGGAGGCTGGGCTCTCTATTCCCTGTGGTATCTGCCACTGGGGAGGGAGGACAAGGGTCTACTCTCCCAATAAACCACTCTGCTGCTGGGGGACAGGACAGACTGTCTCTGCCCCCTGTAACTCAGCCTGCTGCTGGGGAAAGGAGACTGGGCTCTCTGTTCCCTGCAAATCAAACTGCCACTGGGGAATGGAGACTGGGCTCCCTATTCCCTGCATATCACACTGCCGCTGGGGAATGGAGACTGGGCTCCCAATTCCCTGCAGATCACACTGCCACTGGGGAATGTAGACTGGGCTCCCAATTACCTGCAGATCACACTGCAGCTGGGGAATGGAGACGATGCTCTCCTCTCCCTGTGGGGCCAGTGGAGAGACCTCGGTCCCATCTCCACTCGCCGGCTGGAGGTCCGCCCAGTACATCTCGACGACATCCTCCCAGCTGAAGGGCTCTGGACCTGGGTCTGCTACGATGCTCTCCTGCTGGGTATCCTCAATGTAGCAGAACAGATGTTTGTAATCCTGCTCCAGTTCCCATTCCGGGGATACTAGGTGCATCAAGTCTGGTCTCACTTCGTAGGGGTCCTCCCAATCTTGCATACCCTCCCTCTAGTCAAAAATATCTTGGAACCGGGTCTCGTCAGGGCTCCCAAAGTCAGGTTCTGTGAAAGCCTCCCACAGCAAGCCATGGCCATTAAACTCTTCTCCCTCCGGGTTATCATGCTCCACTGTCCAGGGTGTATACCGAACTGTATACCACCAGAGTGCCTGGTAGGCATCATCTAGCCAAAGCTCCTGCCATACCCGGTGCTCGAGCTCCTTTACCCATTGCTCCAGGGGCTGCTCTCCCAGGAAGGGCATCCGCAGTGCCAGTGGCGTCTGCTGTCGCTGCTCCTCGCTGGGGAGTCAATCGCCCCGCTGATACTGTACGTTATCCAGTGCCTGGTACCAGATGCCTTTCCTTATTGCATCCCGGCCATCCAGGTCTTCTTCCTCATATGGAACTGCTGTTTCAGTCCAGCCTGGTTCCATACTGCTGCTGTCAGGGTTGCTGTACTGAGACAGTATCAATCTACCTAACACTCAGGCAGAAAGGTATAAACAAGCCTTTCTGCAGGGGAAAATACAAGCTTTTACCATGGGGCCATAGTCCAGAGGCAGCAGGCGAGCAACCAGGCTTCTCCAGAACATAGTGGCGAGGTTGGATCCGCCACACACATTATACAAAAATGACAAATACAGACAGACATACAGTATATAGATTGGACCTAACTTCAATAGTATAAGGTTGGAGAATTTCATCCCTTACCTATGCTATTGAGCTTTTGAAATGTGGCTCTAAGTGGTTGGGAAATTCAGATATAGAAGCTTTTGAACATCATTTTGTTGAAATCAAACAGATAGAAACATAGAAAGTCTAATTTTAGTGGTGTAGATGTAAACCCAAAAGTGTGAATAAAATAATATTAATAAAAGTGTATAAAAAATATTTGATATGTTGCATGTTAAATAAGAAAAAAACCTGTGGTTTATATAATATTCACAGCTGACAGTTTCACATGTTATTTATTGGCTATAAAGGGCCAGTAACCTTTATTAAGGCTACTTTGGATTTAAGTTTGAAATACTTGTCTCAATTAACTACACTTTCTCTCGTGGAGTATACCGATTAGTGACCCCTTAAGATACATGTTTCATGCATGCTTTGACAGTATCCTTGGAAGGTAGATTGACAGTGCCACCACGCATGTGCGGTCGTGCTGTCACACAACCAGGCTGCACTGCGCATGCGCAGTATTCATTCTCCAGTCTCCAGTGTCCCAGACACCAGAGAACAAATGGTGTTGCAGTTTTTATTTCCTCTGTTTTGAAGAATTCTATCTCTCTTCCGAAAAGCGGAACAGAGGTAGAGCTCGGCGAGACAGCTTGACAAACCCCCAAAATCAGAACTGTCCCACGAAAAGTCTTAAAGCATGTTACTGATATATTATGCCATTCAGTCAGGAATACTCCTAAGCGATGCATTAACCCTTAAAGAACCAGGGATTTTCCAGGGATAATGACAAGAGGCGATTTTTCCATGTTGATATGTGGTTGATTACACTTGGTTTTCCCCTCTCTCATTTAATGCACCCATACAAGTTATATGTTAGAATTAATTTTCTTTGGATGGATACCATGTACAGATAAATGATCTACAATTTAGTATTTAAAAATACATATAAAAGGGGAGACGTTTAAAGTTTGCTCTGGTCAGAGTCACAGCACAGGCCTGCAGAAGTTAACTGTAATTAAAATAATACATGAAAAGAATATTAGTAATATAGTAAAATTGCAAAAAAAAAAAAAAATTATAAGAAAAAACTAAATCAAGGCCATAAACTTGGAAGGAAATTAAACTAGTTTTGTTTTTTTTCCTTTCACTGTCCTTTCACTGTAATTCTCTCTCTTTACTTCACAATCAGTATGTGAAGTGCAGGGAGTGAATTTGAGGCAAAGTCAGTGTATGTAAGCATTTATCATATAACATAGATTGTATTACTAAGTATTTTGCTAATTATGGATATGAAATTTAAACTTTAAAAAAAAAATATATAACACGTTACAAAAGTAAATTTTCACATCCAGAATTATCAAAATGCTTAGTGTACAGACAATTCCCCAACCCTATACTAGTAATATGTCTGAGCTATGGAATATGGTCTATGGACTAAAATTTGAATTTGGAGGTCGACCACTAATTCCGAATTTTAGTGAAATAGTTTATTCGAATTTAAGCTGAATTGCTGAATGGACGAATTCCACAGATCATAAGACAGTCAGTATTCATTTAGGATCAGTTTTATTCTACATAGCATAAGGTTATGCAGATAAAAAACTTATCTGATATGAATACTGAATGTCTGATTACTATATTCTGTGGAATTCGACAGTTAGGTCAACTCTATTTCACATCTATTTCGGCTTACTTAATGCTATTAGCATCACATACAATAACTTAAGCCGAAAAAAGTCGGCATCCGAATGAACTAATGGATGAATGAATTTCGTTCATTTAGCATTCATTCATTTGGATTTCTTTAGTTTCTCATTTTCGTTATTCGGACGGATGGACGAAAATGCTATTTTTGGCCAAAAATGCATTTGTCCAAAAATGAATGCACATGTCTACTTATCACTTTTCTTCAGATCCACAGGAAAAACCCAGTACCAAGTGTGGCTCACAACCTGCCTCACTGGGCAACCATTTTCTTTGATAAATCATTTGTATATTTAAATTAGACCTCTCCTTTGAATATTTGTACCTTGAGAACATCACCATGCAGTCAAGGCACTTTATCAGGGCAATGTTACAGATGGTGCTGGACTAGATCTTATCTGCTTATGAGACATTATCCCTGCAGCCAATGTTGGCAGATACACGTAAAGCTCAAAGGTTATCCATGCTAACAATACTTGCTAAATGTGATATATTCCTTTTCTGGGATATACAAATGTTTAAAGTGGAAACCTAATCCCCTTTTGTTTCACTAAAATTGTACCACACATTGTCTTTGGATACACCAATGCCAGAGTTCTGTATCCACGAGTATTGCTGTAACGCTCAATAATCTATTCTACTTCTTGATATTTGTGTTAACAGTATTTTTGATTTGCAAGTGGTCCAACATTAGTAGACCTTTCTTAAAGCCTCACCACACACTCCCTCTGAACACACCAATCCCGGGGTGTGTATGCCAGTGCTGGCTCATATGAATGGTCCCATTTCTGATGTGGAGAAATTTATGAATAAACCCCCACAAAAACATCATACTAAATCAGAGAAACTGGAAACCAAGCGGCTAAGAACTATATCCAGGGCAACAGATGTTCAAAAGGAACCACACTCTTTCCTGTGTCACACCATCTTTGGAAGTGGCAACTGAAGTGGCTAGCATGCTCTGGCCAATGTTCAACAAAAATGTAACTGGAATTCAGTCATCTTTTCCCTCTGCTATGAAACAGATAACAGCTCGTCCTACTAGGCTCACAGAGTTGGAACAAAGACATAGTGATGTAGAAGATGCAATCATACAACTCCAAGAGACTGTGGAATGCCAAAACATACAATTCCACATTTTTTTCCGACAAGGTAGAAGATTTGGAAAACAGAAGTAGGAGAAACAACTTAAGATTGGTGGATCTTCCTGAGTCAGTTAAACCATCTGCATAACAAACTACCCTAAAATCCTGGCTTACAGAGGAACTGAAACAAGCACGTGATGAATAAAACCCTTTCCCTATTGAAAGGGTGCACAGGATTGTCCCAGAAAGGAAAGACACGGGCACAAAGCCCAGACAACTGATCATAAAGCTGTTCATTTTTAGACAAGCAGAAATTCTGGCAGCGTATCAAACAATTCAAGCCCTCCTGTTCAACAAGGAAAAAAAAAAATCACATCTTTCAGGATTACCATAAGTTCTCCCTTATCTGCAAACTATTGGTTGAAAAATAGATGATGTTTAAGCTGCTATTACCGGCCCAATTGCGCTTGATCCATAACAACAAAATACTTACCTTTGAGACACAAGAGAAAGCAAGGAACACCCTGAAACAACTGGAAATCCTCCAATAGCAGCACTGGCTTTCAATATGTTTGGCCTTCGCTGGGCAGAAAAATATATACTTAGGAATTTAAATAACATAGTAATTTAGGTTGATAAAAGACACACGTCTATTAGGTTCAACCCTTCTACCTATCCTTCCATCTTTTGATCTAAATGAAGCAAAAAACCCTAAGGAAGCTATTTTGAGTTTTGCCTCCAAGGGGGAAAAATTCTTCTTGGCTCCAAAGGGCAATCAGATTTCTCCTTGGATCAATAAGCTCTATTATTAATGCTAATTCTATTATCGATAGCCCTGTATGTCCTGTTTTTCTAAAAAAAAAACAACAACAAAAACCCATCCAGACCATTTTTAAACGCATCTATTGTAGTTGATAGCACCACCTCCCTTGATAGTGAGTTCCATAACTTTATTGTCCTTAACGTAAAGAATCCCTTTGCTCTTCCAGTCTCAGTGGGTGACCTCTTGTTCTTTGTACATTTCTGTCAATGAACATGTCACTGGAGAGCTCTTTATGTTGGCCCTGCACATATTCATATAATGTTATCATATCCCCTCTTAGATGCCTTTTTTTTATAACCTTTTAAGTCACTCTTCATAACTAAGATCCTCCAATCCCCTTATTAATTTTGTAGCTCTCCTTTGCAGTTCCATGATATCCTTTTTAAGGACTGGTGGCCAGAATTGTACTGCATTATCACCTGATTACAGTGATACCACACGTGCATTTGTCAGCTTGTTTATGGGTTCAAAGACCACATTTGAGAGGTGTGCTTTTTAGTTTTCAAATTTGGAATTAAACATAGACAACCTAGGCTATTTCAAATGGTGGTATTTTAACACTTTTCATGGGCTAATTCTACCACCAGCCTTTTGGTAGTTTGTCAAAGTTTGAGGTATTAATTTTTTTAGGTTTTTTTTTTACATACATTGTGAAATGAGGGAAGCGGAAGGGCCCAAAACGGAAGGGTTCATTAAAGCAGACAAACAAAAAGATCCACCCAGTATAATAAATAAATGATTAACCAATGAAAAACATGTATGACATAAAAGTACAGTATATATTAAAATATGCACAGCAGGAACTCTGTATTAGATAGTGCAGCAAAGAAAGAGGCAGTGGGAGTGTTTATTGGGGTTTGTTTGCTTTTATACTGTTTACTGATTGGTTGTTTTACTATCAGTAAGTTTTTCTGCTGGAGATTTATCAGTAAATAAGGATTATGCAAATATGAAGCCTCCTGTCTTGACATAATGAAAGGGAAGAGAAGTTGATCTGTGTACCAACCGAATACAGATGGTATTGGAAGCCAAAGTGTTAATTAGGTTTCCTAGGCAGAAGTAGTACGGGTAGACACTAATGTGGGACACAGATGGAGAGCAGAACAGGCAAAGGAATTGTGCCAGCAAATGACATGGAGAAAGAGCTATCAGATTTATGACTCAATCTACGAGAGAACTGTTATAGCTTGTTGAGAAGGAGGCACTGAACAACAGTGTTGAAGGTAGCAGAAAAATCTAGGAGTATTAGTAGGGCAAAGTGGTATTAGATCTGACAAAGACTTAATCTTTTGACACTGTAGCAAGTGCTGTTTTAATAGTGTGCAGGGGTCTAAAACCAGATTGAAGAAAAGCAAAGAGGTCATTAGAGGACTAAAAGCTTATAAAATGTGAAAATATAGGTCTCTCCATCAGCTTGGAAGTAAAAGGAAAAATATAGATTGGATGATAGATAGATAGATAGATAGATAGATAGATAGATAGATAGATAGATAGAAGCAGAGGTGGCTCTCTAATTAGGCAAGTTAAGCAATCGCTTAAGGCCTTCCGCTTGTGGGGTCCTCACGACTGCCTAACTCACCTAATTGTGTTTAGGTGACAGAGGAGCTTAACACTGCCTGATTCTGTTTTTGTTTGTTCTTTGCTCTTCATGTGTGGTCCGGTGCTACTGATGAACCACACACAATTAACTTTATGAAGCACTCCACCCCCCACTTCCAGCAGCAGAAGCTCCAGCACAATGTGGTCTGTGAGACCACTCTGAACATAGTGACCCTATACTTCTCTCTGCAGGTGCCCTGACAGGTAACGAAGCAGGAAGAGAGAGGGACATGTATTTTTTTTGTGTGGCAGGCAGACGGTCTGCATGTATATAAAAAAAAAATTGCAGCCCTGATGCTCCTTATGTGGATCTCAGTCCTCTAATGCTGGTAATAACAAAACAAATCTGCTGATGTGTCTGTGAGTGAGTATGTGCTGGCTGTGTGTGGGAGTTTGTGCTGGCAGAGGGTGTCTGTGGGTGAGTGTGTGCTGGCAGAGTGTGTCTGTGAGTGAGTGTGTGCTGGTTGAGTGTGTCCGTGAGTGTGTGTGTGCTGGCTGAGTGAATCTGTGAGTGTGTGTGAGCTGGTTGGGTGTGTCTATGAGTGAGTGTCTGCTGGCTGAGTGGTTATGAGTGAGTGTCTGCTGGCTGAGTGTGTCTGTGATTGAGTGTGTGTGGCCGTGTATGTGATTGAGTGGGACTGTTTGTGATAACCTGCTTGGGCTTTCGGTTTATAGACTTTCAGTTTATGGAATACATGTAATGCTATTGGCTTTCTATAAACCAGATAAAGTCCCCATTCATACGAATAGGTCAATTGACCTATTCGTATGAATGGGGACACTCTTACCCACATTTTGCTTCATTTTGCAGCCCTCTAGCCCTTTCCAGGACTTTTTTAGAGGCATTTTAGTGGGCAAAAGTTTGTGTCCCCATTGACTTCAATGGGGTTCGCTGTCAAGTTCGAGCACGGACCCGGACATTTTTTCGAAGTTCGGCCGAACCTGCCGAACCTGAACATCCAGGTGTCCGCTCAACTCTAATAAGGAGTTAACTGCTGTGTCTGTGGCCATAAGGTATGTTTGATTTGTCTCACTGCCAGTACACAGTGTTTTAAGGTTATAGTAGAAACTGAAACATACGTAGAAAGAGAAGAAGTTATGGGCTAAGAATATGACAGTTAGGATTTACAAGTCAATTTTAATGTGAGAAGGAAACAAATGGTATATAGCAATAAGAGGAATAATTTTTAGTTTATACTGAAAAGTATTGATCAGTATTTTAAAGAAACTCCCTGCCCATCAAATATAATCCGCAGTAATGTGCATATACTGTAATTGTTTTTATCTTTTTAGTGTTACCAGAATTATTTTTACAGCGCTACTTGTTGGTGATACATGAATATAATGTTCAAACTATAGGGAAAGTCATATTGCCAGCTGGAGATAAATACATATTTAAATAAATACTGAGCTAACACCTCTAACATGTTTATATACAGTAAATATATACATGGTATTGGTTGCATTCTAATTTTTGTCTTAATTAAGGCAAAGTACCCCATGTGATACATGGTGAGAGAATATTGAGATGTTGTTTAACATTTTTTTAATATATGAGAATGTATGTATGTCAGTGATTAGTGGAAAGAATTAGCAAGTGTCATGTTCTTAAACATGCTGTGGTGTTGGAGTTGTAGGAGTTAATAGTATAAATTCAGACAGTTTTTGTTGTGTGTGAAAGAAACCCCCTTTGTTTCCCCTTCTATCTGCTAGTCTTATTGCAGATAAGAGAGTATTTTTTTGTGAAGGGATGGGAAATGGGCGCAAAATTGTGTTATGTGCTATAGTCATGATAGTATATTGATAATGGTCAAGAGATACATTTGTGTTATCAATACTTTTGACTATGTATGTGTATCAATTGTGAATTCTTTATAAAATACTTATTTTGACAGGCCACGCCTCTTAGTTTTATTGCAGTAGCTCCAGCCTATAATGATGTTGTTTCAGAGTTTACTGATTAAGCCAGCAAATCTAGATTATTACTGATGCAGTTCCAGTAAGAGGTCTTAATTACTAATGAAGTGCTAGTGATTATTGACAGTGAGTGATATCAGTTCTATATTACTCTCATCATGCTCGGTCAGGAGAATTATAAAAGGATAATAATATTGTTAAAGAACATAAGAGTGGTCCAATTATTTTGAGACACGAGCTAGGAGTCATAATATTTGTAATGATATTTTAATGTAAAGCTAATAAGTCAAAATGTTTACTGAAATATTGCATGTTACTAACTGGAATATTTTTGAGTTTTTTCATATAGATTAAAGCTGTACAGTCAACAAAAGACAAGTTCAAAGTGCACCAATGAATCTATTCCTGATAAAGATTATTTTTAAAGAAAGAAAAATATTATTTTAAAAGAAAAAATAGTTTTACAATAAAAGTCAAGAAAAGATCCTAACAAAGTCTACTGGAATATTGTTGTGTAAGTTGTTCAACTCAACTCCTCGATCCACGTTATTTACATAAAGCACATTCCTGTACTGACAAACAGGCCAAAAAAGGAGCAGCAAGTTAGTGTATTGATGGGCATAATAAACCCCTGACCACTAGCCAACCTAAGCTGAGTCTTCACCCTAAGTGTACCTCGCAAACAAATCACCCAGAAATCTGCAACAGATACAACAGTCTATGACAGACCATCATTATTGGGAAGTATACTTTCATTGATTACAAATGTATAAAATTGTTACTGAAGATTTGTAATCTTTGTGGTAAAGATTTGTTTAATTGTGTTATTATGGGTATGTTTAGAGTATAGTGAACTTTTGAAATTTAACAATTAGACTGACTCTAACAAACACGATTTAGTCGACCCATAAAGAAATTGTATTTTGATAATATTTTTGCGGAATTTTGTATGGAGAATATTAGGAAGATTCTCAGACACGTTAAAATAAGTTAGTTTTTGTAAGAGAGTTTATCAAGAAGGATTATGGATTTAAGGAGTGGGTTAAAAAGTGTCCACAGGTAATCTGTGAGATCCCCTGGGACTGGGAAATCAGCTGGGATGACTTGGAGCGAAACTTGTAAGTGGTTTGGCATGTGTGATATCAGTGTTGCTAATTGTCTGTGTTTATGTTGTTTGTTTCAAGGGTCTCATCCTCAAGTGCATCCTGACCACTGACAACATGCCCCTAGGTGAAGACTAGAAGGCGCTGCTCAAATATTCCCCATTATGGAAGCTTACAGTGCAATTAAGCTGGATGACCTACTAATGTGTGAAATCAACTTGGATACACTGATTATGTTGACCAGGCAACTCCTGATGGTTATCCTTAAAAACAGACAATGTCAATTTCTAAGAATAAAAGGGGAGAACAGTATGAATATTGGACTGTAGGGGCCTCTGGATTCATGTTGTGGATGGGAGACCATATTGTTTTGTCCACTTCGTCTGACTGACGCTTTATGTTCTGAATGCATGACATTTTGTTTGTTCTGAATGCATGTTCAGCTTTGCTCGAAGTCATTTAAAGTATTTAGCCACCGACTTAAGTCCTTGGGAATTGCAAACTCCGGAATAATATGTTTTATTTTTACATGAATCTATTGGTTTTAGAGAATTGCTAACTAATGACCTTAGGGGTTTTATTATGCAAGGTAAGAGGAGCAATGAGCAATAGATATTTAATTTAGTTTTGTGACCACATGTGTTTTTGGGTCATCAGGTCATGCCATTATGTAACATTGTGTAACATATTTAGATAGTTATGGAAGGCTTTCCATATTTAAGAGAGAGATACTGTGATTTTTTTTAGATTATAAGTCCAATATCTCTGCTGAGCGAAGCCGAGGTCTGTTCAGTCGCCAAAGGTCTAAACCTAATAAGTATTGTCCCGAGGCAGTCCGGTAAAACAGGACAGCCATAGTCGGTTATTAAAAGCTTTATTATGGATGTGGTATTTTTGACTGAATATGTTGTTTTACTTTATCAGACCACTCCAATTTTATCCAGCAGTAGTTAAATAATATAAAAGAGATGTGGTTGCAGATATCAAGTAGGCCACAGGTTTTGACTGGACATTTGGAATATGCTCATGGTTAGGAGATATAGATAATAAGATAGTTATGTGGGTTGATTTAGTAATAGTAGCTATAGGTGCCCTTTATATAATTGTAAAATGCACTAAATTGCCTTGTCTTTTATATACCAAAGGTCAATGCATGGTTTTCCATAATGTTGTAATGGATAAAAGAGTGGAACTGTTAGGGTTAACTCATATTTATTGTGTTAACATAACAAGAGTTAATTCAGCATTGGAAGAGTTAACTTCAGGGATGGGTTAAACCCCCCTCCCCTCTTGGAGGGAGCACATTCTTTGTCTGTGCCTACCATCTAATCTACACACATAGACAGTTCGTCTTTACTAAGTAATAAATCTAATGATACCAGACTTAAACTTATTGCTTTAGTCTGGGTTAGAGATAAGATACTGTGTCAGCATCTCAGGAGCTTTTATATAAACATATATATTTGTAACACATATGTATTCTATGCCCACACCCCCATTAATGTACCAAATCGTAGCCAATGATTTTACTCCAGCACATGCCTTGTTGCTTCTATGTAAGGGCTTGTCTTTACAATAAACTTTAGAGTTACTTAACAAACGGCCCTGTGTCTTGAGTTACTCTCCAAAACGCGTTCGCTGATGTGTTTCCAACTCCCACCACATGAATCCAAATCAACGTGATACATTGCCTTATACCAGAGACTTGTAGATAGAGACCTCCTAAGAATTGGTCCCTTTCACACACTTCATCCACCACACCTGCTCACACCCGAACAATGATCTCTTTCAAGGCTCCAGGCCAGGCCAGCTGATGCCTCCATGAGAGGCTCCTTTACAACACTTACCTAAACTGACACATCCACTTCTACCAATGACTTGCTATTGCCATATTCCTATTGTTTTTATTCCTGTATCAACGGCATGTGTACTCCCGGCATACGATACATGACTATGGGATACATAACCACCTACTAACCCTGGATGTTTTATCAGCCCCACAGAAATTTTTGGCCAGACACCCCCAGATTACAGAGAACACAAAGATCCTAGGTGATGTAACACCACCTGAAGGTGTCACAGTGCACCCCACAGCCCCTTCCTACACCCAGGCCTCCATTTGCATTCAGGAGTCCGACATTCCGCAACAAGTGGAGCCTTTCCCATTACTTTGCGAGGACAGTATGGATTACAAACTCCTGTGGTATCATCCTAAAGACCTTTTTAGATGGGTTTCATAAGTGGCCTCAAATCTTGTTCGATAAAGTGGGGTGCTTTCTTCAGCACAAACCTATCTGGAGATAGGCCACAGACCGAGCTCCTGGGGACCCATCTTCCAGCATGTAACTCACAGAGTCTGAGTCCAGGCTCACCGGACTTCACTCCTTCTATATCCTCTTGCCGGGCAGGTTAGATGTTACTTCACCCATATCTTAATTAACCATGCCGTTTCAATTTTATTATTAGCAGTATAAACATTTGTTTTTTCATTACATGTTTTACAGGCCTCGATGTGGGCTGCAGAGTGACATCCTCTTACTACAATACTTGGTACTCCCTTATTTGTTTTGCATTGTTATTTCTCCCTTTTATGCCACTTGCCTAGCAGTTCTCTGCGATACTTCAGTTTGCTATATCACTTTATCAGAAACAGCCAAATCCCTTAAATATATTAAACGTACGTACTATGAAAAGGTCAACAATGCTGACAAATTACTACCATCATCCCTGAAGTCTCAATTGGCATCCAGAATCATTTCCATTATCCACAAGCCAAATGGCCAGTCCACAACAAACCCACTTGAGATCGCTAAAGAATTTCACTCCTACTACACCGCTCTGTTTAACCACTCCCCAGAGAAAAGTCAAGAATATTATACAATATTTAGAACAATACAGAATCAAAACTCTCATGGATAATGATAGGGATATGTTCAATTCCCCCATCACTCAGATAGAACTCCGAACAACCATAAAAACCCTAAAACCCAATAAGGATCCTGGTCCTGATGGCTTCACAAACCTCTATTATAAAACTTTCTCCAATATACTCTCCCCACATCTCCTGACCCTATTTAATGCCACAATGAATGGATGCTACTTTACCATTGATATGCAAAGGGCCAACATCTTCCTAATCCATAAAACCCCAAGACCAGATCAAACACTATAAACCCATCTCTCTTCTCAACATAGATCACAAACTGGACAATAGACTATATCTCATGCTGCCAAAACTAATATACCCTGACCAAGTGGGCTTCATCCCCCAGAGACAAGCTCTGGATAAAACAAGAAGCTGCGTTGACCTGTTGTGGATGGCTAAACAGTGACTGGATACAGAGAAGGTGTTTGACCATGTAAACTGGGCATTCCTCCGCATGTTATAAGATCATCTGTGTTTCCCTAAACAATTACGGAATAGTATAGATGCCATTTACCACAGACCATTCTCCCTCTCCCTACTTCTATTTGCTCTCTTCTTAGAACCTCTGCTACAAACGATCAGCAATAACCAGAACATCCATGGCCTCAGCCTCGCACAAAACCAATACAAAATAGCTGCATATGCAGGTTATGTCATAGTCTCCCTTACGCGCCCCTTAACCCCCCTCCCATATTTATTCAAAGAATTATAAACCTTTTCAACACTGGCAGGCTTTAATGTCAATAAGGATAAGTCAGAAGCCTTTCCAGTCCACCTCCCCAACACCACTCTTAAACCGATTCAGATTAACTTTGATATCGCAGTCTCCAATTCACATACCTGGACGGAAAAATGAATCTCCTCCCCCACCTCTTATACCTGTTTCAAGCCCTACCAGTACCTATCTCCTCTCATGACATCAAATTCGCGCTCGAAGAGCGCTTGCACAGCTCTGGAACCAGCCAACAGTCACATCACTGTCCACTGTTAAAAATTTAGTGGAGGAAGTAATTGATATGGACCAATTGATGGCCTTTGTTCAGGACCCTTTTCCTATTCTGCTGTCCCTTGCTAAGGTCCTCTTATTGCTTCAGTCCTTATTCCAATCCTTATTTCTTTGTTTCTATATTTGTTCTCACTCTGCGCAATGAATAACAACATGCAACCAGAGACCTATTCTATCCCTGCACTGAAACTCCTACCTGACCTGGTAATGGCCCTGACACATTGTCCCTGACTCCCCTGTGTAACACTGTAGTCAATAGTGATGTTGCGAACATAAAAAATTTCGTTCGCAAGCGGCGAACACGAATTTCCGCAAATGTTCGCGAACGGGCGAACCGCCATAGACTTCAATGGGCAGGCGAATTTTAAATCCCACAGGGACTCTTTCTGGCCGTAATAGTGATGGAAAAGTTGTTTCAAGGGGACTAACACCTGGACTGTGGCATGCCGGAGGGGGATCCATGGCAAAACTCCAATGGAAAATTACATAGTTGATGCAGAGTCTGGTTTTAATCCATAAAGGGTATAAATCACCAAACATTCCTAAATTGTTTGGAATAACGTGCTTTAAAACATCAGGTATGATGTTGTATCGATCAGGTAGTGTAAGGATTACGCCCGCTTCACAGTGACAGACCAAACTCCCTGTTTAACGCACCGCAAACAACTGCAAACAGTCCATTTTTGCTCAACCGCAAACTCCCATTTGCACAAGGTTGGATACCAAGCTAGCCATGTCCCGTTCCTTGTCCTCACTGATGTCATTGAAGGTCTCTTCCTCCACCCAGCCACGTACAACACCAAGGGTCCCCGAAAGGTGACAACAAGCCCCCTGGGACGCCTGCTGTGTTTGGTCTTCCACCTCCTCAAAGCCACCTTCCTCCTCTGACTCCTCTTCTTAAGACTCCTCTCTCTGCATTGCCTCTCTCTGAGTTATTATAAGGTGTGTTAAGTAGTACTATTTAGACATGTGCATTAGTTTTCGGATGAATGCATTTTCGTCCATTCGTCCGAAAAACGTAGAACGAAAATGCTATGCTAACGAAAGCCGAATGAACGAATGGTTAATAAACAAAAATCATTCGTTCATTCGTCCATTCATAGTACTATTGGCATTCTATAAGCCGAAATAGAGTCGGTTTATAGAATACAATAGCATAGTACACTACATTGCATAAACCGAAATAATGAACGACTTTCGGTTTATGGAATGCATGTAAGTCTATTGGCATTCTATAAACCGACTCTATTTCGGTTTATAGAAATGCCAATACTATAGCACGAATGGACGAATGATTTTCATTTATATTAAACCATTCGTTCATTCGTTCAACTTCTTAGCTTTCTATAAACCGAAACAGAGTCCCCATTCACAAATTTTTATGAATGGGAACTCTAGTTCGGTTTATAGAAAGCTCATAGAATTACATATAATCCATAAACCGAAAGTCTATAAACCGAACGTTCGGTTTATAGACTTTCGGCTTATGGAATACATGTAATCCTATTGCTATTCTATAAACCGAACGTTCGGTTTATAGACTTTCGGCATTTTTGATAGTACTATTGCCTTTCACTACACGGAGACAGAGTCTCCATTCATAAATTTATGAATGGAGACTCTGTCTCCGTGTAGTGAAAGCCAATAGTAAACGTTCGGTTCAGGGTACAGGGTACAGGGACAAGGTCAAAGTTTACTCAATGATAACGAATAGGAGGCGGACCGAACATCGCAATTGTTCGCCCGCCGCTGCGAACGCGAACACGCTATGTTCGCCGGGAACTATTCGGGACATCTCTAGTAATCAATCAAAGTGGTCTCCTCTCAGAATTATGCACTGGACATAAACCAATATGCAATACAGAATCTGACTAAAATAACCACATTAAATATACAGTGATAGCACATAAGACAGGTTGAGTCAGGATTACAGAGGGCACAATCTGAGGACATGAGTAAAGTCAATGCAAAGTGCAAACTTACACACTGTACCCACCTCCAGAAAACCCCCAACCCTTTTCAATGCCAAGACTCAGAATCCATAAGGAGGAGGCAGGTCATTATTCCTCTCCAAGAACCCCATTGATTGAGGGGTGACTCCGCAGTCAGTCAGTTCATTTGACCTCTCAATGCCTTCCAAAAATTGGTGCCCCATGCAGTCTGCCTTGCCAGGCATGGTACTCACCCTGCTGACACTCCCATGGAACATAACTGCCACTGGGGAAAAGTGCCAACAGCATATTCTCCCTGGAGTCTTTTCAGCTGCTGGGGAGATGATAGGTTGGCAAGGGCCTCTTCAAAAAGGGGAGGTACTGCCAGTGCTTCTGGTTGGGAGGTACAGGTGGATAAGGCAGAACCATTCACCACACTTGGGAAATCCTCCAGCCTTGCCTGGGGAGAGAAACATAGAAACATAGAATGTGTTGGCAGATAAGAACCATTCGGTCCATCTAGTCTGCCCAATTTTTTTTTTTGAGTACTTTTATTAGTCCCACGTTCCCGGTCTTATAGCTAGGATAGCCTTGTGTCTATCCCACGCATGCTTAAAATCCTTGACTGTGTTTACCTCTACCACTTCTGCTGGCAGGCTATTCCATACATTCGCTACCCTCTCAGTAAAGTAATACTTCCTGATATTACTTTTAAATCGTTGCCCCTCTAATGTAAGACTATGTCCTCTAGTTGTGGTAGTTTTTCTTCTTTTAAATATACTCTCTTCCTTTACTGTGTTGATTCCCTTTATGTATTTAAATGTTTCTATCATATCCCCCCTGTTACGTCTTTCCTCCAAGCTATACATGTTAAGATGCTTTAACCTTTCCTGGTAAGTTTTATCCTTCAACCCATGAACCAGTTTAGTAGCCCTTCTCTGAACTCTCTCCAAAGTATCAATATCCTTCTGGAGATACGGTCTCCAGTACTGCGTACAATACTCCAAGTGAGGTCTCACCAGTGCTCTGTACAATGGCATGAGCACTTCCCTCTTCCTACTGCTAATACCTCTTCCTATGCAACCAAGCATTCTGCTAGCATTTCCTGCTGCTCTATTGCATTGCCTACCTACCTTCAAGTCCTCTGAAATTATTACTCCTAAATCCCTTTCCTCAGATGTTGAGGTTAGGACTGTACCAAATAGTCTATATTCTGCTTTTGGGTTTTTACGCCCAAGGTGCATAATCTTGCACTTGTCCACATTAAATGCCAGTTGCCACTGCTCTGACCATTTTTCTAGTTTATCCAAATCATTTGCCATTTGGCTAATCCCTCCATGAGAGGAGCCATGGACTAAGGCCTTTGGGGGAGAAACTGTACTGTGTCTCCCCCGGATACTCACGCAGCCCCTGGGGAGAGGTGTTGCCTGCACCTTGTCTCTGCTGAATGCTCTGCTGTTGGGCAGGGGAACCAACTGCATTCCCTCTTGGAACAACATCCTCCGCAGTAAAGTTAATCAAACCCCAACGATCCTCCATCTCAGGGACCGGTAATAGAATGAGGTCTAGCAACCAGCAGTCGAGCATCTCTCTAACCCACGTGTGGAGACAGCAGCATTATTCACCCCTCCCGGGTTTACATCCGCACAGTCAAAATCAATTAAATTTATACCATCCTTTGGTAGGGAAAGGCAGAGAACAGTGGTTCTCTGCCTCATTGCCAGCTCTTCTGCTGGTGCTGTGTCAGTGGAGACTCGACATGTGCATTCGTTTTCGGACGAATGCATTTTCGGACGAAAATTGCATTTTCGTCCATTCGTCCGAAAAACGAATAACGAAAATATTAACTAACAAAATCCGAATGAACGAATGGTTAATAAACGAAAATCATTCGTTCATTCGTCCATTCGTCCATTCGTGCTATTGGCATTCTAAACCGAAATAGAGTCGGTTTATACAATACCAATAGCATTGTACATTCCATAAACCGACATGAACGTCGTTCGTTTTAAAGACTTTCGGCGTATAGAATACTATTGGCATTCTATAAACCTAACTAGAGTCCCTCCTCATTCATAAGAATTTCTTATGAATGGGGACTTGACTCTAGTTCGGTTTATAGAAAGCCAATAGTATTCTATAAACCGAAAGTCTATAAACCGACGTTCGGATTATAGAATACATGTAATGCTATTGCTGTTCTATAAGCCGAAAGTCTATAAACCGAACGACGTTCGGTTTATAGACATTCGGTTTATGGAATGTATAATGTAATGCTATTTGCAATGGCATTACTATAAACCGAAATAGAGTCGGTTTATAGAATGCCATTGCCAATTCCATAAACCGAAATTCGTTCATTATGTTTATAGAATTGCCAATAGCATGAAATGATTTTAATTTAGTATTAAAAAATAAATTGAAAAAAGTGGAGAGTTTTAACCCCTTTGTGATGCATGGTGCTTGCGTCCCAAATGACGTAAGCACCAAAACGTCACGATTTGTTCCTGGCCACTGATCACAAAGTGATCGTTAGCCAGGAACACTATGGCAGAGACCCAATCAGGGTCTTAATAGACCCTGTGGGTCCCTGCCCAAAAATTGCAAGCCCTTCGGACGTCACGCATGATTTAGAGAAATGTAGCTGGTGCTTGTTTTTGAGCACCAGCTAAATTTCCCCTGTCAGACTGAGGCCATTTAAAATGGCCTCATCTGACAGGTGGGATCCCGCTGCAAGTGCCTGCAGCATGATCCGAGCCGCGATATGAGTTGTTTAACACAGGACGTACTATGCCGTCCTAACGACTTTAAGGGACTTAAAATCAGGACGGCATAGAACATCCCAACGTCACGAATGGGTTAACGTTTGCTCTGGTCATAATCACAGCACAGGCTTGTAGGAGTTAACTGTAATTACATTAATACATGAAAAGAATATAAGTAATATAGTAAAAATGTACAAAATAACATTTATTTTGAAAAAACTAAATGAGGTCCATAAACTTGGAAGGAAACGGATCACAGTAAAAAGAAACTGTGATCAGCAAGGGAAGTGTTAATACCCCTTTTATAATCGAGGTTGTCTTATAATCTGACCTCAAATTGAGGTCAGACTATAAGACTGGGATCCAGGTCCCCAGCAGAGCTGTAGGGGACCTGGATCCCCCTCTCTAACAGCAGGGGATGTCTGCGCGATGAGCGCAGATCTCCCCTGCTGCCGCCCGGATTGACCGCTGGGACTTCTATGATGAAGCTGGGTACTTCCGGCTTCCTCATAAAAGTCCTGGCGGTCGTTCCGGGCGGCAGCAGGGGAGGTCTCGCTCATCGCGCAGACATCCTCCGCTGCCTCGCTAGCCACCAGGGAGAATCGGGCAGCTGGGGGATGTCTGCACGAATCGTGCAGACAGCCTCCATACTGCCCGACACTTACGTCTATTATGTATAGTGCATACATCCCCCGGCTGCCCCCACTAGCCACCAGGGAGCAAGAAACAGGTGAGGGGGGGACAGAATAACAAGGGGGGGGGGGCAGAGTAACGAGGGGGGGGGAGAGAAACAAGGGGAGGGAGGGGGGAAGAGACAGAAACAAGGGGAGGGGGGCAGAGAGAAACAGGGGGAGGGAAGGGGGGAAGAGACAGACACAAGGGGAGCGAGGGGGAGCCAAAGGGAGGGTGAGAGAGAGACAACACTAAGGGGGGGAGAGCGACAAATCTGGGGGCAAGGGAAAGAGAGGCAGCATTGTCACATAAAAGGAAATAAAAACAAGAATTTTTTTATATCATAATTTTTTATTAAAAAAGCAATTTACATGTGAATATATACTAGACATGTGCATTCGTTTACGGACGAATGCATTTTCGTCCGAAAATTGCATTTTCGTCCATTCGCCCGAAAAACGAAGAACGAAAATGCTAAGCTAACGAAAGCCGAATGAACGAATGGTTAATAAACGAAAATCATTTGTTCATTCGTCCATTCGTAGTACTATTGCATTCTATAAGCCGAAATAGAGTCGGTTTATAGAATACAATAGCATTTAACTATACGGAGACAGAGTCTCCATTCATAAAATTATGAATGGAGACAAACGTATAGTTAAAAGCCGACAGCCTATAAACCGAACGTTCGGTTTATAGGCTGTGGGCATTTAACTATACGGAGACAGAGTCTCCATTCCTAAAATTAGCAATGGAGACTTTGTCTCCGTATAGTTAAAAGCCGGCATTTAACTATACGGAGACAGAGTCTCCATTCCTAAAATTATGAATGGAGACTTTGTCTCCGTATAGTTAAAAGCCGAATGTTCCGTATAGTTAAAAACCGAACGTTCGGTTTATAGGCTGTGGGCATTTAACTATACGGAGACAAAGTCTCCATTCATAATTTTATGAATGGAGACTCTGTCTCCGTATAGTTAAATGCCCACAGCCTATAAACCAAACGTTCGGTTTATAGGCTGTGGGCATTTAACTATACGGAGACAGAGTCTCCATTCATATGAATGGAGACTTTGTCTCCGTATAGTTAAATGCCCACAGCCTATAAACTGAACGTTCGGTTTATAGGTTGTCGGCTTATGGAATACATTTATTCCTATTGCTATTCTATAAACCGAACGTTCGGTTTATAGAATAGCCATAGGATTACATGTATTACATAAGCCGAAAGTCTATAAACCGATCGTTCGGTTTATAGGCTTTCGGCATTTTACTACACGGAGACAAAGTCTCCATTCATAATTTTATGAATGGAGACTCTGTCTCTGTATAGTTAAATGCCGACAGCCTATAAACCGAACGACTTTCGGTTTATTGACTTTCGGCTTATGTAATACATGTAATCCTATGGCTATTCTATAAACCGAACGTTCGGTTTATAGAATAGCAATAGGAATACATGTATTCCATAAGCCGACAGCCTATAAACCGAACGTTCGGTTTATAGGCTGTGGGCATTTAACTATACAGAGACAGAGTCTCCATTCATAAAATTATGAATGGAGACTTTGTCTCCGTGTAGTAAAATGCCCACAGCCTATAAACCGAACGTTCGGTTTATAGGCTGTCGGCATTTTACTACACGGAGACAAAGTCTCCATTCATAATTTTATGAATGGAGACTCTGTCTCTGTATAGTTAAATGCCCACAGCCTATAAACCGAACGACTTTCGGTTTATAGACTTTCGGCTTATGTAATACATGTAAACCTATGGCTATTCTATAAACCGAAAGTCGTTCGGTTTATAGAATAGCAATAGGATTACATGTATTCCATAAGCCGAAAGTCTATAAACCGAAAGTCATTCGGTTTATAGACTTTCGGCTTATAGAATACAAGTAATTTGGAAAGTAAGGGACCCCTGCAAGTTGTGGTCTCCACTAGACCGAACGAGAGCCCCATTCATAAGAATTTCTTATGAATGGGGCTCTCCTTCGGTTTATAGAAAGCCAATAGTATTACATTGTATTCTATAAAACGAACGAATAATAATGAACGAAACGAAAATAATGAACAAATTTCGTCTGAAACGAATGCATTAATGAACGAAATTCGTTTTTGACGAAATAAATAACATTTTCGTCCCAATGGACGAAAACGAAACGAAAATTTTAGTTTTGCACATGTCTAGTGGAGACCACATGTCAGGGTCCTGGACCTCACAACTTGCAGGGGTCCCTTACTTTCCGCAGCTCCGTCCCTGACTCCGTCTGCCCGCCGGGGAGCGGCACTGCTGGGGATTGGCACCACTGCATTTTATTCCACATCCCTGGCCTCCAGTAAGATGCACGTCATTTTCGGCGAGTGCCTTGCTTACTCATGTGGCAGGGGGCGTGGTCTCTTCCCATTGGTGGTAGCAACGGAGGTGCGGACAGAGGCTGTCACTCACACCCGTGAGGGTCTGAAGGCTCAATGGGAGGTTGGTGGATCTACCTAACTGGTGTGGGAGGGGTTTAGCCCTGCAGCCCTTTAAATACCAAGCACTGATTTAATTCAGTTCTTGTGTATTAAGCTGCTAAGGTGTTGTCAGGGCCTTTACCAGGTCAGGTAGGAGTTTAAGTGCAGGGATAGTGGAGGTGTCTGGTTGCATGTTAAATATAGTGCAAAGGGAGAACAAATAAAGAAACAGAGCTAGGTATTGGAATAAAGACTGAATGAGAGACAAGAGGGAATTTAGCAAATAACTGCAGAATAGGAAAAGGGTATGAGTGGGAACTGCAGTAAGAACAAAGAGCTATAGTAGGGACTGTAGACAAAGCAAAGGTAGGGGTGGAGAGAGTTAAACAATGGAAGAGGCCAGAGGCAAGGGTTAGGGCCAGAGGCAAGGGTAACTAAGCAGGAACACCCTGGAGAGGGTGACTAAGCAGGTACACCCTGGAGAGGGTGACTAAGCAGGTACACCCTGGAGAGGGTGACTAAGCAGGAACACCCTAGAGAGGGTGAGAAATGAGAAGGGTAGCTTAAAGGGAATAACTTAGCTGAAGAGATCTTGATGTACTCAGAGGGTCTCAGGAGATGCTGAAAAGCATCTACTGAGATGGTTGAGCCACTCAGGTTCAGATTCCCAGTCCCTGGACAATTTCACCATACAAATGGGCTTTAAGGAGAGTATCAGGAACAGAAACAGCAGCTCTCAGAAATCAGGCACCAACTTAAATGCAAAAGCACTGTTTGCCAGAAACTGCAGCTATTTAACCTGGGTGTGAGCAAAAGGTAACGAGCCCACCTGACACCAAACAGAGGGTAAGGAATTCAAGCAAAGTAAAGTAGAGAGACCTCTAGAGGAGGCAGGAGGAATATAAACACATAAATAATGACTTTTAAATGCATGAGTCAGAAGGTCAGTGTTGAACCCTGACAGGTTTATTTCACCCTTAGTCCCTTGTTTTTGCTAGTCTCTTTCCCGTAGTTTCTGTTCCTGATTGATCACCCGGATTTTTTACCTTAGCTTGTATTTTTGGATATCCTGATCTCTCCTGCATTTGACCCCGGCTAGCCTTCACGTTTACTTTCTCTTTGCTGCCTGTACCGACCCAGGCTTAGACTCTCGCTTCTGCTGATTTGCTGCCTGTACTGACCCGGCCCTCAGGATACCTTCCTGCCATAGGCTCCCAACCTCAGCCTGACGCTGCAGTCCCTTCCACTGCCACAGTCTTTGGCTCAGGCATTTGACCAAAGTCTAACAGCTCTGATACTGGATCTAGGTCAGATTCCCAGCATACCACTGACCCTGATATGGAGACTGTAGTCTTGATCACCCCTCCATGGCCCAATCAATGAAATCCCAGGAATCTCAAGGACATGCTGTTTAACACAGTCTAACCCCCTCTGTGCCCGCCATTCATACACTGCATTCATGAGCCAGGTCAACTCTGCCATCACTGCAGAAACCAGATCCACCTCCTGCTGGAACCCCCGATGGCTCCAGCATAGCCATGTAGCTCTGTTCCCTCATATCCATGTAACTTGGCACATCCATTCTCAGGCTACACTCCTCTGCCCCTGGAGATAGATCCCAGTGGTTTGGACCATCCCACAGACAAGGAAGCAATCCTACTTCTGCCACCAATGTGATGGCTGAGAACAGTGATATTAGCCCCAGGATCTCCTGATCTCTCCAGCTATCCAAATCACTAGCCGTGACTTAGTTTTGGATGAAGAATAATAACAACTTTATTGGAACAGAAACAGAGTCTTATATACAGACATGATCAAGTTAACATTCCACAACCCATATATTAACATTCAACACAACAGAAACTAAAACATAAACCATTAGCCATTAACCAGACCTGCTACAGATATACAAAAAACATATCATAATTAGTTTAACAGTACATTCAATTAACACAGGACAATGGATGAATGAATAAACTATCAATCATTGTCCCTGACTCCCCTGTGACACACTAAAATCAATCAGAGTAGCCTCCTCTCAGAATTATGCATTGGACATACACCAATATACAAAACTGAAATTGACTAAAATAACCACATTAAACATACAGTGATCACACATATCACACATCAGGATTACAGAGGGCACAATCTGGGTGCATGAGTAAAGAAATACAAAGTGCAAACTTACCCGCTGTACCCACTTCCCAAAAAACACAACCCCTTTTCAATGCCAGGGCCCATAATCTATAGGGAGGAGGTGGGCCATTATTTCTCTTCAAAAACCCTAGTAATGGAGGATACCGTCACAGGTACCTACCTACCCCCTCACTTCTACATTGACTCAGCAGGGGGGACAATCCATCAAAAATCCATCTTCCAATGATCTTCCAATGATCAGCGACACCCTCGGTCCTCATTCATCTTCAGGCCATGGCTAAGGGACCACCCAAAAATAAGAAAGAATCCAGCTAGTGCTAAAAAAAAGAAAAATTGCAGTGGTAAAAAATAAAAGAAGAAAAAATTGCACAGTCTGTTAGGGGTACCTCATATTCATTGTGTTAACAGCAGAATAAGAGTTAATTCCGCATTGGAAGAGTTAACTTCAGGGAAGGGTTAAACCCCCCTCCTCTCTTGGAGGGAACACATTCTTCGTCTGTGCCTACCACATAATTTACACACACAGACAGTTAGTCCTTGGTAACTATAAATCTAACTGGAAGGCCTTATCTTATTTGTTCAGTGAAGGCAGGAGAGAAGGAAGAAGTGACCTGGGGTCACATTCTGTGTCTGCATCTCAGGAGTTTTGTTGTTCTTCCAAGTAGTCACAAAGAACCAAAGATATATTGCTTTTAGTTAATTATATAAATATATATTTGTAACACATATGTATTCTATGTCGACACCCTTTTTGTACTCCATTTTATGCACCAAATATTAACCAATAATGTTACACTAGCTTTGTTGCCTTGTTGCTTCTATATAAGTGCTTGTCCAAACAATAAACTTCAGAGTTACTTGGAACGCATTCGCTGATGTGTTACCAACTGCCACCACATGAATCCAAATCGGAATGATACACTGCCGTATACCAGGGACTTGCTGATAAAGACCCCCATGCATTGGTCCCTTTCACAGCCCTCTAACCATCCATCTCAATGGAGGACCAGGTGGATTAATTGTTATTTTTGGATGGCCCTGTGATGGACTCACTGGTCCCAGACAGGGTACATTTGTCAAACACTGCTTCCTAATACTTGAACACCCAAAACCCGCTTGATCCCATCATCTACTCCATTTCACTAGACGACACCAGTGTGGGAGTAAAGCAGAACACAGGGTTATATACACATAGGAACACATTTTACACCCCAGACCATCCTAGACATCTTGGTGCCTATGTCTTGTCTCATAGCCCAGTACATAAATAGACCATGTTCTTGGGGTGATCCCTGTGGAGTGGCCCCATACTCAATATGTGCCAAACCCAGTTTGCTCCCTCCTCCTTAAAGAACAACATTGGATACTTGTGGAAGTAGTGACAGCCCTTGGTAGTTTCAGTGAATTGCGACAGATTTGTGATCCCCCGGAAACCCCACTGTGACAGACCCCTCTGTCTTGGAACTATACTTCTATTCCATTGCGTTCGTCTATCTTTCGGTTAATTGCTAGTCCGTACCCTCCGTTCATTTATTTCACAAACCACCGAATAAACTACTGGGTGGAATTGTCTGATTCTGAAAAAAGGTATGTTTTAGGGGAATGTGATGCATATTTTGAAAGTTATCAATATTGTTAGTTAGTCACATTCTGTGAGCATATTGCTTTATGTGTAATGTTTAATTCTGTGAGTAGACCACTCTAAAGGTTTATAATGTGTCAGTGACAATCCTGGATAGTTCACTCCAACATCCATTGTGCTGTATTAACTGGATTAACTGATTATGTTGGGTTCATTATGTCTCTTACTGTGTGTTTTGCAATTAGGTCTACTCAGTGTATGGTAATTTGGTTGCAGTTTGAAAGTCTAATGTGTTCATAGACCCAGTTAGTTGGAGAACTATGTTTAGTTCCACCCCCCCCCCCCCCCATTGTATACTAATGCCTGTGATGTCATGTTTTTATAAGTCTGTGTTGTTACACAAACAAAGCAGATCTCTGTTTAACCCTCAACACGGAGCTTGGTCTCATACCTGGGGGTATGGGATTCGTATGATTTACTTGTGCAGCTGTTTGGTTCGTGAAGTATTTCATATGGTTCCTGTTTGGCTAATTGGAACTGCTGTTAGCTGCTTCTTCATTCACAAAGGGAACGTCCTCAGTGGTATTAACCTCTCCTATACCGGGGTGTACTGTAACACCCACCTCTAGCTCCCAGTAGTGTATGGGCTGGGCAGTGGGGCACAGAGGGCTAGGCCTATGTAGGTGACCTTTATTAGAGTGGCCTTGAACCCCCAGGGTTTTACCCCATGGGTGCCTGACCTAATTGCCTCCTTCCTCCTCAAAGAGCGATGTGATCATATGCTCAAGGAACAAGCAGCAGCCCTTGGCAGTTTCAGTGGATCAATTCAGATATGTACTCAACCCGAGAGTTACAGAACTTTTGAATTGCTTGTGTAACCAGTGGAATCCCTTGCTTAGGTCTATGGTGTTGAGATAGTTACTCGCGATGCGGTCTAACAGCTTATCCACTAGGAGCATAGGCAGGCACAGGTTGTTGTGTGATCATTAAGTTTGTGGTAGTCACCATGTCATTCCATCGCATTTTGGCACTAGTTTTACTGGGGAAGTCCATGTCATATTGAATGGTTCATTGATTCCTAAAACAAGTATCTTCCTCATCTCCTTCCCCAACTGCCTCTTGGACCTGGAAAGCCATCTGTCTCAATGGCACCTACCCGTGGTCTCTACTTGGTGTACAGCAATTGTTGTGTAGCCATGAATAGTGTAGAACATTTCCTGGCACATGCTTCACATGTTCTGTGGTAAGGGAAGCTCTGCAGTGCTTCCACGGCTGCTGAGTAATATCATTAATGAACTGAGCACCCTGGCCGAAGATAAACCAACCCTTGCAAAGATCTGGAGCAGAGCATCAGTGTGTGGTTATTTCTCAGGAGGATCATCTCCAGGTAGTGGGTAGCATAATCTAATACCCTCAGAATGTATCTCTTCTAGAAGGGTTGGGTGAAGTAACAGTCCTACCAGGTCTATGGCTATCTGGCTAAAGGGCTCATCAGTGATCTGCAGGCGATACATGGAAGCTTTGGCATGGTTGTCCTTTTTCCCCACACACTGACAAGCGGTGCAAGTCCAGCAATGCTGTAAAGCATGTAAAACGCTGTAAAGCAGTGTTTGGTTTGGGTTATCCCGTGGTGAACATCTAAGGGGATATCATGCCAGATATGCAGCAGGTTGTGACAATCTTTCTGCTCACTTAGCCCCTGTTGGGGTTTGTGGTTTTAGATGAATTAATATGACGCAATAGATTTCACTATAACTGCTGTGTTAATCTTAAAACACTGGAATTCACAGTTAATCGAATATTACCCCAAAGCCAACCAATTTATATTAGGAATTCTGGAAGAATTTTTATCCAACCAGATTATTCCCAAATAGACAAATCACACTCAAACACACTGCTGCTGCTAATGTTTTAATAAAACAATGTTATAAAATATAACACAATTAGCATAAACAATACTAGCTAAACAATTACCTTAACAATATACGTAACGTTGTTATACTAAGATAAACAACTAGCAAAAAGGCTTGTCTGAGTGAAATTTAACTAAAAATAACAATATAAAATTGATGCAGTAAGTTTATACTTAGTCCCCAGGTATGATGATGAGCTTCATCTGGTGGCTCTGAAGAAGGTCACTAGGTCTAATACACCACATTTTAACAGTGAGAGACAGCATAACAAAAGAAAAGTCAAAAAACGTTATAAATTGATTTGTATGTCAATGAGTGAAATAATGAGTGAAATAAGTATTTGACCCCCTCAACTTAGTACTTGGTGGCAAAAACACTTGTTGGCAATCACAGAGGTCAGATGTTTCTTGTTGTTGGCCACCAGGTTTGCACACATCTCAGGAGGGATTTTGTCCCACTCCTTTTTGCAGATCCTCTCCAAGTCATTAAGGTTTTGAGGCTAGCGTTTGGCAACTCGAACCTTCAGCTCCCTCCACAGATTTTCTTTGGAATAAGGTCTGGAGACTGGCTAGGCCACTCCAGGACATTAATGTGCTTCTTCTTGAGCCACTCCTTTGTTGCCTTGGCTGTGTGTTTTGGGTCATTTTCATGCTGGAATACCCATCCACGACCCATTTTCAATGCCCTGGCTGAGGGAAGGAGGTTCTCGCCCAAGATGTGACTGTACATGGCCCTGTCCATCATTTAAGAGAGTGCTCCTAATCTCAGCTCATTAACTGTATAAAAGACACCTGGTAGTCAGAAATCTTGCTGACTGATAGGGGATCAAATATTTATTTCACTCATTGACATGTAAATCAATTTATAACTTTCTTGACATGCATTTTTCTGGATTTATTTTGTTATTCTGTCTCTCACTGTAAAAATACACCTACCATTAAAATTATAGACTGATCATTTCTTTGTCAGTGGGCTCAAAATCAGCAGGGGATCAAATACTCTTTATTCTCACTGTACATAATAACATAGTTTTTTTTTTTTTAAAACTGAGACACTTCTAATTTCAAATCAAAGGGAAATTATATGTTCTAAATTAGTTGTACTAACATTACTTAAGTAATGACCAATTACCTAAGTAATGACAAATCAGTATAGAGCGATCTGGCCCAAAATTCTGCTACCCAATTACTGCATGATTTTGGCTCATGTAAAATGTAGAATCCTAGGGATTCCCCCTACTCAGTAGCGGCCAAATACCCCCAAAATGGCCTGAATTCAGCAATAATAGTTACATTTTCAGACTTTTCAATACTTTTAGTTGGAGACTGGTTAAAAAGTCTACAATAATTAAAGCTAACATATGTTAAACACAAAAATATTAATTTACAATTATAATATACTAATGTTAAATAGCCTAATAGTATTTTTACATATATGCATGTTTTTAAATTATTTAATGTTCATTTACTTAATATTTATATATGTAATTTATGTATTATGTTTTTAAGGTATTGTTTTTATTGATTTTTATTTTATTAAACTTATGTCCATTCTGTGGCCATTTTTGGAAGACTTCAGCAATTTCACATCACGGGACTGTCCTTGGGCAGCCTGAAAACTGGATAATGTGTTGTCCTGGATTAAGAACTTTGAGTGAAACAGGTCTCAGTCAATCAGGAGAAATTTCTCAACTCTCCTGAAGGCTGAGAGTTCAGAAGCACAATCTGCCCCAATCCTTATAACTTGCATGACTCCCAATTGCAGGATGCTGCACCCACCCCCCCACCTCCCCGACACTGATATATATTTGTACCTGACCTGCTAGGCTACTTAAATATCTCCTTGACAGATGACTGTATAGTTTCCTACCACTGCTGAAAGCTGTCAAAACATACACTGGAAAATGGTCCAAGAAAACATCCCTGTCTTGGTTTAAAATGATGGGAACAGTCAAGATGAATGTTCTGCCCAGATTGCTCTACTTCTTTCAAGCTCTCCTCATACATATACCCAAATACCTTTTCTTGGAACTTAAGTCTGCAATAACTAAATATATTTAGCACAATAAAACCCCAAGGCTGGGTTATCAATACATAATTAGTGAAAAGCACCTAGGCAGCCTAGGCCTGCCTGACATTTAATTTTATTATAAAGTGACATAGCAGACCGTGTAGCTGAATGGTCTGGCCCATCTAGCAAACAATGGGTGTCCTTGGAGCAGAGGGGATTGCTAGTCCTAATCCCATCTGAGGCATGGATCCCTTCCCACCAGAAATCATTGCTAAGCTCTACTCACCCAATGGTTTCTCCCATGATCCACTTATGGAAACGCCTAGCAAAGACCGTGGGTTTGGGGAGCACACCATCCTCCCTTACCTCTCTAGACACTTCTGCCAGTCGATGCCAAATACCCTAGACACCGAACTCATTTTAGGTACCCATCACCCCATTGCAGCAATTTGTATATGACCGACTCAAACACTTCACTTCAAAACTAGTTCACTCAGGCTCTTACTCCCGCTTAACTTAATTTGAGGCCATGTGTACCTCCCTTGGTATGCCTAAAAAACTCATGTCGTTTCATGATTTTTTATAATTCATGTAACTGCATCATTATTGTACCTGTTGTACTGCTGATGGCCTTCTTTATGTACTGTTTTATCTCCTCTTTTTTATAGTAAAAATCAAATTTGAAACAAAAAAATTCTCTGGAGTTTCTTAGGTCTGCTACTAGCTTACTGATCAGTGTATATATTATGCCTTTGCGTGTAATCTCATCTGGAAGTTATATAGCTTTCTCATGCATGCCCATATTCCCTCACATAAGCACATCCACGAAGGGTAATAAAATGTCATGTGTGAAGATCTGATGCACCGTCATTAAGTTCCCAATAATGCCTCCAATCACTGATACATCACAATAAAAGTGAGTTATTTGCTCTATACAGTTTTTTTTTAATTGATACTACTCTATTTCACAAGTGCTAAGAGGCTTTAATATATCCCCAGGATGTACTTAGAAACCAGAGAATATCTGAATATACCTTTCCTTGTAGACACTTTGTAATTATTATTATTATTGTTTTGCTGAAAATGATCCGTTATCCAAAATACTTCTGATCCCAAGCATTTTGGATAAGAATACTCAACCTGTAAATAACCTGGGTTGTCTACTTTCCAAAAATATATGGTTTGATGTAGTAAATTAAGTTATCCTGCTTCAAAAATGTCCCAAATAGGACATGGGTGCAGGATGACCCTCTGCAAAATTACCTCTGCAAACTTTGGTGGTAAAATGGCTGCTTGAAAATTGTCAAAATGCCTCAACTTAAATTGCCTGGGTTATCTACAGTATGTAAATGTAGGGGGTAATTCTTGATTTCATAATAGATCGCATTGGTACAATATCAGTAATTTATTTTTTAAAAATAGTTTGGAAGTAGCAATGCACTATTTATACTTATTGCCTTATAAAAAAAAACATTTAAATTTAAAAAAATCATGGGATATTCCCAAATCTATTTTTGCAGGTTTTTTCAGTAGCTTTGTAGTTAAGTAAAATATTTTGTTTTACATTTTATATATGATCAAAATAATGGTATATAAAGGAAACCCTTCTTATCCTTAAAAAAATATAGAATGTGTGCTGGTTCACTAAATGAGAAAATTACAGATAAACACAGCAAAAGTGATAAAATAGCCATGGTCTTTAATGTAACACATGCCCAAAACCATGTGGTCATGAAGGGGTTAATTGACCATTTGAGATTATGTACTGTTCAGTTAATGTAAAATGCAGTTTTTTAATTCCACATCATGTTTATTGGCAAGAAAATAATAATAAAAACACAAAACTGAGAATAAACATTTTATACCTCCCTACCAAAATTTGAAATTGAGAAAAATAAAATGGACAGAAATAGAATTCAAATGACATTTTTGTCATATTTGTGAATATTAAAATTAATAATAAACAAGGAAACAGATGCAATAACATGCCAGAGGGAGATTAATGTGGAAATCTGTGCACAACAAAACTAAAGCAAACCAAGTCAGTAGGAAGTGTATAAACCACCAAAAATTAGAATAAAAGACAAATTAGAGACAATCCTGCTGTTGTTAGAAGAAGAAGCAATGAAAGTCAGACATTGCCAGCAATGAAAAATTGTGTTAGTACATTTCAGTAAAGAATGGTAGCCAGGTTTCTGGGCAGCAGCCATTTTGAATGAAACAGATGGCACTCTAATCTGGCATGGGAGGGGCTGTTTAGCAGATCTAATCAGACTGTAACAGTTAGGGAAGCAGTAAGGAATGACTTGGAGAAGGAGTTTGATAAGTAGCTTGATGTTCTATAATGGTTAAGGTTGTGCACTGAAATATATTGTGTTTGGCAGACAATTACTAATGTAACAAGAAACTTTGTACTTACTGTTAATTTGAAAAATGTAATGAAACATAATAGATACATAAATGTTTTTTTTTTATATGATTCTATAACTACTGTCATTATTATAGACTATAACCTAAACCCAGAGAAATGTCTAAATAATTTTAACTATGCAAGGTAAAAGGCCAAGTAAATATTGGCATTTGTTCAAAGGGGTATTGACTCACAGGGGGAAGATAATATTATTCTGCCTCTTTACAAGTCCATAGTAGGACCCCAACTTAAATATGCAGTTCAATTATGGATGTCTTTTCTATTAAAAGACATTGTGGGAGTGGCATTGGTTAGAAGATGGAGAGTGGTACTGGGGCAGACAATACCGTACACATAGAAATTAGTTAGAGGTGTGCCAAAACCAATGTACCTGGTAGGTCTAGAAGAGGGCCCCCAGTGTACTAAAAAAATAAGAAAAAGACGGGGTTGGGAAAAAGGGTGGGAAATGACGATAGACGCTGCTTGTCCTGATGTGGGAGAGAGGCGCCTGATATAATAAGCGCCCTAAACATAACTACATGGCAGCCTCCTGGCCCTAACATTTGTGGGAGGGGCAATGGTTAGAAGAAGGAGAGTGGTGCTGGGGCAGACAATACCGTACGCATATAAATCGCTTAGAGGTGTACCAAAACCGATGTACCTGATAGGCCTAGAAGAGGGCAAAAATAATAGCCATAAATTAAGCCTGTTTATTACAGATATGTCAAAACACAGTTTATGATGCAAGGTTAACAAATGCTTTTATAATTTCAGTTGTGGGTTGGGGAATGTAAAACAGCTCCATCTACCCAATTTTTTGATAATATGCGCTGGGATATTGAACCTTGAAGCTGTTGAAGCAGCCCCGATTCTGAATGAATGTCCTGAATATGACAGGGGTTTAGGCCTATCCTGGCTAACAGCACTCTAACATACGTAACAAAAACCATGGAGGATAATGTCTTGACAGGGAATGGTAACAATGGGCTATCTCTTGGTTTGTGTGCCCGAAAAGATAATAATGCATTCAGGACTGCTACTGGTTTGGTAGAAGGGGATCTCTACTCCAGGGCTCATCTGACATGTTTTTGTACGAGCAAGAGATAAAACTTAGTGGTCATATTCCCATCGTAAATCAGAGATCTTAAGGAAAGTGGCCGTGTTGGATATTGTGGTTAGCTAGCCCCCCATGTCTCATAAACCCGTAAAAGGCTAGAAACATTGCTGTTTTGAGAACCAAATTAGTCATAGGCTCAAAAGGTCTGGAATTGATACTAGTCACTTGAGCTCTAAAAATATTGCAGTAGATTGGTAATTGACTTGGTGCTACTTGACAGGTACAGTTTAATTGTGCTATATGATAACTTCAAGGGATTGTGGCAATATGCCACAAAGGCCAACAGTATTTGGACAGGGGTCAGATCTGCTGGCGGGATGTATGTTAAAAAGGTGTGGTATAGAGACCCTGCTCTGTCATATGCTTTAATGGTACTGTGTGACAAAGCTTTTTTAATGATTTAAGTAGCCATGTCTAAGTGGTGTCTAAGTTCAGAATGAGCTGTTCAAAGCTGGAAGAAGGGTGAGTAGGTGTGGGATCTGACGTTGGATGAATATTGAAAATGTTCTGGAATTCAAAGAAAGATAATGAGTCAGCTGCTAAATGTATAGATCCCGGGACATGCTCACATACCAGGGAGAACTTGTGATACCGTCACAGCCAGCTTAATTTTCTCATGATGTGTTAGGAATTTGACCTGCCTTTATTGATAATATCTGCCGTGACCTGATTGTCCATAAAAAATATTACAGAAAGGCCTGTCCACATATGCCCCCAAGTAACAAGGCAACGACAATGGGGTATATCTCAAATTGAGGGGAGGACTGTTTAAATTCTGGGATATCCTTTACCTT
The DNA here is from genome assembly GCA_036172795.1 of Pelodytes ibericus. NCBI lineage: Eukaryota > Metazoa > Chordata > Amphibia > Anura > Pelodytidae > Pelodytes > Pelodytes ibericus. Next base: position 66,772,671 of record CM069861.1, read on the forward strand.
GGGTGCCAACCATTTGTCTTGGAAGATGGCTGCGCAACCCCAAGATACGACTGCTTCAGTGAAAATGTTAGGGGATGACAAATTATGTAGCGGGAAGAACACGGTTCTACCATTCCAACTCCTAAGGAACCTGGACCACATCAATAGGTTGGCTTTCACCTCCTTGTCTAAACTAACAACATCTGAGGAATCATGGCTTCCGGACAACAAGCTCAGGAGGTGCACCGAGTTATGAGGTGTCGATAAATTAAAAATTTGTCTCTTCTTCCCTTAGTATTTGCCCATTGCTACACCAATAGGGCTGACTCTCCAACTGAGGAAAGGGGGTTACTGAAAGGGACCTATAACGTAACCCTTGTCTAGTTCTCGTGCCAGGAGAAAGTCTACTGTATCAGGATCTGTTAAGGCGGACCTGAGATTGGGACATTTGAGAGTGTCTTGGGGGAGAGCAATGACTCCTATGTTAAAGCCTGATGATAAACGTTAAATTAAAAACTCCACAAGGTCATGTGACGGATGACACTTTAATTTCTACCTTAGGATATCTACCTTTACCGGAGATAGTTATTGTTTAGAAAACAGTTTGACTGGACCCATGGTTTTAGAGTGGGCCCTATGGCAGCCTGTGCAAATGTGCAGCATTCTCCACAAACTGAAATTGCACCCGGTGGTGTTGAAACTGATAAAAATCTGTGACCTCCCAAGTAAAGAAATAGGTCTTTGTAACGAAACTCCCCGTACTCCGACCGAGTACCTTCCATTGATGGACGCTTCCTAGCTTGCGCCGAGGACCACAAGCACCGCACCGGACACCACAACCACCGCAGACTCCACAACTGCCGTAGCTTAACTGGAGTCTCGCCGTCTTCTGTCCACCCTTGATCAGCTTCTGTCCTCCAGGACCGTGTGGGGAAGAACAAGCTCTTAAAAGAGCTAGTGATTATGCTGGGCAGGTTCCCTTTCAAGAACGAGACAAGGCTACGTTTGAAGGGTGAAGTAGAACTGACCAGAACTGTTTATTGATTCAGAAACAGAGAATATATACAGTTGAACATCTTGACAAACCAAATTGGACAAGGGAACTATAACAGGATTAAAGTTTAACCTAAGGACATAGAAAAGGGAAATCCTGCCTCACACCTTTCAGGATACAAAGGTGCCCAGTTCAGATACATACAGGAAACTAAATGACTTACATAAAGACAATGGGAAAGGTGACATAATGAAAGGGATTAAAGGATAGGATCCAATCTTAACTTGTGGAAAGCACAGTGAATAGGACAAAGACTTGGATCCTAGTAATTACAGTACATTCCTCCCCTCTGCTTGGGAGATAATTGAGTTAACCTTTGTATCAGCTCAATTATCTCCAAGCTAAAATATACAGGTTTTACACAATATTAATAACTTTCAAAATATGCATCACATTCACATAAAACATACATTTTCAGAATCAGCATACTTTAAATATGAACATAACTAAAAATCAGACAATTCCACCCAGTAGTTGAAAAGTTAGCTTTTTGGGGCATTTTCACCATGCCCCAAATATGTTCTTAAAGGGCCATACACAGTCCAATACAAGTCCATAGGCCCAAATAGCCTTCTTAAAGGAGAGATGTGATATACACAGCGCCTATTTTGTGAAATCAAAGTGACCCCTTTACCAAATACATAAAAAGAAGAAAACATTTATTATTATAAATATATACAAACCCATCGATACACTGATTGAGGATATTGACAATGAAATATCTCAGTGGATTGGACAGATGAGTCGCACTGAGAAAATAAGCTGCTAGTCTTTATGAGAAAACAGTGGGACAAGCCACTGTAAAGGGAAACAAAATGGGAAGGTGAGTAGACAGCGCTTGGCAGTTAAACAAAGTAAGTATCATTAAATATAAAAAACCAAAGATAGTAAATTAATATAAAATATATAAATTGAATAATATATAAAAACAAATGCAATATATAAATACATATAGAAATAATATACACAAATATAACAAGAAATGACAATAAATCGTTAAAAACAAGAAACAGTGATATGTGCCTTTAAATACAAATGAACAGACACGGATAAGAATGTAACCACAGACAAAGTATCAAATCACTCACTTGCTGATTAGGTTAGCAAAATACCATGAATAGTACATGGATACAAAAACGTGCTGGTCAGTAAGGAAGGAAGAATTTAGAACCTGGCCAGGTAACTTCACTAACAGGAGGGATGAGTTTCGTTCGGGGAACTTCTTCAGCCTCTAAACAAACAGACCAGCATGCTGACATCAACCAGACACAGCTTTTTTAAATAGAGCAGCTGATGGCAGAAACGTGTGTGGGAGTGTCTATCAGTATGTAACTGCATGCGTCGTTACCCAGGCAACGCATCGCAGAACCACATAGGCGGCATAGTGGTATCTCGGGGCGTGTCTGGGACAGAGGCAAGCAGACATACGATAGCAGGGAAGAAGATTAATACTACACAGAGTTAAACAATGCAAGAGAAGCACTGTTTAGAGCAGGCATTTGATACAATTATACGTTGAAAATGGAAAAATAATAACCACAGACAAAGTATCACAAATGTAATACAATCAATTAGCCAATAAAATCACAGGCATATGACACAAATGCAATGTGAACTTCATTTATAACGATGTTAATAGACGTCAGCTGACTGCTGGATTGGAGATTATCAAACCCCCATGCATAAAAAAAAAGGGGGGGGGGGAGGAAGCCTACACGGAAGAGTTGGTTTAATAAATTTCAAACGTATCAGGGAATACTTAAGAGACATCACACATAGTGAATTACTGTACCAAGGGTTTAAATTCTCCCAGGATGGGAGGATGGAAAGAAGTATACAGACAAATGAGACAAATGGAAAGTAGAGAAGTTTTTTCAGAAGTTTTTTTCAGAATATAGAGACCTGTTAACTGCATCTCTACCCACTAGATACAAATGAGCAGGCTGGGAGAGTGTGAGACATTAACAGATGGCAATATTAGTAGGTACCCCCCCTTTGGGGAACTAGGTCTAGGAAGGGGAGTTGACTGTTCCTTAAACAATAAGCGAAACAATTCCACTTTCCTGGCTATAGCCCCATTCTCAAAAGTTTCGTCGTCAACTTTGGGATAGTCCAGGCTCTGAGGGATGGTGTAGCAGTGGCTTCTGACCCCGGAGCAGATGAAGGTGGCATAGAAAATTGATCCTCATATTCAGGTAAGAGGGACCTGTCTAAGAATACACAAATGGAACCTCATATGAATAAGAATATCTGGTTGATCATGCCAGGCGCAACCATGGTCTGAGTTCTGTGATGGAACTGTATAGTTGCACAGGGTATGGGGACTAGGTTGTGCTCTGCAATAGAGTGTGAATTTAAACAAAAATGATCAGCTCTGCACTAGAGCAGTGGTGCAACGTGTGGGTGGCCTATCCATCATGTTGAATAGGGAAGACTAGCGCTAGCACAACAAAGATTCTGAGTTTGATCCGAAAGGCCAGGGTTAGCGGGTCCCCTGCAATGCTCCTGTCAACTGGCGCCAAAAAAATGTTCGACACTGTAAACTGGTAATTTCTTACTGCAGTCTTGGAGCAACTAGGATTAGGTCCTATAATGTTGACTTGGATTAAGACACTGCCCCAACTGCACCTATACGAGTAAATGGATTTCTTTCTAAGCCGGTCGCCCTGTCAAACAGGACCAGGCAGAAGTGCCCGGTATTGTTTATGCTGGCACTTTAGCCTTTCCTGAATTCAATTCGATCAAATGTTGATAAATCAGCCATTAACATAGGGACAGAAAAGTATAAAAATATCAGTGAAAGGGACTGACTGTTAGGTAGTCTGTTCAGCCACCTCTAAGACTTTTAACACCAGATTGATGTGAACTACTGTGCTGATGATGAGACCAGGCAAGGCCTTAGAGAGCCAAGGACGACGAAGGAAAAGACTAGACAATGCTTCGTGTTCCTTAACTCTGATTTTGATTGTTTGGACAAGCGTATATAAACAAAGATAAAAGCATTAGTTACTACAATATAATTGGTTATTCTAATATGTAGAAAGACGTGTTTTACAACAAAATGCACTTAAAACGTCATATGTAAAATAATGTTACAAAAGTCGTTCTTATGGAAAATTACAGAACTTTTAGAGACAATATGTTGATGTTCCAGAAACCTCTGTTCTGTCCTTGGAATAGTAAGATAAGACCATTATCATAACAATTACGCCATTAGTTAAAATATCCAGACAAAATCTGATATCAGCTCCCATGAACAACACACCACTGGTACATCTCTTCAGATACTTTATTGCACCTCTAGGGTTAACATACGGATCTGGAAAACCTGTAGCCTGACAACATTAGAATCAACAGATTGCAGCACTACTTGCTCACCAACCAACATAAACCTGATGCCAGGCTCTCACTTTTGGCTGGGGAGGATAGGGTTACAGTTTTGCTAGATACTGCTCTGGTGACTGGTCTCAGGTTTCAGTTTTTGGCTCAACCACCTTCGGGACCTTGGGGTACAATTTTAGCTGTGATGCAGCCACCACTATAGGGGTTTAATCATTTTTCTCACTCCCATATACGGGAGGGCCACTAGGTTTTTACTATGATCCCATATCCACGGAGGGCATAAGAAAAGTATTGGGGTTTTTTTTAGGTTGTTTTGGGAATTTGGCTTTCCCTTTATTAAATTTCACTCCCTTTGGCTTGAGAGTGCTGGGAATTTTAACATTGTCACACACAACAATCCAAAACTTTAAAAACAGTGTTGTGAATGGCTGTTCCTAACTTGGATCCCCTTGATCAGGATCATCTAGAAAACTTTGACACATATTGCAATAGTATAAATCAAATGACCCATCCGTGGGGAATAGAAACTCATATTTACATTTCTCTGTCCATTCTTCCACATCATCCACACCAGAATCAAATGTGCCTGTCACATATTTCCGCACATAGTATCTCGGGGTCCATTGTAGCTTATCAAACAATGGAGCTTTTTTAAGCTGACTCTTTACAAATTTTGGAGTTGCCAGGTCAAAACAGTTTGTCCCATTATGATCAACTTATATACTTGTACAGTATCAATCACAACAGTTTATGCCGGAAAATTTTTCCTGTACAACCTCAGCGCGGTTCTTAGGAATTTAGTAATGATAATTTGCAAGGTCTTTTAAACACTTTATACACGTCTCGTCTATATTATATTAAATGTACTGGAACAACTGCAGTACTTCTCCAAAAGAACTGGCACAACTCTCAGTTCAAAATACGGGTACTACCTCCGTAAAATAGTGCTATCCTACTGGAACAACCTCAGTAGTAGCATATAATTACTGGCACAATCCTCAGCAATTTATCAGCAGCTGACTTATTTCAGCTCTGAGGCAGTCCCGGACTGCCAACAACAATCATCACAATTAGATCGAGACTGTGTATTCTTATAGAGGCTTAGATATACATTACCGGATTCAAAGAAACACGGATAGCACAACGATTATAACAATTAATCATGTACTCACCCAGTTTGTTTGAATCCCACTTCTGACACCAAACTGAAAGGGACCAACTATTAGGTAGTCTGTTCAACCACCTCTAAGACCTTTAACACCAGATTGATGTGAACTACCATGCTGATGATGAGACCAGGCAAGGCCTTGGAGAGCCAAGGACGACTAAGGAAAAGATTAGACAATGCTTCGTGTTTCTTAACTCTGATTTTAATTGTTTAGACAAGCGTATATAAACAAAGATAAAAGCACTAGTTACTACAATATAATTGGTTATTCTAATATTCTAATATGAAGAAAGGCATGTTTTACAAGAAAATGCACTTAAAACGTCATATGTAAAATAGTGTTACAAAAGTCGTTCTTATGGAAAATTACAGAACTTTCAGAGACAATATGTTGATGTTCCAGAAACCTCTGTTCTGTCCTTGGAATAGTAAGATAAGACCATTCTCATAACAATTACGCTACTGGCGTGATCCAGAAGCTGCTGCAGACATCAGCTTCTTAGACACACTGTCGGCTTTTAACCCTCACAGATCCAAATTAACCCTTCAATCAGCATTTGCTGATGACCTCCTGTTCATGGTAACAAGACCATACATATCTCTTCCTAACATAATTAAAGAACTAGATATATATGGTGAACTATCAAATTTTGGGATTAATCAAACTAAGTCGGAGATTTTGTAAATGCAAGTATGAAAGGTGCTCTACAAACAACCTTCCCATTTAAATGGGCCATGCATAAGATTAAATATTTGGGGATATACCTTTGGGAGGAGCTAGGAGAAATATTTGATCTGAATTATAGTAACTTGTTGAAAATAATGAAGGTAGAAATTAACAAATGGATTCAACTTAAAATATCATGGTTCGTTAGAACTAATATCACAAACATGAATTTGATCCCGAGGGTATTATATATTATGCAGACTCTGCATAATATATAATACCGTACATTGTAATAACTTACATTGTTAATGTAATAACTTACTTAACGCAGCAAAACTTGCGATACCAAGATATTGGAAACAAAATATGCCCCCATCATATAAGGATTGGATATCTATAGATGAAGATATGCAACATATGGAATTAATAATCTATAATGGGCTATAAGGTAGAGACATAGAACATTACAATATATGGGAACCCTGGCACAACTTATTGGATAGCATTGGTTGTCAGGAGATATGCGGGCCCATAATCTGCGGATAGAAGTAGGACGGGAGAAGTGGGGATGAGATGGGGAGAGAGAGAAAGAGGAGACCCCAACTCCCCCCCCCCCTCGCTTTTATTTTTTGTTTGTGTGTGACAGCTACACCCACCGAGGAAGGAAAAAAAACACACCAAAAAACCGAAGTCCATGCTAGTAATTATTTTGTGTTTTGTGCACCAGTCTGACATCCAACAACATCAAAGTTTAAGTTTAATCAGCAAACATGCTTTTTTTTCTTAATCTTTTGTCTGTTTTGACCATTGAATTCTGGGTAGGAGCATTGTGGCTACAGACTCAGGTATCAGGTATATACTGAATTTAGTGTTGCACTAAGTACTGCTTCTGACCACTGAATCTTGAAGCAAAACTGACCAAAGTAAAAATTAACTCAATCAACACAGAACCTTTGATAATGGAACTAACTAATTAAAACAAAAACAAAAAATGGTTCCAAAGAGATTGAAGCACTTGAAAAGCTTCATTGGGGATTATTCTAGCCTTGGAGAAGAAATAATCTTAATTTTATTAAACACAGGAGGCGAATATTTGCATAATACTTTTTTACCAAAACCTCCAGGAGTAAAAGGGCTAAAAGAGTTGTAGGCACGCTCCGCAAGCTAGAGAGCTCTACAGGGGGAATGCTGAAAACGCTGCCTGAAAACTGACTATATGGCGCCAGAGAACAAGGGACTCGCAGACGACCGCTTCTCCGGCTTATGATCCCTACCCTCGACACAATGGTCGCTCTAAAAGACATCCTCGTATGTGGGAGGACTTGAAGAGAGAGAGAGCGCGATATAATTGACCACCCGAAGTAAAGCCGTCGTATTCGAGATGGGAAAGTGCGCGACCGAGGGAAGATGAAGATCTGACTTCGGAAACGCCCGATACCATCCAAAATACGCGAACCATCTGACCAGTGTGGACGGAGGTCTAAATTGGGAAAGATGTCCCGCAACAGCTACGCTGGCAACGGACAGGTCACGCACAGATAAGTCAAAATCTTTGTCTAAAGCTCTATATCCCAGATCGAAGCTAAGTCTTGCTGATCTTATTGATTTTTAGATCTTTTTTATCTCTTTTTTATTTTTCCTCTAACTAAATGGACGCTCTGCAGTCTAAGACTTAGTTAACCCCTAATTGGGTGACGGCCAAAGTAACAGGCGGGAAGCCTCTGCTGAATGAAGTGGATAACACATAGATTTCTTGTTTAAAACTATATATCCCAAACGGAGCAAAGCTATACTGAACTTAGTGATCCATTGATCCCTGTTTGGCTAAAAGGACGCCTTGCAGATCAAGACTTAGTTAACCCGTAATCGGGCGATGGCCAAGTAATATGTTAGAAGCTTTACTGAACGAAATGAACTAAAGATTGATATGTACAGAGACTGCTTGGAAAAAACATCCTCTGGTTCTAAATATATATATAGGATAAAGATAAAAAATTCTACTGAGAATTGATTACAAGATTTACACATTTGGGGATAAACAGTGGTCAATTAAGGCCCTGATAATTGTCGGCTAAGTTAAATGGAAGCATCGATTGGCATTTTATTAGGGTCTGTTAATAATGATTGGAAATGCTGGGGGATAAACAGGTGATCATTTAAGGGTTTGATAATTGTTAAATAAGTTTATTGGTACCTATCATTTAACTTCTGTCACTGTACTGAAATGTTTTGATACAAGATCCTTAGACAAAAGTGAAACAGACCCAAGATCCTTAGACAAAAGTGAAATAGACCTGTTACAGGCCATTCTTTTTACAGACTGGTCTGGAAAGAAATACACTTTCCTCCCTATTTTCTATATTACTGTAAAGGGTGAACGAAATATGAATAAAACATGAAAAGATAGTCGTCAAGATAAATTGAATGGATATTTGCATGCTCTTAAGAGGAGAGGATAGGAGGGGCCAGCAGGAGAGGGGAGGGGCGGAGGAGAGGACTGGGAGGAGAGAGGGAGGGGGAGACGGAGTGAGAGATAGGGAGAGGGGAAAGTGGGTCGGGAGGGAGAGAAGAGAGAAGGTTGGGGAAGGGAAAGGAAAGTAGAAGGGAGTTGAAACGAAGAGAGAAAAAACAAAAAGAGAAAAAAAAGGTGAGAACCAGTCAAAAATGGCAACAAAAATAAAAACGAAACCACTATCAAAGAGAGAAAGAGATAAAATAAGCAGGGACCAAACACCCAGTAAAATGAATCAAATACCAGCCCACTTCTCACCAGTAAGTCAAAAAACTATAATTGACTCACTATCAAGTCCAGCTTTGACCATAAAGGAGACATCAACCCGTAGTCATCCAAATAGCGTAGAACTAATGAATTCATCTTCAGAATCAGAACAAGCAATACTTACACCTGACCTTCTTAAAACTGCTCTAGATTCACAATGGAAACGAATAAAATCTGAAATACAGATTAATGCAAAACAGTTGTATAGAAATAAACACAAGATGCATATAGAAACCCCCTCACTTCCTCTTCCTCTTTCTTTGCTGCTAGCCTCCAGGTGCGCACCTTCCACACTAAAGTGTTTCTCTGTCTCACCATACTGTTTATTTAATCTATACTATTGTGTGTTTTCCTTCACAGGTTATTCCTTAGTTTGAAGAATCCACACCTTTTACTACCATTAGCGGCAATACCGCTTCCCACACACACCTCACCATTTCATGTTTTTCTCATGTGTGGCCCATTCAGCCCCTCTCTTGGGTAACCCTGGTGCCTGCACTGCCAGGTTAGGTCCCGTTTTTTTGGCCTACATACAAATATATATAGAGTTATTATCATTGAGGGCAAACAAACCCCAAACTGCTCCGTGCAAGGGGGTGACCCCCTCTGATACCTACTGACCTGAGAGTCTACCACATTCCACATATATCTGATAAACCAGTTCATAAAGGGATAATTATTTCAGGGCCCTAGCTCCCATATATCATCATTGGCAGTTTCCCCTGACAATTTTAAACACCTCTAGGTTTTTTTGTATGCTGCTTCATGTTTAAAGTGATATAAACCCCGTGGTGGTTTGTGTTAATTAACCTACTTGGGTGCAGGTTTCTCCACTATGGTGACCCCCCTAGTCAGTTTATGATAACAGTGTTTTCCAGCTTACCAAAAATTGATGCATTATAACTCTATCACCATATGAATATCCGGATGTTGGGGTAACTCCCCCTCTCCGTGTAGGTAGGCCTCTCTGTAAGCTGCTGACCCCATCTGTGGGTGACCCTTACTGTGCAATTGGGTGAACCCCATAACTTTTCACTTTTATTATAGATATATAGCTGCCCATTACATCTTTCAAATATCATTACTGAAAGAGTTACCACTTGTCATGGAAAGTGAAATGGATCATTGTCATGAACTGACCCCTGTAATATAAGGTCCTTGTTAGACTCTCTTCCTCAAGGAAAGGGCACCACTCAAAAAAAGGGCTAGGTGCTCCCCACTTTTGATTACACTGAATAATACACCTTGATGAATATCTGGCTCATTCCTCTAAGCAGGGCTCTCCCACGAGAGACCCATCTACAGAACTATCCAGTTCACAATATCTGAGGGAATCGTTCCTAGATGCTCCATCCACTTAAAAAAACAAACAAAAAAACCCTCGGGAGACCCCCAATATGTACAGGCACACAACATATGCCTCTCTCAACAAGGCCAGGAGTGACCCCCCTCTGATTAAAGGGATTGGCTTAGCAACCTTTATACCAGTGCTGTAGGTGACACCCACTGACACCTCGGGCAACCCTCGATATATACAGGCACCACAACATATGCTTCTCTTGTGAGTTGCAGAAATTTCATGGCACTGGGACAGTTTGACAGATGTGCCCACAGGGCTTTAGTTTTGGCTGACACCCTTACCTATGCACTGGCTGCTCTGCATCAGTCCCAGCAAACCCAGGCATTCTCAACCCCATAATCTCTGACTGTCGGAGATCCAGGGCTCTCACTGATCCTTAGACCATGAGATTCACTGTAAGTGGCGTGGCCTGAAACTACAAATGCCACCTCCAAGAGTGGCCCACTGGTGGCCCTTCAGGACCCCACCTCAACAAGGGGTTTGTAAGTTGTGGTAAAGGAGTACTAAGCAGAGATCTATAGATCAGGATCCCCTAGGATTCCACTCCTTGCTGATCAATCAGGACCCTCGCACCCTAGGGGTTCTCTGCCCCATTACTCCCTTGTTGGCTCCTTTAAACCTGGCACGCCCATGGAGATTCTGGATGCCAGGGTCTAGCCTCTTTTCGATCCTTGCATCCTTCACCATTCCAGGTCCCCAGAGTGGTGTCCTCCTAGCATGTTGCAGAGTTCCTGTGCTTCTGGCTATGCCATCCCCTGGAGAAGTAGGTACACCAGAAGCTCAAGGCAAAATGCCCTCATCCTATTATACCGGACAAAGTGGCTAAGACCTCAATTTGACCTGACATTTGAAATTTTCATGGTCAAAAATGTAAAATATCCTTGCAAAGGGCTGGAACAGGACCTTAGCACATAGCAAGACAATCTGCTTTATGTCTTGGGCCACCTTCCACAATTGTACCTAGTGGCAGATAAGGCTTTGATGAAGGACACCCCACTTGATGCACGGCTGTCCCGGGAATGGGCGCAGCAAGCCATGTGTCTCCTACGCAATGCTTATGTGGCTATATTTGCAGAACAGCGCAAAGCCACCTTTTACTAAATGGATGTCAAGCTGACGGACCTGGCCCCCAAGGAACTCGGCCCAGAGGCCAACATGTGGGACATATCCTGGGACTCCTAAAGTATAAAAACATATTGTGCAGGGATAGGTTCCTCAACGAACTAAATCAAAATGACCACATATATTATCTAACTAAACAAAGCTCAGACATCAATGAGGAAGATCCACCATGGGGATCGTTTTTAATTCAGGGCTGGTTGGCAGAGGGGCCATGTCACCAGCAGAACCGCCTTCTATGGCATAAGGCACCTCTACTCAGAATCTATGATGCCCTACCAGTTTCAGAACTGCCAATTCTCCTATTGTTCACTGTCCTATCAGGGTACATCATCCTCCTTCCAGGCCAGAGCAACATCTGGTAAGGGGTACGTCATGTTCTCCCACACATACAATCACTGACGGGCTACACAGGAAATTTCTCAATTTTTTTCTGACAAGATCAACTGTGGCAATTCACGTGCCTTCCATTCGGCCTCAGCTCTGCACCTTGGTGCTTCACAAAACTGCCAAAGGTGGTTATGGAGTGTCTTCATGATCGCTGGGTCCACTATAATTTATCTGGACAACATCTTTCTAATAGCGTAAGATCGGCCAACTCTTACAGAATCTTGGCTTTGTGACCAACGAGGCAAAGTTGGAATTAAAACGCACTCAATTCCTTTCATGATAGACTCAGTGTCGGTTGTCCTCAAACTTCCTCAGTCCAAGATCTCCACCACCTTCTCAGTCACTCTTGCATCCCATGATCGCCTGCTCTCTGCCTCTATACAGGCCATTTTTTCCGGGGCCGTTGCACTATCTAGTAATGCAATGTCTGAAGGCTCATCATATTTATGTTCCTACCACTGGATTGTCTCCAATCTCGGATGCCAGCTCCCTCCAATGGGGTGCGTCTTGTGTGGAGGCCTGTGGACCCTGGAAGAACGCAGATTCCATATCAACTGACTGGATATAATTCGGTGTCCTTTTGTGACTCCCAGATTCCCGGGAAGACAGAACTCACTGTTCATTGGTCCTACACATTGGCACGTGTCCCCATTGGTCGTTCTCGCCCTGAATCTCAAGGGTCAGACACTAGTCTTCTTCAGCTGGATGCCAGACCTCTGTCAATGGTGGTGGATGCCTTTTTCCAGTCGTGGCCTCCCCAGAGAGCTTATGCCTTCCTACAGTTCTCCGGTCTTCTTAATCACCCCGTTGTGGAGATCACATCCATGGCATCCTCTCCTTCCTGTACTATTATATGCTGACCTTTTGGCTCTCCCCCTGTCTCGGGATCTCCCTTGGTACTATAAGACAGATTTCTCTAGTAGCCTTCACTATTTCTCTGCGGCTCTTGGTAGTTGGAGTTCATCATCTTGCTGGGATCAACTATTCCTTCTGGTCTCATTTGGTGCATGGGATAATTTTCTCTTATTAATGAGCATTAAAAATGCAAATATGAAGCCTCCTGTCTTGCTATAAAATTGGGGATTATTCTAGCCTTGGTGAAGACTTAATTTTATTAAAGACAGGATGTGAATATTTCCCTCCCAGTTCATTGATTTATTTTTATTTTTCCCCAAACCTTATTACATTTGTGGGTATTAATATGATTGTGGCTCTGATGTTTGCATTCTTATTATGAATCTGCTTAGAAGACCAGTTTGCTTTCATGAAGTTCTCTTTCTCATTGCCTTCCAGCATGATGTTTTGAGGTGGTGTCTGTCTAGTTCCAATGTTCCGATTGCTGTGGTGATCGGTCATTTTATTTTTGCAAATTAAGTTGTTCATGCCCTGTTCGGCTGTTCAAAGAAAGAGAAAGAGGGGGTTTATATATGCATCCTGTATTTGTTTCTATCCAACTCTTTTAACCCTTTTGCTGCTGGAGGTTTCAGTAAAAAAGTATTATGCAAGTATTCGCCTCCTGTCTTTAATAAAATTAAGATTATTTCTTCAACAAGGCTAGAATAATCCCCAACAAAGCTTTTCAAGTGCTTTAATCACTTTGGAACCTTTTTTTTTTCTTTAATTAGTTAGTTCCATTATTAAAGGTTCTGTGTTGATTGAGTTAATTTTTACTTTGGTCAGTTTTGTTTCAAGATTCAGTGGTCAGAAGCAGTACTTAGTGCAACGCTAAATTATGGCACCTATTTCTAGAGACTGGTTCTAATCCGAAGCAGGGGAGCCCTCGTCCCCCGCCCCCCCCCCCCCCGCACGCATACAATCACAGCTAATGTGATTGTATGAGTTCAAACACACACAGGCAGTGAAAGCAGATCACTACCTATGTGTTAAAGGTGTTGCATGATGCCCTCCAATATGACGTGCCCAGCAGAGATCGACAGAAGAAGTAAAAAAAAAACTTATTCCATTCTGAAACTGTTGCTTGACTGCCCCTAGAGGCATTCAGCAACATTACAGTTAGAAAAACCCTAGGGTTAGGGTTACAATTAGGGTTAGGGTTACAATTAGGCTTACAGGTGGGTTAGAATTAGGGTTAGTACAAGGGTTAGATTAAGAGGTGGGGGTAGATTTAGGGTTAGGGTTAAATTTAGAGTTACGGTTGGGGTCAAAAGGTAACTGTAAGAGAAAATGGTTAGAAAATAAAAAAAAAAACACTAGTATTGGTTATTGCCCTATTACTTGAAAAAAAAAATGGAAACATTGGTATTTCTAAACTCAGAACAAATAATAGAAAGTATATCGATGGGGTCTTTTTTACAGTTTGTAATTGTGTAAAAAACTAAAATATCAGGCCAAAGTTAGAAAAAGTTTTGGAATATTTTATATATATTATATATATATATTTTTAATAGTCAGTTATATCATATGATGAAAATAATAGTATCAAAAGAAAGCCCCATCTGTCCTAAAAATTGCGTGGGTGTACTGAACGCGAAGAAAGAAATCACAGTTACGCAAACGTATTACAAAAATAATGAAATTCTGGTCTTCAAGGCACATCAAATGCAGCATAGAACTCTGTCACTAAGGGGTTACGAAAAGGAAAAGCTTGGTGGCACAAGCTGTTGTAGCTGCAATAGGTACACGAATTACAGCAAGATAACTTAGTGACCACTAACATACTGAAGGAGGCTTTAGATAAAAAAGATTGCTACAAAATAGCTGCCCTAAGAACAAAATCAATGATTGAGAGGTTGGAGAATGAATTAAGGAAAATAGAAGAACAGAGAGATGCATATAGTGCAAAAAATCAATTAACTTCAAACTATAATTGTGGAATATAATATCAAAACTACAGAGCACACAAATAAATCGGATAAGGAGATTCCTAAAGTGTACCCAGACCAGTCTTTTATAGACATGTGCATTCGTTTTCGGACGAAAATAGCATTTTCGGACGAAAATAGCATTTTCGTCCATTCGTCCGAAAAACGAATAACGAAAATGTTAACTAACAAAATCCGAATGAACGAATGGTTAATAAACGAAAATCATTCGTTCATTCGTCCATTCATCGATTCGTGCTATTGGCATTCTAAACCGAAATAGAGTCGGTTTATAGAATACCAATAGCATTATATTACATTCCATAAACCGACATGAATGACTTTCGGTTTATGGAATGCATGTAATGCTATTGGCTTTCTATAAACCGAAATTGAGTTCCCATTCATACGAATAGGTCAATTGACCTATTCGTATGAATGGGGACTCTTTCGGTTTATAGAAAGCCAATAGCATTGCATGTATTCTATAAGCCGAAAGTCTTTAAACCGAACGACGTTCAGTTTATAGAATACACATGTAATGCTATTGCTGTTCTATAAGCCGAAAGTCTATAAACCGAACATAGTTCGGTTTATAGACTTTCGGTTTATAGAACAGCAATAGCATTACATGTATTCTATAAACCGAACGTCGTTCGTTTTAAAGACTTTCAGCTTATAGAATACTATTGGCTTTCTATAAACCTAACTAGAGTCCCTCCTCATTCATAAGAATTTCTTATGAATGGGGACTCGACTCTAGTTCGGTTTATAGAAAGCCAATAGTATTCTATAAGCCGAAAGTCTTTAAAACGAACGACGTTCGGATTATAGAATACATGTAATGCTATTGCTGTTCTATAAGCCGAAAGTCTATAAACCGAACGACGTTAAAATCAGGACGGCATAGAACATCCCAACGTCACGAATGGGTTAACGTTTGCTCAGCACAGGCTTGTAGGAGTTAACTGTAATTACATTAATACATGAAAAGAATATAAGTAATATAGTAAAAATGTACAAAATAAAATTTATTTTGAAAAAACTAAATGAGGTCCATAAACTTGGAAGGAAACGGATCACAGTAAAAAGAAACTATGATCAGCAAGGGAAGTGTTATTACCCCTTTTATAATCGAGGTCGTCTTATAATCTGACCTCAAATTGAGGTCAGACTATAAGACTGGGATCCAGGTCCCCAGCAGAGCTGCAGGGGACCTGGATCCCCCTCTCTAACAGCAGGGGATGTCTGCGCGATGAGCACAGATCTCCCCTGCTGCCGACCAGCATGACCGCCGGGACTTCTATGATGAAGCTGGGTACTTCCGGCTTCCTCATAAAAGTCCTGGCTGTCGTTCCGGGCGGCAGCAGGGGAGGTCTGCGCTCATCGCGCAGACATCCTCCGCTGCCCCGCTAGCCACCAGGGAGAATCGGGCAGCTGGGGGATGTCTGCACGAATCGTGCAGACATCCTCCATGCTGCCCGACACTTCCGTCTATTATGTATAGTGCATACATCCCCCGGCTGCCCCCACTAGCCACCAGGGAGCAAGAAACAGGTGAGGGGGGGGGACAGAATAACAAGGGGGGGGGGCAGAGTAACGCGGGGGGGGAGAGAAACAAGGGGAGGGAGGGGGGAAGAGACAGAAACAAGGGGAGGGGGGCAGATAGAAACAAGGGGAGGGAAGGGGGGAAGAGACAGACACAAGGGGAGCGAGGGGGGAGACAAAGGGAGGGTGAGAGAGAGACAACACTAAGGGGGGGAGAGCGACAAATCTGGGGGCAAGGGAAAGAGAGAGGCAGCATTGTCACATAAAAGGAAATAAAAACAAGAAATGAATTTTTTTATATCATAATTTTTTATTAAAGCAATTTACATGTGAATATATACTAGACATGTGCATTTGTTTTCGGACGAATGCATTTTCGTCCGAAAATAGCATTTTCGTCCATTCGCCCGAAAAACGAAGAACGAAAATGCTAAGCTAACGAAAGCCGAATGAACGAATGGTTAATAAACGAAAATAATTAGTTCATTCGTCTATTCGTAGTACTATTGCATTCTATAAACCGAAATAGAGTCGGTTTATAGAATACAATAGCATTTAACTATACGGAGACAGAGTCACCATTCATAAAATTATGAATGGAGACTTTGTCTCCGTATAGTTAAAAGCCGGCATTTAACTATACGGAGACAGAGTCTCCATTCATAAAATTATGAATGGAGACTTTGTCTCCATATAGTTAAAAGCCGGCATTTAACTATACGGAGACAGAGTCTCCATTCATAAAATTATGAATGGAGACTTTGTCTCCATATAGTTAAAAGCCGACGTTCGGTTTATAGGCTGTCGGCATTTTACTACACGGAGACAAAGTCTCCATTCATAATTTTATGAATGTGTATTCTACCTCACAAAGCCATATATTTTTGAAAACTAGACACCCTATGGTATTTGAAATGGTAGTATTTTAACACTTTCCATGCACTAATTCTAGAACCAGCCTATGTCAATGTTATGGATAGTAATTGTTTTTCACATACACTGTACTTCGGGCATGAATTCACAGATCCTATTATGTGTCAGTTGGTTTTTCAACTTGGAATTCTGACATGCAGAAAACCTGCACCCATGTTCCGTTTGGGACATTTGTGAAGCCAAAATGTGTATTTTACCCCACAAAACCATACATTTTAGCAAACTAGACACCCAAGGGTATTTCAAATGGTAGTATTTTAACACTTTCCATGCACTAATTCTACCACCAGCCTTTGTCAAATTTAAGGTTAGTAATTTTTTAATGTTTTGTTTCCACATACATTGTACTTCAAGCATGAATTCACAGATCCTGTTATGGTTATGAATAACAGAACAACACCCCAATATGTGTTCAGCAACATCTCCTGAGTACAGGGATACCACCCATGCATAGGTTTGTTGGGTTGTTTGGGGGCTAAAAGACCACGTTTAGGGGGGGTGCATTTCCAACTTGGAATTTTGACATGTATTCAGCCTGCGCCCATGTTCAATTTGGGACACTTTTTAAGCCTGTCGAAGTATTTTACCCCATCAAACCATATATTTTGGAAAACTAGACATCCTAGGGTATTTAAAATGGTGGTATTTTAAAACTTTCCAAGTGCTAATTCAACCACCATCCTATGTCAAATGGTTGGGATGTCATTTTTTACCCACACACATTGTAGTTCAGGCAGGAATTTTCAGATTCTTGTATTTGCCACTGCCAACCAACACCTCAATATGTGTTCAGAAACATCTCCTGAGTACAGTGATACCCCCCATGCATAGGTTTGTTGTTTTGTTTTGGGGCTAAAAGGCCACATTTAGGAGATGTGTAATTCCAACCTGGAATTTTGACATGTAGTCAGCCTGTGCCCATGTTCCATTTGGAACATTTTTGAAGCCGTCCAATGAATTTTACCCCATCAAACCATATATTTTTGGAAAATAGACATCCTAATGTATTTCAAATGGTGGTACTTTAATACTATATATGTACTAATTCTACCACCAGCCTTTGTAAAAGTTTGTGGTATTACTTTTTTGGGAGTTTTTTTTCCACATGCATTGTACTTCAGGCATGAATTCACAGATTCTGGTATATGTTACTGCCAAACAACAACCCAATATGTGTTCAGCAACATCTCCCGAGTACAGGGATAGCACCCATGCATAGGTTTGTTGGTTTGTTTTTTGGCTAGAAGGCAACATTTGTGAGATGTGCATCTCAAAATTCCAACTTGGAATTTTGACATGTAGTCAACCTGCGTCCGTGTCCTATATGGGATATATCTTTGAAGCCAGCCAATGTAATTTACCCCCACCAAACCATATATTTTTTAATGGTAAACACCCATCACTCCTTGCAAGGGCTCAGCAACCACCGATACATCACTAGATGATGTATCAGAAAGCTGACCAGGGTCAAAATCGAACCCTGAGTCCGCGGCCTCAGAATCAGTGCGTAAGCAGTGATCTCGAGCAAAGAAGGGGTTAATAGCTCTTAGAAGAGCCTATCTTGTACTGTAATACATTACAGTACAAAGAAATTAATCCATTAAACAGTGCAGACAGCAAAACATACTGTTGCTGTGCAAGATTACTGCTTATACAGTGATGAATGGCAGGGAAGGGGTTAATACACAGTGAAAGACTTTCATAAAACCTGACAATCTTATAAAAATGTTATTTTATATCACTAATACTGATCTGTCTCTTTCCTTCACAAAAATGTAAGTGAGGAGAGGGAGGCAGATCAATATTTGTGAATATTGATCCGACCTATTTTGATCTGACCAGGGCGAATGGTGACCTTAATTGAGAAATCACCAAACCGCCTTTGCCACTAATTCGCTGTTACTGATTGCTATGCACTCAGACAGCTTAAAAAAAAAAAAAATCAATTATTTTTACTTTACATGTAATCCCCTAGCGGGTATGTGTAAAAAAAAATTTAAAAAAATATGCAGACAGATAAAAGTTGCTTTGGAATCAATATCATTGCGTAAGCAGTGATCGGCGGCAAAGAAGGGGTTAACTCTTAGAAGAGCCTTTGTAGTACTGTAATAAATTACAGTACAAAAAAATTAACCCCTAAAAAATGCACAAACAGCAAAAATAAATGCGCTGATGTGCACGATCACCGCGAACGCAAGATCAGTGGCAGGGAAGGGGTTAAACACAGGGACTTGCTTTAATAATTTTTTTTTTATTGTTTTATTATTCGTGTGTTGTGTATTTATTATTTTTTTGTAATTTTACTTACTTTTCTTACTTTGATCTGTCTCTCTCCCTCACTAAAAAAAAATGTAAGGAGAGGGATGCAGATCATAACTGGTCACATCAATATAGGGTTAATATTGATCTGACCAGTCAGTGGGGATGCTCATCAGAGCATCCCCACTGCTTGTCAGTGTGCCTGGCAGTCACTGATTGCCTCTGTGAAGAGGCAATCGTGTGGCAGCCAGAGAGCACAGGAAGCAGGTACTTCCTGCCTCCTGTGCTCTTGCCCTTAGAAGGGCAGCGCCATCTTGGTCACACAGTCACCAAGATCGTGCATTTTTTTTTTGTGTTCCTGATTGCCTAGACTTGCGAGGCAATCAGAAACACTTTCTGAGCATAGAAAGCGAAAAATTTGCTTCCTATGCTCGTTTTTGAAATGCCCGCGTTTTAAGGGCATTTTTTTCAGTATTGAACAATTCTTCCATACGGAAGCATCGTTTCAATACAGCTTGAGCACTGAAAGTGGAAAAACTCAGCTTTCAGTGCTAGTTTTGACACAGGACGGACTAGGTCCGTCCTGTGTCACTAACGCCTCGGCACACAGGACGGACCTAGTCCGTCCTGTGTCACCAAGGGGATAAACAGTCTTATGCTTGATCTCTGTGGTTGTGATGTCTGAAGATGTGGGAGTAGTCTTGTCTTAAAGTAAGCTGAAAAGGTCCGCTGACCAGTAAATAATGTGTGGATTCTGTGGAAGATAAGGGGTGATAAAGGCTCTCTTTACAGCTAAGTCAAACAGAGATGTCTATTAACTGAGAAAGAATATGTATATACTGGTTTATATGATATAAAAAGGATATAAAAGGGAGTTATTGTTTATAAGATAATAATACTCAGCTTCCTTTAATAAAGGGCAGTAGAAAAGAAAGAAGAAGAAAATAGTCAAAGTTAGAATTAACAGAGGAAAACCTGTGGGTGGGGAAAATTGGGGTGTGCATTCTGAAACAATTAAAGAGGGAAGAAGCACTGGACATTTCTATAGGCTCTGTGGATAACGATTTGGAGGAATCAAGAAGATACTCAATTAATCCTGCATTTGGAGAAATACAGAGCATAACCCAAGAACAAATTCAGCTAGGATTAGAAGCACAATTAGTCATGATAAAAAAAAGAACTTAGAAAACATACTATGAGCATTAAAGAAGATATCCAAAAAATGGCCAAATAAGTTAAATAATATGAGCAACATTTCAAATTTAGCTTTGAAAGTAAGAACACAAATGAAGAAATAGTAAATCTGAGAAATAAGATAACAGCATTAGTTTGTCACAATAGAAGAAAAGTTTAAGTTTTTTTTTCAAGATTTATCAGTCAGTACTCTGACAGCAGTCTTAAGAAACAGACAGATAAATTACAATTGGGGGTTTCCTCTAAAACTCATTATAAGAAACGGTCATATATATTTATACAACTGAATGAAACAGGTACAGGAATGGTTGGAAAGTCATCCAGATTGTAAATGAAAGAGGCATATAGTAATAATAGCAATAAGGAAGGGGGGAGAGAAGGATCAGATGAGTTGAATGAGGAGGATTTATTTACTTTATTTTTATTATTTTTTTTTAATATTTTTTATATTATTTTAAGAATGGTATAAGAAGTGAATAATGCATATATCACACGTTGCACCATGGATCAAGGGGAAAATAGTTACACATATGTCATAATAGCACTGTAATGACATTTGTAAATAAATTAAGAATAGTAATTATAAGACGATCTTATTTGGGGGGCAAGGTTTAAATTAGACAATTTTTTTTGCTTTTCTCACATTTTTCAATTGGTTTAAGGGTGTTCAATGGTTAGTAAGAAATGGTTAACTTATAAATTCACAATATTAATTTAATATGGACTTACATAGGAATGAGAATACAAAGGGTACATATATCATGTTCACAAGGTAATGTCAGATAAGAATTTAATAGCGGTTAAAATAATAAACTAGCACGAGAGAAGGTGATCTATTTTTATTGAATTTGTTTATTATTTACTTTTTAAAAAACATTTTTTACATAGAATATCAGGGGTAGGGATATGGTTTAATCCTGCAAAGAAAGTGAGATAAATAGGATAAAAGGTGTGGGTGTATGTATATTTTATTTAATTTGATCTTTTGTATGGAGGAGAGTGGCGGAGTTTTCGGCCCTCTGTTCATTGAGGTAGACGGGTCACAAACAACAACAATGAAAGAGAAAAAAAAGAAAAGAAAAAAGAACCCTTGCAATAGTAAGTTGGGGGTTGTGATGTTAGTATTCTACAGTCCCCATTATCTAAGTATTCATCAGACCACAAAGAGTCAAATTTTCCCTTGTCATTTGTGGATCAGAGCAGATATAAATCTTCTCTTTGGAAGTTATGCAAAGTTTTGTTGTAAATCCCCAGAAGAATGTTATTCCATTATCTTGTAAGCATGCTGTAACCACTGCATATTTTTTTTTTCTGGCTATTCTGATTGATATTGAAAGATCTGAGAATCTTGTTAAGGTTGCTCATTTTATTGCCTTAGAAGGGTTTTTCCTCATCTCCTTGACCAAGATATATTTTATTCAGGAGTTATTAAAGTGTATAATCACGTCTCAAGGGCCATTTGTGTGTTCAAGATTGTCGAGAACGTGATGACGTGACATGCACTATGTCATGAATGAGGACATGGAGAGTTGCCTGGGAGAGAGCTTTCCCCGGAGCTGCAAAGGACCTCAACAGAGAAGAGAGAGCCTGCGAGGTACATAAAAGGCTACCCAAGATTGAGGCTGGCAGCTACAGTCGAGCGTGCCAATTAATCTACCACAAACAACACCGAGATTCCAGCCCGAATTAGGACTCCAGTCTATTCACCAAACGGACGTCAACACTTGTTCCTCTGTTCCATATTAAAAGACTTGGATCTTTTTGCTGAAGGCATAGTCCTTCTGGGAGAAGTTTTAAACATGGTTTTGGATCCCCTGTTAGATTCCTCCAATGGATATTCTCCCTAAATAAACACAACACAAGGAAAGTAAAAAAGGCCCTGACACCTGGCACATCCAACACAATGCCACTAAGGATTACACTTATTATTCTGTTCCCTAGATATTCACAACTGGACCATATATTTCTCTCACACAGACACCTACTGGCCCAGACCTTCATCAGTCACATAACATGGAGTGACCATGCTCCAATATACATGTCCCTGGCCATCCCCTCCATGACCAAGAGGAGCCCCAAGTGGCGCATAAACAAAACACACTCCTAAAAGACAACTCCACTATCCAAACAATCACAAGCACCATACAGCACTATTTTCAGGTTAACGATAACCCCCGAGACTTTTCTACCCCTTTTATGGGAAGCGCACAAGGCGGTTGTTAGTGTCCACCAGATTAGCATCAGGTCTCGGGTCTAGGACACTTCATCACCACGGCTTCATCGCTGACAGTTCAGCGCTGCAGTTAGAACGCTGAACTGTCAGCAATGAAGAATAACGCGGCCGCTTCATCGCGGACGCGGCTATGTAAGAGCCGACAGCGCTGAACTGTCAGGTCTTACAAATGTACAAGTAAAAAGAAAATAACCCCCTAATAATGATTCCCCCCCAAAGTGCCCCCCCAAACCCCAATACTAAAATCAACCCCAAAACCCCAATACTACAATTAACCCCAAAACCCAATACTAAAATTAACCCCCGAACCCTAATACTAACCACGAACCCTAATACTAACCCCCTAAACCCTAATACTAACCCCCAAACCCTAATACTAAACCCTAATGCTAATGCCTGAAGCCTAATACTAAAATTAAGCCCCTAAACCCTAATACTAAAATTAACCCCGAACCCTAAAAACGAATTCTAACCCCCTAAACCCTAAATCTGACCACCCTTAACCCCAATACTAAAATTCTAATTCTAAAACTCTATATTCTCATTCTAACACATTAAAGCTTACCTTTAGCGATGAAATGTCCCGCGATTAAATCTCCCTCGAGCTCTCGTGTGGTGAAGTGACGGCGGTGAAGCTGATGCAGCCGCGATGAAGTGTCCTATATCCTCAGGTCTCGGCGTGAAAAAGCAAGGCCTGTGGAGGTTCTGAAGCTCATTGACCAGATAGCGGAGCTTGAAACCTCCAACAAGAACCGGCTAACAAATGAATTATACCAGAATCTTCTGAAACTCAGGTCAGACTTGGCCACAATTTGTAACCTTCAGTTACAACACCGAATACCGAAATGAAAGAGTAACCTCTATGCCCAGAGAGATAAACCTGGGAAGATGGTTGCACAGGCACTCAAACAGAAACAAACCTCCTCCCACATCCCCAAAATCAGATCGCATAATGGTACATTACAGTATCAGACCAAACACATAGCAGAAGCTTTCTGCCTATACTATATTGACCTATACAATGTCTCTCAGAAAACCAATCAGTCAATGGATAGGCAACGCTCAAACAAAATCAAATAATATTTACATAAACACATGATACCCAGGCTGAACAAAGACTTTGCCACATCAGTAGAATCTCCAATTACTGAGGCTGAAATTAGGGGCCCCTGATGGATGCACCATCTCCTATTTTAAAATCTTTGGGGACATACTGACCGAGAATGCAAAAGAAGTTCAATTCCCTGAGCCCTAAGTGTAAATTCCCAACACAGTCACAAGCCCACATAACAGTCCTACCCAAGGAAGGCAAAGACTTAGAACAATGCTCCAGTTACCAGGCCATTTCCCTTCTTGATATGGATATCAAAATATTCACTAAGATACTGAGCACATGACTAAAACAAGTCCTACCCGAAAACATTCCTAGAGATCATGTTGGATTCATACCGAACGGTGAAGCAAGGGATAACACGACAAGGGCCCTGAGCCTTATACACCACATTTCAAACATGGGCCCCCAGTGTTGCCCTATACCATACCCCATCAGCCAGTATACTCATCAATGGGAACTTATCTGGCCCGGTCGCCCTGTCAATTGGGACAAAACAGGGGTGCCCCTTGTCCCCACTACTGTTCATATTAACACTTGAACCTCTCATCTCCCCTCGCAGCAATTCGTAACAACCCTTTGATCTACGGCATGGAGATAAGGCCCCACCACCACAAAGTAGCAGCCTATGCTGATTACCTCCTTTTTATAATCAAGCAACTGTCCTTACCCAACAGAATGAAAGAAATCACTGACTATGGTCAGTTGGAAGATTTTAAGATCAACATGGCCAAGTCAGTAGCCCTGAACATATCATTACCTCCCTCAATAGTACACTCCCTGGAATCAGTCTTCCTCTTCAAATGGGCACCTTCCATGATCACCTATTTAAAACTCTCTGCAAGTGTGCACTCACTGTTCGACTTAAATTATACGGCCATTTTATGGAAAATTAGACTGGACATTGACAAGTGGACAACTCAACTCCTGTCTTGGTTCGGAAGAGCAGCAGTTTCAAGAATTAAGGCAAAAATGAAATGAGCACAAAGACCATGGGGGACTGGGGCTTCCGGACATTGAGACCTATTACAAAGCCACAAATTAAGGCCCTTCTGGGGGGTGATGGTAGGCACAATCCAGAAACCGGACAACCCAGACTCCCCCCTCTCCCAGCTGGCTTGCTTGATACACCACACAACCCAAACGATAAACGTATACAAAAAGTCCCTGACCGTTTGCCTCCTGAATGTGGTGAACTCTATGGTTTTATTGGCTAGACTTTCTGTTTGGGGATGAGGGTAAATGGGCTCTCCAGAAATACGACCCCTGAGGCTTCTCACCTCAATAAACCAGACAAAATTCTATCAATACCCTTGTGACCAGCTAAGCTCCTCCCCCAAAACCCCCTTTCTACCCCCCCATGAAGGGCTCTCCCCCTTGGTCTGATCTATTTCTCATATGTTTCCCCTTCCTTCCTCTCCCCTTCATACTACATCCCCCATCCTTGAGGATGCAAATGACAAGTAGAGTCCCAAATTAGCGTATCATGAACAAGGAAGATTCACCTTTAATGGGTCTTTTTTATTTCCAGGGACTAATCTGTCATGTCTCCCTTGTTTTATCAAAGTTGCCATCTCCGTAATACAAAGATGCAACATTGCTGGAGGTAATATATATATATATATATATATATATATATATATATATATATATATATAAAACAAATATATATATACCCCTTTACAATTCCAGGCTGTACTCCATGTTTAAGTTTAATGTCATTTATGTGTCTTAGAGTCTATTTATGTTTTGCTATAGTATGTTTTAGTTAAGGACTTGCCTAATGTGGGGTACCTTGATGTGGTTGGCAAGCTAACATCTAAATTGGCCAATTTGTTTGAACCAACAAAACAAACCTTTGTCATCTTTCATGTTAGGCTAGTTCCTGTATTTAAGTTTGTTCCTTTGTATGCTTCTCTTGTGTCTCTCAACCCTGTGCCTTGTATTATTTATCCTTCATTTGGTTTCTGCTCTCTGTCCTGTAGCCCTGCATTCTGTATTTTAGTTCTGCTATTCCTCAGTTCCTATTCTGTTTTAGCTCTGCTTAGCTATCACTTAGTTCATTTCCTATTAAGCCCTGGTACCTGGATACAGCAACTGCTTCACAGGGCCTGGTTGTGGCTACAAAGACTTGGGGTCCCAAACCTCCAAGCAATTGCAGTTACCCAGCACCAGGTCCTGTGTCTCCACCCTGCACTGTAGCTCCTGATCTTGGGAGCTCAGGGTCCCTTTACCAACCTGGACCGCGTGCATTACACATGGCTGTAGGCAAACAGCGGGAGTTTGCGGAGTGGAGTTCTGCAAGTAGCATTTCAGCTGTTCCTGATTGGAGTCTGCCTTTGATCCATGCCAGTTCCAGGGACTCTCCAGCTTCCTGCTCCAGTCTGATATTATCAGAGTTCCATGTCTGAAGCCCTCCTGCAGAGCGGATCTCCATCCTGTCCTGAGTGTCTGATCGAAATGAATTCACCATCGTGGATCGTTGCTTTCTGAGGAAGTCAAGAGGACTTCATTGGCATGGTCCATTGCTTCTTGAAGAAGTCACTCTGAGAAGATATCTGTTGGTCTGGCGCCCGGAATTCGCGCCTTGAGAAGGGGGTATTGTAACCATGCACCCTTGTGCAGGCTCATCCAGGCTATATCCAGGCTTTTATGTATCCTTCTTGCTTTGCTTTCTTATTAGTTATGCTTAGCCTTGCCTTGTATACCTGCCTTGCCCTGTATACCTGCCTTGCCCTGTATACCAGCCCTGCCCTGTATTACTCTCTGCCTATCCTTATGTTCCATTCCAGGTTTTCTCTATCCCTCTGCTCTGTCAGTTTTCTACTTAAAACACACCTGTTGCTTTGCAGTCCTTTGCAGCAGTCTACAGGTATTTTCTCTGTGTTTACGTTTCATGTCATTTATGTGTCTTAGAGTCTATTTATGTTTTGCTATATTATGTAGACATGTGCAAAACTAACATTTTCGTTTCGTTTTCGTCCATTCGGACGAAAATGTTGTTTATTTCGTCTAAAACGAATTTCGTTCATTACTGCATTTGTTTCAGACAAAATTTGTTTTGTTCCGTTTTATTCGTTCGTTTTATAGAATACGTGTAATACTATTGGCTTTCTATAAACCGAACGAGAGCCCCATTCATAAGAAATTCTTATAGAAAGGCAATACTACTACAAGTTTTCTCGGCTATAAACCGAAGGTTGTTCGGTTTATAGACTTTCGGTATATAGAATACATAGAATTACGTGTAATTCTATGTATTCTATAAACCGAAAGTCTATAAACCGAACAACCTACGGTTTATAGACTTTCGGCTTATAGAAAACATATAGTAGTATTGCCTTTCTATGAACATTCGGTTTATAGAATAGCGATAGGATTACATGTATTCCATAAGCCGAAAGTCTATAAACCGAACGTTCGGTTTAAAGACTTTCGGCTTATGGAATACATGTAATCCTATTGCTATTCTATAAACCGAACGTTCGGTTTATAGAATAGCAATGGGATTACATGTATTCCATAAGCCGAAAGTCTTTAAACCGAACGTTCGGTTTATAGACTTTCGGCTTATGGAATACATGTAATACTATGGGCTTTCTATAAACCGAACTAGAGTTCCCATTCATAAAAATGTATGAATGGGGACTCTGTTTCTGTTTATAGAAAGCTAAGAAGTTGAACGAAGGAACGAATGGTTTAATATAAAGGAAAATCATTCGTCCATTCGTGCTATAGTATTGGCATTACTATAAACCGAAATAGAGTCGGTTTATAGAATACTAATAGACTTACATGCATTCCATAAACCGAAAGTCGTTCATTATGTCGGTTTATGGAATGTAGTGTACTATGTTATTGTATTCTATAAACCGACTCTATTTCGGCTTATAGAATGCCAATAGTACTACGAATAGACGAATGATTTTCGTTTATTAACCATTCGTTCATTCGGCTTTCGTTAGCTTAGCATTTTCGTTATTCGTTTTTCAAACGAATGAACGAAAATGCTATTTTCGGACGAAAATGCATTTGTCCGAAAACGAATGCACATGTCTAATATTATGTTTTAGTTAGGGGCTTGCCTCATGTGAGGTATCTTTACGTGGTTGGCAAGCTAACATTTAAATTGGCCAATTTATTTGAACCAAATCCCCACCTTTGCCATCTTTAGTATTAGGCTAGCTCCTGTATTTACATTCATTCCTTTGTATGTGTCTCTTGTGTTCCTTAGTCCTGTTCCCTGCAATATTCTTATGTAATTCTCTGCAACCCTGTACCTTGCCTTGTTTATTCTTAATTGGTTTCTGTTTTATCTTGCTTATGTTTGCTGGATTTCTGTTCTGCTCTCCCTCTATCTGTTTTTAGCTCTGCTTCGCTATCATCTAGTTCATTCACTCTTAAGCCCTGGTACCTGGATACAGCAGCTGCTCCACAGGGCCTGGTTGCAGCTGCAAAGACTTGGGGTCCCAAACCTCCAAGCAATTGCAGTTGCCCAGCACCAGGTCCTGTGTCTCCACCCTGCACTGTAGCTCCTGATCTTGGTCACTCAGTGTCCCTTTACCATCCTGGACCCCTTGTGGTAAGATCCTATGTTCTCCCAAAATGGATCTATCTTTTCCGCATGTTATCAATAAAATTCCAAAGGAGCTGGATACAGATGATCCATACGGTGTTTGTACATTTTGTTTGGTTGGGGATTAAACCTAGGATCAAAACATCAATAATGGCAAACAAGGTCATAAAAGGGGTATGGGGTTTCCGATGATAAATTACTTCTATGGGGCAGGGGTAGTAACGCATATTGTAGCAATTAAAAAACAGAAAAAACATCAACGGAAGGATGGTATTAACTTGAAATGGAAGCATGTGAGGTAAAGGGTTTAAGTAGAATTATATTGAATAAAAATATAGGCAATATAGAACAAAGTTTTGTTTTAAAACAAATAACCCCAGTGTGGGAAGCGTTGAAAAATAAGTTAGGCCTAAAAGATAATTTCTTAGTTTTCCTCCCGTTAGCATATATTGAAAAAGTAGATTGCAAAATGGGAAATATTCAAAGTTTGGAGGAGATTTATGCTGAAAATGAGTTATTACCGTTTGCACAACTTGCAACAAAATTTAATCTGTGGATTGTTCAAAGATATCTCAAAATGGTATCAGTGGAAAGAGGCGGTCACGAAGGCTACTTCAAAGAATATGTATGAAATTGGTTCCTTTGGGTAGAAAATCTATTCCTTCTATCTTTTCTATCTGAAATTGAGCAAAACGTCCTTGTTTTTGTTATTATATGTTATGTGTTTGTCTAAAGAGGGTGCACAAAGGTGGAGAAATAAGGCAGACACACAAAAAGTTCCAATGCTGTTTTAATGTTGTTTAAAATTAATAAGAGTATGATGCATAATAATATTTATTCACATGTGAAAAAAAAAGAAAGTGCAAAAATGGCACTCACGAGACCACATGGAATATATAAAATATATTTTAATAACGAAGTTTGTGCAAAATCCAAAATATGCAGCAGCATGTGGGAGTGATGTAGATCAGATAAGTGAAGCTTCACGTGTCTCGCGCATTCACATGTTGTACAAATCATTTAAATTATGTGCCAAAACATGATGTAATTAGAAGGAATGGCCAATCCGCTCCATGCAACACCCACATACAACTGTAAATGATGTAATTTATTAACTGCAAATCAGTCGGTGTGTCATGGAGAGAAAAAAGGCAGTGACATTAAATATAATTGTAATAGTATAATGTTAAAGTACAAAAACATTGTAGCAAATGTTGGTCAAAAAAAGTGAATTAAAAACAAAAGGACACAGTATTATGGGGTATATAAGCATAGGGAGCAAAATCACATCCAATCAAATAAGAACAATTTATTTTATAATGTCATTTTTATGTGTACAATCTAGCTGTATACTAAGACAGAACCCTTGAAAAAGTTAAGATAATGCTAATTAAACAAAGGTAATACAGATAAAGGGAACATTATTTGCTCCCATGCTTATGTTTCACAAAGTAGAAATACAAATAAAACAGTACTGTCTCCAGGATTTGTATTCATTATTCCATATGTGCTTCTTCACATGGAGATTTAACTAGGAATGTATTATTGCAGTTTCTTTACTAGCTAGATTATGGTATCATATATGCAGGATGTTTATGCAGACTATGTTAAACCATCTGACTAGTATTAAAGTAAATATATAGTTAATTCTCTTTAAAGAAACATGACACATCATATTCCTTATTGAGTCCTATTGTTTTCCAAGTGTCTAGTGTAAGAATAAAGGTAGGTTTCCCTACAGCTTAGTAAGATCTACTCCTCTTGGGCCCTGTTTTAAACAGTCTATAACTTGCACTTTAAATGGTGAAACACTTCCAGAGTCACTGTCATTCAAATGCTCTCTTATCCTGACTTTCAGCTGCCGAGAGGTGCGGCCTACATACATAGAACCACATTTCTGACATTTGATCATATAAATTACATTAGAAGTGCAACAGTTGGTATATTGTTTTAATGAATATACTTTTCCATACAAAAGTGATGTTATTTGATTTGAACTGTCAGTGTGAGAGCACACTCTACAAATTGTATGGCCCCATTTAAAGGTGTCACAAGTGTTATGCCGGGTTCCATTTGTAAGAGAACGTAATGGCCCAAATTGGCTAGGAAATAATATATTTTTTAATGTGTGTGCCCTACGAGAGGAAAAACAAATCCCCCTTGATAAGATCTCATTATAATAGGGTCTGTTTTCAGAAGTGGAATGTATTTTTTTTATCATTTTTACAATTTTGAAGTAATCCTTGCTATATGTAGTACAAAAAGTGGTTGCTGTGTCCTGTTTGGTAATAGATGGTTTGGAAGACAAAAGTTGGTTTCTATCCAGATTACGAGAAGTTATCTCTTTTTATTATCTTAGTATTAATACCTCTATTACTGGAATTAGTCTGGAAGAGAGTTGATCAGCTTTTAAATCAAAATCTTACATATCTGAGCAATTCCGCTTCAATCTGATAAACTCTCCAGTAGGAATATTATTATTATTTTTTTTTCAATTTCGATTTTATTGTTTTTCAAGATGTTTATACCAAAAAATCAGGAACAGTAAAGACAATACAAATGCAATACATAATATTATGTGAAGTGTACTCAATATGAATTTGAAAACTGGGCACAGGGGGCCCTTCTTTTATGTAACCGCCACACAGCATACATTCCTGAGATAGTACCTACTTTCCAATACATAGAAATTAAAAACATCATACCAATGAGACAAACAGAAAAAACGGAAAAAGGAATGGGTAAGATGGGGAGGGAAGGTCATGGTGCATTCAGAGTGCATGGGCCAAACCAGGGTAAACCCTTAAAACATTAAAGTATGGGAGGACTGTTGTTGGTGGCACCCCTAGGAGAGGTAGGGTTATCTCCCTCTACGCTTTGTGAGGCGGTCATTCAACATTGCCGTCAGATGCTCCATGGACTTAATATACCAGACTTTCTGGAGGATTTGAGATTCGGTAGGGGGACCTGTTTTCCAGTGCTTAGCGATACATATTCAACCTGCTGTGCAAATTCTTAGTATCAGCTATAAACTCTTTTTTGAGATAAACGAATCGGATGGGAGGCAGTTCAGCAGGGTCAGCCAGGGTGAAAGCGTCAATTGGTCCAGGAAGTCTTGATTAATGAGCCGTTCCACATACTTCCAAACTATTTGCACCCTAGGGCAGTTTCACCACATATTGAAGTAGAAGCCCACCTCCCCACAGCCCCGTTAACACAATGGAGATGCCCCAGAAATAAATTTGGCTAATCTAGCTGGGTCCTGGTACCAGCGTGTCACCATTTTATAGTAATTCTCCTTGATAATAATGCAGGTTGCGATAGAGTGAGAGTTCTGGAATATGTCATTCCACTGTACGTCTGAGATCTCCGCCTCTAGGTCGGCCTCCCACTTGGAGCGGAAATTTGGTGTGTAGTCGGCCGAGGTGGGGGGCAATGAGTTGTAAATTCTTGGGATGGCACCTGTCAGGGCTGATTGGCATTTACAGATCGTTTTGTGATATGTCAGAATTGGGTTCTTCTGTTATCTCAAAAATTGAGTATAAAAATAGTGATTTGAAGGAAATGATACCTCTCTGATTAGGGAATCTGAAATGTATCTTTCATATACTCAAATGAGCATGGTTAACCCCCGACCAAGAAGTCCCCCACTCTCGTCAGGTGCTTCGATATCCACCAGCCATAAGATCTGATCATAGGCAGGGTTTGCTTATAAAACTCCGGGTTGTAGATCACTGGTATAAATAGGGAATGGGGTGAGAGCAGGCTATCCCGTACCCCCCATTTAGAACTAAGCAGGTAGGTGTCCCTCACTACCTGGGGTAGGGAATTAATAGCTGCATTGGTAGCTTTAGCCATGGTAAGGCTCCCAGGGATACACTGGGTGTCTCCAGCTTTTCAATATCAACCCAGAGGGTTTTACTGATTGGATACTGTCACTGCATCATCTGGGCAAATCTGGCTGCCTTGTAATATGCGGCCAGATTTGGAACTGTCAAGCTCCCCCCGCCTCTACGTCTGTAGAGCAGCGCTTTTGACAAGCGGTGTCGCTTGCCACCCCATATAAAATCAAGAATAGCCACTTAAAGGGACTTAAGATCTTGTTCAATGACCGGGACTGGGAGAGTTCTGAATAAATAGAGAAGTTTAGGGAGGGTGTTCATTTTGGTCGCGTAGACCCTGCCTAACCAAGAGATATGGAAATTGTGGCACTGTCGTAAATCTTTTTTAAGTGAAGCAAAAACCTGTGGGTAGTTTGCTGCGTACGTGGACCTGTTTTGGGATCCTGACTGCCAGGTATGCTATGTATGACTCATTCCATCGGAATTTAAAATTTAAACTGAGTAGTTTTACTGTGTTCGTCTGGAGAGAGAGGTTGAGAGCCTCGCACTTATCACTGTTTTAGTTTATAGCCTGATAAAGAGGAGAAGGTGAGGACAGGGTCAGTAGCACGTCGTCGCTGAATAAACTCCCCTTGAACGGTTCCACTTGGACCGGGATTCCCGTTATGTCAGGGTTTTCTCGGATTGCTTGGGCCAAAGGCTCTATACTAAGAGCAAAAAGAAGCGGTGAGAGTGGGCAACCCTGTCTGGTCCCATTGAGAATACTAAAACGGCGGGATTCCCAGCTATAATCACTTAGTGTACAGTTAGTCACTAAGCTATTTTCCAAAGAACGTATATGTCCTGATTGTACTAGGGGATAAAAACCGGAGAGGTTAATAGATAATAAAAGAGGTTCAAGGGGATATACTGTCAGTAATAGTAAATACTGATCTAGCTTGTTAAATCATGTGATGGTATGGGCAGATCACGTGAAGTCCAAAAATGTCTAGAGACTGAAGGGACCAATCAAGAGGGAAAAGATGCACATATGAGCTTATATATAAACATAGCCTGATTGTTATTGGTGAAGTGTTGGCTATTAAAAGGAGCTGGAGAATGAACCAACCAGAAAGAATAAATATAAGGATATGGGGCTAAACTAAACTAGATTATGTGATGCTGTGGGCAATCAGAGGGTGACATCGTGCAAAAAAAAATTACATTGATAAATATATATAAATATATAAAGTGCTTGAATGAGAGGTGAGATACTGTGGGCCAATCAAGAAGGTGAGTATAGGTGAGAATGGTGTAGAGATTGATTGGTGACAGGAAGGAGTGCAATAGGGACAGAGTATAATGTGTGTATGACAATAGTGAACAAGTGACTATTCATAAGAAAGGGGAAAATGAGAAGCCCTCATTTAATCCATGAGGAGATAATGAATTCATTTTGTAAATCCAGAGAGATTCTCTCTGTAAGAGTCTCCTATTAACATTCCCTTTTCTTTGGTTGGAAATAACCTTTTCAACAGCCGTGAACCTTAGGACATTAGGGTCTGCGTGATGAAAGGGAGACACAGGGGTATCTTGTTCATTAAGGATAGAACCTATGTGTTCCAATATCCTCCTTCTAAGCTGGTGAATAGTTTTTCCTATGTATTTTTGGCCAAATTCGATCAGGTAGACAACCCCTGTGGTTTTGCAATTCATGAATGTTTTGAGAGGTATCAAGAGGTTATCCTTGTCTCTGATAGATTTAGTGGGAAATACATATTTGCAAGCTTCACAGTCACCACACCTGTAGGGGGGATGGGACACTTCATTGCGGCTGCATCCGCACAGCCGCTTCACCACAGTCACTTCACCACACGACAGCTCATCTCGCGATAATTCATTGCGGAACATTTCATCGCTAAAAGTGAGTTTTAATGTGTTACAGTTAGAAGATAGAGTGTTAGAATTAGAATTTTAGTATTGGGGTTTAGGGTGGTTATAATTAGGGTTTAGGGGGTTAGAATTAGTTTTTAGGGTTCGGGGTTAATTTAGTATTAGGGTTTAGGGGGTTAATTTTAGTATTAGGGTTTAGGGGGTTAGTATTAGGTTTTGGGGGTTAGTATTGGGGTTTAGGGGTTAGTATTAGGGTTTGGGGGTTAGTATTATGGTATGGGGTTAATTTTATTGTTGGGGTTTTGGGGTTAATTTTAGTATTGGGGTTTTGGGGTTCATTTTAGTATTAGGGTTTGGGGGGGCACTTTGGGGGGATTCATTTATTAGGGGGGTTATTTCATTTTAACTGGTACGTTTGTAAGGGCTGACAGTTTAGCGCTGAACTGTCAGCTCTTACATAGCCGCATCCGCGATGAAGCGGCCACGTTATTCTTTATTGCTGACAGTTCAGCGTTCTAACTGCCGCGCTGAACTGTCAGCGATGAAGTGTCCTAGATCCACCTGTAGGAGCCTTTTGTAGGTAACAACCAAGTTCTTTTTACTCTCCCTGGAGTGATGGCTATGTACCAGTTGGTCTTGTAGATTGGTTGCCCGTCTAGAGGTCATTAATGGTCTAGGACCCATGAAGGGAGACAGGTCTTTATCCCTTATTAAGACTGGCCAGAATGTCATTTACTTTCTTCCATCCTTTATCCTAGGTACCTATGCATCTAATGACTTTGGATTCATTTTTGTAGACAGCAAAGTTGATCTGTCAGATGCTAGTGCCCTTTGATAGGCTTTTTTAAGGACTTTATTAGGATATCCTCTCTCTTTGAATTTAACTTTCAGATCTTTGGCTTGACCAACAAATTCCTCATCATTAGAGCAATTTCTCCTCAGTCTTAGGTATTGTCCAGTAGGTATAACTCTTTTGAGTGGAGTGGGGTGATAGCTATCCCATCTAATTAGATTGTTAGTAGATGTCGGTTTTTGATAGACTGTACTGGTCAGTTTTCATGCTCCAGTGAGGGATATACTTAAATCCAAAAAGTTAAGTGTATGAGTTTGAATCTCATAGGTCAAATGAAGACCAATAATATTTGCATTAAGGGTACACACAAATTCTCTGAAGACATCCTCTGATCCTGTCCATATCAGTAGGATATTGTCACTCACATCTTATACCAACTGAATATTTTTACTGTTTATCTATGTGCAAATACTTCCCTGGACAGGCTGTATCATAAACATCCATTGCTAACTGCAGCACACAGATTTAACCAATTAAAGACTCAATCACAGCAAAATTGGTTCTGACAGCCTAAGTACTTATTTGGTATCACATTGTATCCATCACGTGTGTGTTGCTATAATAGATACTTCTACATAATTTATTTCATTATAATGTTGCCCAGGTGACAGATAAGGAATTTGGAACCCCTTCAGTAATTGGTCTACAATATTTACCCCGAGTATACACTGATATTGACAATAATCTTTACTTTTTCTGGGGCAAAATTGTACCTTTACTGATCTTGCACCCCTATGGTACCCTTTGGAATGTCTATCCTAAACATTTATAATTAGGGGTTTGCAAGATTTATTTTATTTCACTTACCTTGTTTGTTATATGTGTACAATTTTAACTTGTTGCCAATAAAAGTTATGTCTCAATTGGAAACGATTCCACACATGTTTATCAGATCTTCTAGTTAGTATTAGGGTTACCTCCTTGTGGATATCACTCTATAGTATTTTAGCTATTTTTTTAGATCCTTTTTTGTTAGACACTTTCTTTGTATTCAATTAGCACTTATTTCTTTTTATAATTGTCTCTGCTTACTTTAACATAGGTTCTTTGGAGACACAGATAATCCAACAAGTTCCTGAATAGAAGGCAGTGGTTTGCTCAGTAGGGCCTTTTTAGATGCAGAATCATCCTGACTTGTTGGTTATTCAGCTGGGAGTGTTAACTTGTAAAGCATGAACAACCTATCACTGTACTCCTGTATAGACTGTCCATTTCTTTGAAAACAGTTTGAAAATGTAGCATGAAGCTTTGTCTCCTCCATACCTAGGGCTTTTAATATTTCATTTACCAGCATATCTTTTTCTCTGGGCTCTACAAACACTTCAGGCTATAAACTTGCTTTTAAGGTCTGGTCAAGACTACTCAAAAGTACTCAAAAGTACTTCAAACTTGTCTGTGTCTAATAAATTTGATTTGACTTCATTAAACTGCAGGATCTTTATCAGCAGGTCCACTATTTTACTGATATTTATTACTTCGGGGGAGCTACTCTGAATCATTATCAGCTATAGACAAGGGTCTGGACACAAATGTTTGAGAAATGATAAGTCCCCGAGAATCCATATTAGTTTTAACAGAAATTAGTGCCATTTTTTTCAAATTGAACTGCTTTTGATTTATCCAGCGGAAGTGATGTAGGACACGGAAGGGGCGGCGCTTCAAGAGGGTCGTGAATGAGAGCGGCGCCAAGGTCTGGCATGCGGCGAGTGTATGAAGCCTCAGCGAGGTCTGTAAACCAACGACAATACAGATGAAACCTCTGAAATGCCGTTAAAACCGGATCCATACCTATACCGGAGGAACTCAGCGGCTAGAACAGCGTAGGATGACGCTATACATCTAAACCGTGAGTGAATGTCTACAACATTGCTGAAGTTCACCTGTACTAAGATTACCTATATTCAGGGTTTTAAAAAATGGTCTCACACAGTAGGGGCCCTGACAGTGCTCCGAAAAGGAGAACAGGAGGAAGAGAAACAAAAAGGCTAAGAACATTTAAGCAGACACTGTAAAATATGATGGTGGAAACACTCTCTTGTATATATTCCCTTCTCGATTTACAGACTATCAAACCTATAGAAGATAACTGACCTCCTGTTTGTCTGTGGAGGAGTGTTGGCATTAATCTCGGTTATACTCTCCTCGCTTAAAGCTTTATAAAACACAAAACACATTTATTGTTTGATATGAATGCTACAGTCAAACAAGTGAGAATAGACTAACCCGTCAGTGGTGTTTTGCATCAGTAAATGTGAAAAAGTGTGGTGTATTAGGCGCTACCAATGTGTCTAAGAAGAATATAAATGTGCTGCTCACTTTGATGTAAGAAAAACAATTTAAAGGGGAAATAAAGGAGCGCAAGGGTTAATCAAACAATTATAAACAATTTTGTGGTACAGGTCTATGAGACTTTAGTGCAAAAATACGTGCAAATAAACAGTGTATAACCGAAAAAAAAATATAGAGAGAAAAAAAAATATATAGAGATAAAAAATCAAATGGGTGGAATACTTATATAATCACTGTTGCTTGAAGGATTCGATTGGTTGTGTGTTTCTCAAAAAGAAGAGAAAATAAAAATAATAGTGCTTTCCATCTGGCAAATTGATATGCTTGATTAGTGTGTAAAAATAATACTCACAAATTTAAGAGCAGTGTACTGCTCTTTTTTATAGGCACATAAGGAGATCCCTGGCAGTGTATAGGGAATGATGAGATCAGCTGGTCTGCAGAGTAGCTCCCCCGAAGTAATAAATCTCAGAAAGCATTCATGTATCTGAAAAGGAAAATGCCACCATAGTAAAGTATTGCATAAACAAAATACTTTAATTTAAGAGACATAAGAGACACGCATACGCTGCTCCTGAGCCCCCGGAGTATGTCGTACCTGCCACCTCCGACATTTACTGGACATCAACTCTGATCTCGGATTAGGAACCACGGAATCCCCGTCGTCTCCGATAGCTTCCTACATGCTTAGCACTCGCGGAGACTTGTGGCTTCCCACTGCTCTCCACATACGCCTGCCCCCCTGCTCACACTCGTATGGTGCCGACTGCGGTCTATTCATTATAATAAACTCCCTGAGAACCGACAAAAATCAAATGCGGTAACAATACATCATTGCAGATATACAAAGCTCTAATTTTAGATAGATAATAGATCGCAGTGAGTAAAGGAAACGCCTCTTCAATTTTCATCAATATAGTCGATGTAAATTGTTCCCGCCATTTAGATTATGTATAAATAGCTACCTGTGCTATTGGACTAGAAAGAAGACTTGAAAGAAGTTCATAAGGGGAAATCTCTTACAGAAGATATACTAATAGCAGGTTAAAGGGGCAAATACCTCTGGCATGCAGCAACGCTACATGACTGTTATGCTAATATGTATATAATACATATACATTTTGTAATCTTCTACTGCTACAGGAGGTTTTAATTAATGGTGAAAGGAATATAATTTTGTAGAGGTTATCCTCACTACGATTTCCCAAAATTTTCCATTTGTCAAGATTTAAAGGGAAAGCTCAGAGCTGAGGAGAGAGAGATCAACTCCATTACAAACTCTGTAACTATACCTTCTCAAATTATACGTGGGCACCCGGTAAGAGACCACCTCAGACATAATTTGCACTTCAGATACTTACCCACAAAAGCAGCATTAGATCAACGCTGCCTCCATCTGCTTAGTGAATTGGGGTCGGCACCTTCTGAAACTGGGATCAGGCACGTGATATACAAAAGCAGCCTTGCCACTTTTGTAGTTTGGCTCCTGCTACAGAGGAGAGGAAGTGGGGAGACCCAATATTGCAGTGAGTGTTGTCCATCGCAAACTTTCCAATCCTGTCTCTTTGGATTACAGTGTTCAGCTGGTGCTGCACATGCTCATGGGAAGAACCTTTGAACTGGATATATGCTAACTTTAAACCCCACATAACAACTTTTGGATCAAAAAAAAAAAAAGTGGGGCTTTGTAAGTCCATGAACCTGAGCAGTTTGATATTAGGTTCGTTACAGATTCCAGCCTCCCTCTGACTGGATTTCTAAACCTATAATTCGCCAGAAAATAACCGAAATCAGGACAGTCAAATAAAGCAATTCAACAACATTAAGTTTGTCGTCAACAATGCCACCAAAGAAAGATAAAGAAAAGCCTCTTGAAAAAACTAAATAATCACATCTTTCCTATTCACCCAAATCAAGTGAACAATTTAAATCCAGAAAATCATTAACAATCGAGAGACGTGAATCAATGGGGGAGAACAGAGCAAACACCTCAGAGGAAGAGTTAACATCCCAATCAATTTCTAACAAAGGAATGGAAATAATTCTGGATAATGTGTTCAAGAAAATAAAAGCTGATCTCAAATTAAACATAAATGCACTCAAACTTGAAGTATGTGACTTATCAGAGGCACTCAGTAAACAGACGACCTCCCTAAATAAACTACAAGATGAACACCTCTCATTACAAACCAAAAACATCGCCCTGGAAAATAGAATCAAATCTCTGGAGCTTAAAACAACTGACCTTGAAGACAGATCCAGTAGGGATGATGTTAAAATACGGGGTATACCAGAGTCAGTGAAACAAGATCAACTGGAAGAATATCTGATAAATCTAATCCAGAATCTGGCTCCTAATGCTGATCTTGGTCCTCATCATTTTGATCGATTCCACAGACTTCACAAAGCAAAAGGAGTTGACCCCTCACTACCAAGAGATACAATAGTTAAGTTCTCCTCATCTTATAATAAGAACTTTTTTATGAGATCAACAGGGAGGCACATGACACAAGAAGAGAAATTCAAGGATATAAAAATATTCTCAGACATATCCAGGGCAACGAGACAAGCAAGACTCCAGTTCTTCGAAGGAACCCGGATCCTTAGAACTAATGAAATAAGTTATAAATGGGCTTTTTCCAACAGCCCTTATCGTAAACTATAAGGACACTTCATAATATTTCAAAGACTCTGGAACCCTTAAAGAAAGCCTGAAAATCTGGGATCTAATTCCTAGTTGAATTCTAATCATTGATCTGTGATAAACGCTTTTAAGTTAGGGGTCTTTAAATAGTTAGCTATCACGAGAGTCGGGTATAAGAGGCGAGCTGATAAGAGGGGGGAGATGCGAAAACAGAAAAAGAGGGTGAAAAATGGATGAAATATTTGGATACATAAATGTATGGAAGGATTTAGTTATTAGGTGGCAGGAGCATACAAATTAAAATAAGAATTCGCTAAGTAGTAATAAATATCCATAAGATCAAACAGCACTTTTATAAGAGTTTTAAATATTCACTTGATTCACCATATGTAAAGTCACAGAATACACCCAGTTTAATTGGTTACTTTGAATAGCACTTTAGCACTTTGTCACTTTCCTTACAAAGTTTTTTCTTATGTTTTAAATTCTAAACCCCCAA
The DNA here is from genome assembly GCA_036172795.1 of Pelodytes ibericus. NCBI lineage: Eukaryota > Metazoa > Chordata > Amphibia > Anura > Pelodytidae > Pelodytes > Pelodytes ibericus. The sequence goes on from CM069861.1 coordinate 66,813,204, forward strand.
GAGAACCTCACTGGATGAACAGAAAGACATAGTTAAGGCCCCAAAGTTACTATGATTTAGAACTCCATAAATAATTAATAGGCTAAAACTAGGAATGGATGAATCGCTACTATCCACTCATTCACCATAGGTAAAGTCTTGAGCTCCACCTAGTTTATTAGTAACCCTGAATATGCACTCTAGTACAATGTCACTTTTCTTATGAAGGTTTTCACTATGTTTTTAACACTTAATTTCAGAACTTTATAAATAATTAATACACTAAAATTAAGAAAGGGTGTGTCTCTAATATCCCCCCACCTATCATATGTAAAGTCTCGATCTCCACCTAGTTATTGCTAATTTTGAATAGCACTCTAGCACAATGTCACTTTCCTTACGAAGTTATTCTCGATGTTCTCAACACTTAACCTCCAAGAGAACCTCACCGGATGAATATATAAACACTATTAACGCCACTAACTTTTTTATGACACCCCGATAGTGTATAACCATGTATAGGCAGCATCCTCCTAGGAAAATGTAATTATTGGTTAGACCCACTGGGGTTTCTTTTATCAGTTCCTCCCTTGTTGCGGTCGATATTATTGTTATCATTAATATTGTTGGTATAGATGATTACATACATGATATAGAAAGAACAGAATAATTAAACAACATAGATGATAGATACTTGCATGATATACTTGTTTTGATTTTTTTGGGTTCTCCCTCCTTCTCTCTCTCTCTCTCTCTCTCTCTTTCTTCTCCCTCTCCCCAATAACAACACACAACATATTTGTAGTGATTAAACCAGGTAGTGGTGTGGTCCACATTTTTCGGGGCTCTAATCCTGCAGCGGCGGCAGGACAAGACTTATTGATAAGGAAATATCTTTGTCTAATGAGTCTCTGGGTTGTAAGCATGCGGAGTATCAATGGAGAATGTTCGAAGGCGGAGAAAGGGGGTCGGGGTGTGGGATGGGGGAACAGCGCAACATCACTGAGATGTCGCTGGTGATCGCCACTTTAAATGTCCGGGGCCTTTATTTCCCTCAAAAGAGAGGCTGCCTATATGATCTACTGGTAAATAATAAAGTTGATATAATCCTAGTCCAAGAAACACACTAGACAGAATCCCCGGAGAAACTGTGGAGATATTCTAAATACCCCACAGTTTTTTCAACTAATTCTCCAGATGGGAAAAAAAGAGGGGGAACAGCTATTATAGTAGGCTCAAATATAAAACTTGAACTGATAAATCAGATTTTTGACATAACCGGACGGTACATGATTATACTAGCTAAAATAAACGACATACCATATACTTTGGTAAATATCTACGCCCCGAACCAGTCACCCATAAAATTCCTAAAGGAGGTCCTTGAGAAAATAGAAACCATTTCGACAGGTCTCCTAATAATTGGGGGCGACCTGAACTGTATCTCTGACCCAAACCTGGACAGGAGTCTATCCAAACAACATCTTACCAAATAGAACATCTGAGCTATACAGACTTTTTCAGAAAAATACAATTTTTGACATATGGCGTACTTTACACCCCAGGGAAAGAGATTATACCTTTTTTTCACAGGTACACCAAACATATACTAGAATAGATTATTTAAAAAAAACTGTGTTGGTGTGAACTCTGTGAAAAAGATTTAAATATTCCCAATTACATGGTCCGATCACGCCCCAGTATTTCTAGAAATTAAAAACAACCCAAATTATAAATGAAGAACTAATTGGAGACTTAATGAAAATCTGATGAACAATCCTCAATGTCAAGAAAAGTTGGAAGAGGAAGCTGAGAAATTTCTTGAAATAAATGATAATGGCGAAGTCTCAAATAGTACACTTTGGTGCGCTTTTAAATCTTACATGAGGGGGGTTCTGATAAAAATGGGTTCAATTTACAAGAAAAGCCTAGGTAGACCTCTCTCAGAGCTATAAATAGCCCTCGCAAAACTTGAGACAATAAATAAAAAGAAACCGGACCATAATATACCTGTAGAATTGGCCTTGATTAAGGAAAAAAATTAAGGTTAAAATGATAGATAAAGTAAATAGAGCGATAACTCGCCTAAAACAAAAATGGTTTTATGGGGCAAATAGAACGGGGAAATTGTTAACTAACAAATGAAAGTTTAATCAAAACAAGAAAATAATTAACAAAATTATAATGGCAAACCAGACTTTTTTATCAAAATTCTATCGCACAAGCCTTTAAAGACTATTATATTTCATTGTACAATCTCCCAGAGAACAAAAAAGCCTCAAAAGAACTCAAAGGATTCCTAGAGAACCTAAATATCCCGCGGCTCTTCAATGATAATCTGGATATATTAAATAGCCCTATTACAATAAATGAAGTAGAGTTAGCTATCTCAAATTTAAAACCTGGGAAAGCCCCTAGCCCAGATGGATTTTCAGCCCCCTTTTTTACAAATCTGGATAAGATTATCTCCCCTACTAAATTCTACTAAAGTGTTTTCGTGGGTTCGCATTGGGAGATCATATCCCAAAGGAAATGCTCCTAGTCACACTTACTCCAATCCCCAAACCTGGTAAGGACCCAGCGTATACATCAAGCTATAGGCTTATATCTCTGATTAATCTGGATGTAAAAATCTTTTCAAAGATATTATCAGAGAGACTTAAAGTTATCATACCACAACTTATCCATCGGGATCAATCTGGCTTTGTACGAGATAGATGTCCTTCCGATAACATCAGTAAGATTTTAAACCTGATACATAATGTAACGATCGAACACATTCCGGACGTTTTATTATCCATCGATGCTGAAAAAGCATTCGATAGGGTTGATTTGAAATTCCTCGAAGAGGTATTAGGGAATTTTGGTATCACGGGCCCCTTTCTGGCTAGCGTAATGATTCTTTACACAGTTCCAAGTGCTATAGTAAGGGGACCACTTTTTCAATCTGACCAGTTTCCTATTACCAACGGAACCAGACAGGGATGCCCGTTGGCACCTTTACTCTATCTTCTCTCACTTGAGCCTTCGGCCATTATGATTAGAAATAACCCAGAAATTCATGGTATTACACTAAATAACAAAGAATATAAATTAACACTATATGCAGACGACGTGATGCTATCGATCAATTCCAGAACTCTTGAAAACAATAAATGTATATTCGAGTCTATCAAACTATAAAATAAACCTAAAAAAACCTCAAATAATTGTAACTAACATATCTTTAGAAAATAAAGCAAAACTTCAAGATTTATACCCCTTTGATTGGAAGTTGGACGAGTTGGACTGTATAGGCCTAAAGCTGGGGTTTTATTTATAGAAATCGAATAGGCTAATGTATATGAATATGTTGAAAAAACTCAGGGCAAAGCTATCGGCCTGGAGGGGCCTGGAGGTGTCCTGGCTCGGTAGAATTGAAGTTATTAACGCTTACACCATTCCAAAGTTTTTGTATCTTTTTAGGACAATGCCGCTCAGGGTCGACTCTGACGTTCTTACACAATTTTACAGATTATTCGTCGAATTTATTTGGAAAGGCTCTAAACCAAGAATAGCACAGATATTATTGAAACAAAGTCCACAAGAGGGCCGCACATCATTTGCCGACGTATTTAAATTACACGGAGCAAGTATGGTGATTCATTCTCTTGAATGGAATAACCAAAGAACACATAGAAACATAGAAACATAGAATGTGTCGGCAGATAAGAACCATTCGATCCATCTAGTCTGCCCAATTGTTTTTTTTTTTTTGAGTACTTTTATTAGTCCCACGTTCCCGGTCTTATAGCTAGGATAGCCTTGTGTCTATCCCACGCATGCTTAAAATCCTTGACTGTGTTTACCTCTACCACTTCTGCTGGCAGGCTATTCCATACATCCACTACCCTCTCAGTAAAGTAATACGTCCTGATATTACTTTTAAATCGTTGCCCCTCTAATTTAAGACTATGTCCTCTAGTTGTGGTAGTTTTTCTTCTTTTAAATATACTCTCTTCCTTTACTGTGTTGATTTTCCTTTACTGTGTTGATTCCCTTTATGTATTTAAATGTTTCTATCATATCCCCCCTGTTACGTCTTTCCTCCAAGCTATACATGTTAAGATGCTTTAACCTTTCCTGGTAAGTTTTATCCTTCAACCCATGAACCAGTTTAGTAGCCCTTCTCTGAACTCTCTCCAAAGTATCAATATCCTTCTGGAGATACGGTCTCCAGTACTGCGTACAATACTCCAAGTGAGGTCTCACCAGTGCTCTGTACAATGGCATGAGCACTTCCCTCTTCCTACTGCTAATACCTCTCCCTATGCAACCAAGCATTCTGCTAGCATTTCCTGCTGCTCTATTGCATTGCCTACCTACCTTCAAGTCCTCTGAAATTATTAATCCTAAATCCCTTTCCTCAGATGTTGAGGTTAGGACTGTACCAAATAGTCTATATTCTGCTTTTGGGTTTTTACGCCCAAGGTGCATAATCTTGCACTTGTCCACATTAAATGCCAGTTGCCACTGCTCTGACCATTTTTCTAGTTTAGCTAAATCATTTGCCATTTGGCTTATCCCTCCATGAATATCAACCCTGCTGCAAATCTTTGTATCATCAGCAAAAAGACATTCTTTGCCAACAAGACCTTCTGCAATATCGCTAATAAAAATATTAAAGAGAATGGGTCCAAGAACAGATCCCTGAGGTACCCCACTAGTAACAAGACCTTGCATCGAATATACCCCATTGACTACAACCCTCTGTTGCCTGTCACTCAGCCATTGTCTAATCCATTCAACAATATTGAAATCCAAACTCAAAGATTTCAGTTTATTGATAAGCCTTCTATGTGCGACAGTGTCAAAAGCCTTACTGAAATCTAGGTAAGCAATGTCTACTGCAACACCCTGATCTATTATTTTAGTTACCCAATCAAAAAAATCAATAAGATTAGTTTGGCATGATCTCCCTGAAGTAAACCCATGCTGTCTCTGATCTTGAAATCCAAGCGACTTTAGATGTTCAACAATCCTATTCTTTAACAAGGTTTCCATTATTTTCCCCACTACTGAAGTAAGACTTACTGGTCTATAGTTGCCCGCCTCCTCCTTACTACCTTTCTTGTGAATGGGCACAACATTAGCTAATTTCCAATCTTCTGGAACTACTCCCGTTAACAATGATTGGTTAAATAAATCTGTTAACGGTTTTGCTAGTACACCACTAAGTTCTTTTAATAACTTTGGATGTATCCCATCAGGTCCCATCGACTTATTTGTCTTTACTTTAGACAGCTGAAGTAAAACCTCTTCCTCTGTAAACTTACATGCATCAAAAGACTCATTAGTCTTTTTCCCTAAATGAGGTCCCTTACCCTCATTTTCATTTGTAAAAACTGAACAAAAATATTCATTAAGGCAGTCTGCTAAGCCTTTATCCTCTTCTACATAGCATCCTTCTTTTGTTTTTAATCTAACTAATCCTTGTTTTACTTTCCTTTTCTCATTTATGTATCTAAAAAATGTCCTAGACTGGTATACGATGGAGGTGGCAGAACTTTCTCCTCTCTACCCAACAACCATTTTTTGGAACACAAACAAAACCCAAAACAGCTATCACTCACAAAACCCAATAATTTAGGACTGTGTGTCCACAATTAAGAAATTTAAAAGGAAAATGACCATCACAGACGCCCTAGCACCAATTGCCCCTTTTGGCCTCCTTTCTTCTGAGATCGAGGATTTTTGTACGTCTCGGTGGACCCAGGCAGGCATTGTAACATTGGCAGACATATTTTCACAAAATAAAATCCTTTCTTTTAATGACCTTCAGGCCAAGTTTACCCTTCCATCAAACCTACTTTTTTCATACTTAAGGGTCAATTCTTATATTCTGAAAAGTAGGATGCTTCCCTCTAACCACCCAATAGTACTATTGCTTCTAAATATTTACAAAAATAAACAAATATCAATAATCCTGAAAGCGTTCAAATATGCTGAACATGAATCTAAACCTTCCGCTTTTATCAAATGGGAAACATCTATTTCCCAATCATATTCTAAGGAGGACTGGATTCAGGGCCTCTCTCTGGTGAGGAAGAATATACACTCTATGCCCCTACTTGAAACCCACCTTAAAATTATTTACCAGGGTTACCTGGTACCCTCCAGATTGAATAGGATATCTCCCGCATACTTGGATCAATGCTGGAGATGTCTTAAGCAAAGAGGAGATTCTTTTCACATCTGGTGGGTTTGTACCGAACTTACACAACTTAAGGTTAGATTAAATTGTGCACTAAAATCAATATTTAAATCTACATCCGATATCTCCCCACAAACTTTCCTATTTCACATAGAGTTGAATGATTTTGATCAGTCCCAGAAAAAACTCCTTGTACACATTCTTATGGCTACCAAGAAATGTCTGGCTAGAGCATGGAGACAAACTCAAACTCCAAACTGGTCGAATGTAACAAACCAAATACAATACCAACAAAAAATGGAATTGGGTCTTTGCTATGACCAAAATATGTATAAGCGTCATAGAGACATATAGACACCATGGCAGACATTTCTTGACAGCAATTCAACGACGTAAACAGATCCACCACTGGTTATAGACGGATGTGGAGTGTACGCCACCGGGCATTGAGGTGGATCTCAAACCCCCCCCTTCCCCCCCTCGTGCCCTGACTCCGATTGGAGAGATTGTGGTATAAATGTTGTGTGTCTGTATTGGGTTGAAAAGTGGGAACTGGGTTTAAAATTTTGAAAAATTTGGCTCATGGGCCCCCCATTATTATTTATTAATGTTTATCATACTGAATTATACCTAGCGTAATGTATTTTCAAAGAGTGAATGGGAGGGAGAGGTAAAGGGAATCTGTAACGCGTATAATTTCTTTCTTCCCCCTTTTGTTCTCGTCCCTGCTGTCTCTTCTCTTCTCCTCTTTTTCTCCACTGCAAGATGATTTGTTTTGTTTCTCATATATCAAATGGGTCCACCAACAATGTTCTATAATATTGCACAATGTTTAATGTATTGAAAAGACAATAAAATTAAAAAAAAAAAATTATTTAAGAGACAGAAAATCAAGGCTTACTTAAAAGTCTGTGAGTACAATCACGTAACTCACAGAAACGCTTTTGTTAAAAGGCATGTAGCTCTGCTTATGGTGAATAGAGAACCATGCAGCATAGAAGGCACCAGGGATTCGAAAAACCGCCGGATGAATCAGCTGTTCGCAAGAGGTCTTCACGGCAGATAGAATACAAAGTATCACGGAGAGGAGGGGGAGTGTCACAGACTCGTTTCGCCAGGCGTGGCTTCCTCAGGTTTTTCGAATATATTTGCACGTATTTTTGCACTAAAGTCTCATAGATCTGTACCACAAAATTGTTTATAATTGTTTGATTAACCCTTGCGCTCCTTTATTTCCCCTCTAAATTGTTCTTTTGCATCAGTACCTGCGTTGAAATGGTTAATATTTTAGTCAATTTGGCATAATTTCTACAATTTCCTAAAAGTCTGATCAAACTACCCCTTGAAATAGAGACATCTCTGCAAATATATGACTTTCTCATCCCCATGTTTACTGGTCTTAGAAATAGACTACTGCTCTTTTTCTGGACATATTTGTCTCTAGCAAGTGGATCTGTATATTTTCCGCTCAGTTAGATGAACTCTCGCCCAAGCTATTAACTACCTACACAAAGGCGAGATAGGCTTCTCATCAGGTCGTAGTACTGTTTACAAACCTGGGGCCAGATATAAAGAAGGATCTTCACTTGAATGATTCCTGATAAGAAATGACTCTTTATTAAACAAATAAATACGAGAGCACTACGGATATACTTAATATTTAACAAGGAATATCCGCTGAGAAAACAAGGGAAAGAAAAAGAGGTTAAGGAAGAGGAGGAAAATACAAGATAAAAAAGGGGAAAAACATAGTGTTTAATAGCTCCATTTATTGAAACGCAGCTTGGATGTACCATACACTCAGGGGATGAATTGCTAAGGCTTGATAATACATACCTAACACCTCTAGGGGTTCAGACCCTTCCCAGAGCGATATATTTTGGGGTGGCGCCTTAGAAAATGTGAAAAAATCAGATTGCTTTAAAGTGACACCAACTTTAAAGGCTATGTATTATCATAGAAACATACTACAATAAAAAATTAAAAGCAGGATACACAGATAAACAAAGAAAAAAAAATTTGGCATCCATTCCCCCCCCCCCCCCCTTCAAAATGCTAAATTACTAGATAAGATGAATAAATCCATAAATCAGGATTCAACTATAATGTCTGAACAGGATTTGAAAAATTCTCCAGTGCTCAAAAGAATGTTAAGCTCTTAGTCTCTAACTTTGATTAAAGATGAGATAAAATACTGGTTCAAGGAAATTAAGGAAGATGTACGTTGGTTGGGAGAAAAAGTAAAAGAAAATGATGACCAAATAAACAGCCTGAAATATGATCTGAATAATAACAACTACGCATGAAGCTAGAGAAAAAAATTGACCATATGGAAACTTAATTAATGGGCTCTGAATAATGAGCCCGCAGGAAAAAATGTGAAAATTAGAGGGATTCCTGAGGATATAACATCAGATAAACTCATCCCTTTTTTATTGTAAATATGAATGTTCAGGAGGCAAGCAGTGATTCCATAATTGAGAGAGCTCACAGGTTATATAAAACTAATAATGTCCCCAAAGAGGCTCCCAGAGATACTGTGGTTCGTTTTTCTACTTTTTACGTGACGCAAAAAGTGTTTGAGCGTGGATGTTTTGACAGCTCCAAAGAAGAAAAATATAAAGACTTATTATTTTTTCCGGACTTATCTACAGAAACCAGGATGAGGAGAAGAGCATACAGATTCTTTACAAACTCCCTCAGGAAACATAATATAAAATATACTTGAAGTTGCGTATACGGTTGTATCGGAGTGTTGAGATGTAATCCGGTGGTGGTTCATATATGGATTTAATATTCTAGGAGGGCCTTTAGCTAAAATAATTCAGAGTCATCTTATTAAACTAAATATAAAAAACTAAATTGCTACAAAAGATAAAGTATTTTATAATTAAGGACTAGAAGGATTATTAACAAATGTGGTGTACGCAAGTCAGAAATAGGCACGTATACAAGGGAAGAATATAGCATATATATATACGTGTTTGTTTGTTTTTTTCTCTCCTCCTCTCTTCTTTTTGATGTTACTAGACTTCAAGCTGATATTCTCATACTAGAACTAAATAATAAAGTAGGGGGAGGGAAAAGGGGGAGGGAAAGGCCTGGGGAAATATCAGCACATATAAATTAAAACTACTTATGTGGAAGACAGCTGTTTAATAAAATGTTTTTATATTGGTAGTTAAATAGCACGGAGATTTAATAATGATGCAAATGCCGCAAATTACTGGTAAAAGGTAATAATTTGGGATACCCCCAGGATTACTTTCCCATCCCAATAGGTTAGTTTGATTAGCGGATGTGGGAGAGAGAGACGGAACAAAAGAAGGTCTAAGGCAACTGCACTGGTTTAAGATAACAAGGGACAATATGTAGAAAATAGATTGGGGTTTTTTTCCCCTTCTTCTCTTGTATACATGATGCACCATATGAACACTTGTTTTTTTTTTTACAAGAACCTCTTCACTATATCAAGGATAAAGGGTCAAATAAGATAGAATACAGCACAATCACGGTTTAGACTGATCTTCAATAAAATTAAGGAAAACAACGAAAATGGCGATTCACATAATGGAGGAACAAAGTTTTAGTACACAAAATGCACTACTTAAATTTAATATTGGAATCTATGAATGTATTATGTAGTAGTTCTACAGGTAAGGGAGGGAAGGGAGGAATGAGGGAAATTATAGATCACCAAAATCTCTGTTTAGTCATTATGTAGACATAGCACGGGTAATCATTAATAAAATAAAGATTTTGTGTGCCACACCTTAATACTTTATACTTTATAGTACTAATTTGAACATGGGGCTCCCCCTCGAAAAAGAACATTGAATATATAGAGGGAAGTTTTTTGTTTTTTTCTCCCTCTCCCATACCCCACTTTTACTAGAAAAACACCCGCCCCCCCGTCTTTCCTGTGCTTTAAGAGCCTTTTAGGGCTAGAGGCTAGGGGCTGGACAGGGAATCCATCAAGAACTGTTTGTTAAATGTAATTGTTATGTGTTTTGTCAGTCCAGGCATGAGGGTCCTTTGCTAAGAAAACCAAATTAGAAGTGACATGACTACGGGAACCCTGAAATTCCTAACGTTAAATATACATGGTATTAACATCCCTCAGAAAAGACATGCATTAAATGATTACCTAAGTTCAGAAAAAGTGGATTTTTGTGGTTTACAGGAAACCCACTGCAAAAATCAAGATGCTTTGCGCCTAAAAAGTAATTTTTTTTCCAATAATAGAACACTCATCATTAGTAAATAAGAAAAAAAGAGGGGTGGCGTGTCTGATTTCAAAAGAGGTTAAATATGAAGAACTCTACAAGTGGGCAGATTTAGAGGGAAGGTTTATCTTTCTCATCTGTAAACTAAATGACAAAAAAAGTCTGTATTGAATATATAAACAAACAAAACCGCAAATACATTTCATAAACGGAATACTGGATAAAATCCAGGATCTGATACAAGGAACATTTATATGCTTGGGGGATTTTAATTGCATGGCACATGCCACTATGGATAAAAAAACTCCCTGGAAGTCGCTCTCTAAAACGTAATCCCTGGCAAGGGCCTTTCAGGAAACACTAGCTAGATATAAACTGTACGATATCTGGCGAACTCTAAGACCATTTGACCAGGATTATACATATTTTTCCCAATCCATTAATTCTTATTCTCATCTAGATATGATCCTGACTAAAGAATTAGAAGTGAAGGATTGTATCAAAATTAATATTGGGTCTTTTGGTTAATAATGACCCCATAATAGTAGACATTAGATCCTCCTATGATTTGAGAGAAAGTTACTGGAGGATGAAAGATTATCTGATATTGAATGATCAAAACATAGAAGGATTGGAAAAAGCATCAAATGAGTACTTCAAAGAAAACTGGAATAATGCAACCACTGCAGCTAATGCATTGTGTGCATTCAAATTTGTAACAAGGGGCCGATAATAAAGATGGACAGACAAGCTAGGAAAGCAGGAAGGAAATCTATATCACTGCTTCATATAGACCTTTACAAAATGAGTGCGCTGAATAAAGTAAATCCAGATTCAGATATGGCAGATAAGATCATAAGTATCCAAAAAGAAATAAAAGATTATCTAACAAATAGAGCTAATAAGATTCTACTCAAATTTAAACAGAAATGTTATGATATGGGGAATCAAGTGGATAAATTATTGACAAATCAACTTAGAAAAAAATCAGGCAAAATCAAGAATCATGAAGATCAATACAGCTAAGGGTCTTGCCCTAAGCCCTATAGAAATAGGAAAGGCTTTTGAAAATTTCTACTCTTCCCTGTATAATATTCCATCACAATTGCAAGATAGAAAGATGATACAAGAATACCTTATGGAGATTGGGATGAATATCGGGATTGACTTGATTCTCCCATTTCAGAAATAGAAGTAAAAAATGCAATTACTAAATTGAAATTAAATAAAGCCCCAGGCCCTGACGGTTTTTCAAATTTATTCTATAAGAAACTAAGTAATTCCATTTATCCATTTTTAACTGACCTTTTCAACGAAATCAAGGAAGAGAAAAAGATGCCAAACGAGATGTTACAAGCAACAATCATCCATATTCCAAAACCTGATAAAGATCTCTCGTATGTATCAAACATCAGACCGATTTCAATGATTAATTATGACACAAAGTTATATTCCTCAATTCTGGTGGATAGAATAAAGCATTTTATCCCACAAATTATCCATCAGGATCAAGTGGGGTTTGTCCAAGGTAGACATGGAAATAACAGCTCCAGGAAAGTTTTAGACCTTATAGATTGGGCGGAATCCAGGGGCGCCCCTATGTTCGCCCTGTCATTGGACGCGGAGAAGGTCTTTGACAGGGTTAACTGGGTGTTCTGGAAGAGGTCTTCAAGAAACTCAACTTTGGGGAGAATATGATAGGGGCAATAATGGCCTTATATTGCAACCCATCTGCAGTAGTAAGGGGACAGGGCTTTACATCAGAAAGTATCAAAATTCAAAATGGGACAAGACAGGGCTGTCCTCTGGCTCCCCTGCTGTATATTTTAACCCTAGAGCCTCTATTGTGCAGTTTTAGGTTAAATGCTAGGATTGAGGGAATCAAAGTGGGACAAATGCAGGATAAACTTTCGGCTTGTGCCGATGACGTTTTGCTTACCGTATCATCCCTTCGCAAGTCACTGGATGAGGCAATTAGAGAGCTGGAAATTTATGGAAGACTATCCAGAAAATATGGAAAAATCCCAAGCCCTGACCTTTGCCATGAAGGTGGAGGACAGGGAATAATTGAAAAGAAGGTACACATTTCGTTGGCCCGTGAACACTGACAATCTGGTAGACTATAATTACTCCAAACTAATCAGGGAGATGACTGAACAATTAAAGAACTGGGACAACTTATTCACCTCGTGGATGGGCCGTATAAATATAATTAGATGTTATATATTGCCCAAGTGGTTTTACTACTATAGGCTTATCCCGAGGAGAATACATGAAACTTATATAAAACAATCTCATCATATAACAGGAGAATTCATATGGCATAAAAAAAGACCTAGGATTGCAAGAGATATCCTTCAAGGTAAAAAAAAAACAAGTGGGTATGGGATATCCAAATATGTACAGATTTCAAGAAGCCAGCCTCCTAAACCATCTATTTCAACTTCAAATACAGTCTGCTAAGAGAGAAGACTGTTATATAATAGAACAAAAAATGGCTGGTATTGAAAATCTTGAGCTATTACTGTGACAAAATAATAAAGAGGTATCGAAAAACATAAACAACAGTAAATCCAGAACATTAAAACAGGCATTGGTGGCTTGGCATATCTTTAAAAAGAGACTTCGAAACACAGGGAAAATTCATCAGTCTGCACTTATAGAAACTCTGGAAGCTAATATCAAAGATTTTAAACGCCCAGAGTTTTGCCGTAGGAAAGGGATGAGAGTGATGGATATGTATATAGATAAAAAATTTAAAACATTTGACAATCTGTCTTCACTACTCTAAGAAAGAAAAAATATCTGAACCATAGATTTTGTAAAAAAAAAATAAGGTAATAAAAAGAATGCTGGATGGTCTATTAAATAACAAATTTAAAAAGGGCTACAAAAATTTGGTATGAAATATTAGACAACATCTCAGCAAAGATCAAAACCAGGGCAATGGACTCTTGGGGGTTAGAATGATTAAGCCCTATTGATAAAGAGGCTTGGATAGATGGTTGGAAAAATATAAAAAAGACTACTCATTGCCTCACTATGCATGGGCTTTATTTCAAGGTCATGCATAGATGGCACTTCTCCCCCTTGAAAATACATAAATTTAATGCAGTAAAACAGCATAATTGCTGGAGATGTAACTAAAACCACAGTGACCTCCTGCTTATGTGGTGGTCCTGTGGAAAAATAGAGACTCTATGGGAAAAAGCATTTCCCATAGAGCATCTAATCTCAGATCTTACATCCATCATAGCCCCTATACATCCAGAAACAGCTTTATTTAATTGTAACCTTCAAGATTTTCCATTCAGACATAAGTACATTATTATACAGATCCTAATGGCGGTCAAAATTAATATTGCAAGACAGTGGAAAAGTGCAGAAGAAATTCCATGGTCAAAGATCATAAATCAAATAGACCTCCAATATTAGATGGAAAGGGGATACTACTATGCCAGAGAGAAACAAAATCTATTTTACAATACCGTATTTGCTCGATTATAAGACAAGGTTTTTTTCAGAATTTTTTTTCTGAAAAATCCCCCTCGTCTTATAATCGAGGTCGTTTTATAATCTGACCTCAAATCGAGGTCAGATTATAAGACATGGATCCAGGTCCCCAACAGAGCTGGATCCCCCTCTCTAACAGCAGGGGATGTCTGCGCGATGAGCGCAGGCTCCCCTGCTGCTGCCCGGCACGACCGCTGGGGCTTCTATGAAGAAGCCGGGTACTTCTGGCTTCGTCACAGAAGTCCCGGCGGTCGTGCCGGGCGGCAGCAGGGGATGTCTGCGCTCATTGCGCAGACATCCTCTGCTGCCCCACTAGCCACCAGGGTGAATCGGGCAGCTATGGGATGTCTGCACGATACGTGCAGACATCCTCCATGCTGCCCGACACCTCCGTCTATTATGACGGACCAGATGTCCGTCATAATAGACGGAGGTGTCGGGCAGCATGGAGGATGTCTGCACGTGTCGTGCAGACATCCCCCGGCTGCCCCCCCTAGCCACCATGGATTATGAAACAGGTGAGGGGGAGGGAGAGGGGGGAACGAGGGGGGAACCAGAGCAACAAGGGGAGGGGGGGACCAGAGCAACAAGGGGAGGGAGGGAGGGGGGAGGGGGGAACCAGAGCAACAAGGGGAGGGAGGGGGAACAGAGACAAGGGGAGGGATGGGGGGAAGAGACAGAGACAAGGGGCTGGAGGGTGGGGAAGAGAGAAACAAGGGGGGGGGGAGACAAGGGGAGAGATGGGGGAGACAAAGGGAGGGGGAGAGAGAGAAAGCTGGGGGCAAGGGAAAGAGGGAGGCAGCATTGGCACATAAAAGGAAATAAAAACAAGAAATGCATTTTTTGATATCATAATTTTTTATTAAAAAAGCAATTTACATGTGAATATATACAAGTTGAACTTTTTTCATATAGGTTAGTCTTATATTCAGGCTTTTAGTTTTTTTCCTAATAGAATATCCAAAGTTTGGGGGGTCGTCTTATAATCAGGGTCGTCTTATAATCGAGCAAATACGGTATATGCGAACCCTGGCTAAACAAACAACACTAAACAAAGGAAAGGAAAGGGCAAGGGTAGGAAGAAGGGGGGAAAGGATTAAAGTTAATTGGGAAGTTAGATAGGAAGAAGGAATAGGTATAGAGAAAAGAAGGCAAGGATGGAAACATATATTATGGAAAATTACGTAAAGGAATTGGTGCACGTTTGGTTTAAATCTATGGTAATACTAGTGTTCAGCTTTGGCCCCTCATGCCCGTTAATGTCTAAATGTATGTGCTGATGTAGTATCTATGTGTATTTGTTTCATGGCTGGCATATTAACTGCCTATAACTATCGGAAAATGTATTTTTGCATGTCATGATTTTATGTCTTTTTCTATTAGAAAATAATAAAAATTATTAAAAAAGAAAAAAAAGAAATTAGTGCCATTTTTATAGGAATATTATTCTCACAATTACGATGACAATTTGCAGAAACATCTCTACATTTCAATGAATTCATTTGAGACATGCAGTCTGAATGATTAGCTTCTTTCTGGCTGCTGGAAGCTAGGGTCCTGATCGCTCCCTCCAAATCCATCAGCCTTTCTACAAGCTGCTCATTATAACTGTGCAATTAATAATTTTCCTGACGCATTTTTTGACTACCTACACACAAAGCAGCAGCATTTTGAACGATTGCACATCATTCTTTACATTAAAAATTTCTGCCTCTAACTTCTCTTTTTGCTTATTTAAACATGCGTACCTCACTGCAATCTAACAGGCAGCAAAAATCAAAGCAGTTTTACCATTAGATTTGGACAATTTATTTTCAATAATTGCCCTGGCCACATAATCCTGAGCATCAAGCAACGGATCTAATGCTTCTTCCATCCATTTAATTATTGCTTCAGGATTACAGGCCTTAGCAATCTTTTTCAACAAACCTTCTACTCTTATTATCAAAGAAGAATTCACTGAAATTCCTATACACACAAAACCTGAACAGTATCTCAGGTCAATAGACAAATTATACACTAAAAATGTACTCACTCGTCACACTAAATCCCTCCCAAAAAGGTAAATTGTTGGGGAGGAGGAATGACGTGACGACGTAGGTTGCATTTTTGTTGGGTTTAGTTGGCCTCCATGAAGCCACTCCATCAATGAATACCAGGGGACCCTCAACTCCAAGACCTGGCTATTATTCCTAAATTCGGACTAGGACAAGTCTCCTGTAGCTCTCCTGTACCCTGACCAGCTGATCATCGGAAAGCTGCAGAGCCAAAAACGGGCTGAGACGAAAAACACATAATGCGAAACAGACGAAGGACTGTACTCCACAGAGGGGTTTATTGCCGCCATCCAGCAGATCCTTTTTCTACTGCGAGATCTGGCTACACTAACTGCTTTAGCGCTGATGGTGCCCTGTCTACACATATTAGAATGAGAGAGTAGTAAGTAGCTACTTTTAAAAACTAAGAGAAAGAATTTCTACTGGGGAAATAAAGGGAAACAACACCCCCATATTATGAGTCCTCAGAAGACAATATAAAACTACCTCTGTGTGTGTAAAAACGGTTTCGGTGGGCTGATACACAATAAATGACTTACAATATATAACAAAAAAACAATAAACCCACAGTCTCTCCCCACACAGCCTAACATAAGACAGTTCAAAAATATCTGTGTTAAGAGTCAGAAGGAAAGCACTGTAAATTACACTGATTACACTGAAAAGACCACTAAACTGAATATACTCTTGGTGTGCCCCAGGTTTTCTGAGTACACTGTAAAGAACCCAGAACTGAAAACACTTCTGGCGTGTCCCAGGGTTTCGGAATACACTGTAAAGACCACTGAACTGAATATACTCATTCAGAAAGGCCTTCTCCAGAGAGTTAATTTTGGAGACTATTGGTCTATCAAAAGAGAGACTGCACACTTAATATAGAAAATATAAAATGAATCAAAGAGAAATAATACAATTAAAGAGTAAGCAATCGTAATACATTGTCAATAAGGCATAATCCAAGCCATGATTGAATGCATACGACAAAAGAAGTATAACACAACAAATAGAAAACAATAATAAACACAAAATGCAAAACAACTTACAAACAAATAGCCAAGACAAGCAAGGTAAGGACCCAGATGAATAGCACCCCAACGTTTCGGCGAAAAGCCTTCCTCTGGAGGAGCTATAGTAATGTTCCAAACAAAAGGTCCTTAAATAGTACTAGTGCTGATTAAAAAAAATGAAAAAGAAATGGCAGCTGCCATAGAACGTGATGATGTCAAGACGTGATGAAGTTGCGATGCCAGCGTGATGACACGATGTCACCATGCACCGTGCGTGGTGACATCATCACCATGAAAATCCGAAAGTAAAACATGCAGCACAAGCCACTCCCCCAGAGGGGAGGGCAACAGCCAAAAGACTCAAACGTAGGCACATACTACATAGTGCTGAACAGGGGGAAAACATTTTTAGAATAAAAATGAAAAACGGAGGCACAGAAAGTAAATAGCACTAAGAGAATAAGACCTAAGAAAATAGAATAAATAAAAAAACGAAAGTGAAAGTAAAAATAGAGGTCCCTAGAAAAAACTAGCAAAAAGAGAGAATGACCAAAATATAAAAATAAATGAGCAACAGGGAAAAGACAAAGAAAAATATAAAGAGTAACCTATAACTAGCAGAAAAAGATAAGTAATAATAGAAATAAAGAGAAAATGCTTCCAAACATCAAAAAAACATTCATTACTCTCCATTCATACTCATTCCCACAAATTCACACACCCTTGGTGTCTATTCAGCCATGGTGATCAGGCTATGTAGTATACCTCCATTGTCTTCTTGTTATTCCAATAATATCCTTGCTCCGTTCTTGCCTGATATTCTATTTGTTCAGTTATATCCTCTAGATTAATTTTACCCTCTGTGTTCCATGTTCTGGCCATGACTATTTTTACAGCTATAAATATTTGAATTAGTATCATTCTGTGGTATACTTTGATCTTACTTAAGCCCATATGAAACAGTAGTATTGAATTGTTTTTTAACTGTCCCTTCCTCCATTATTAATTTCACTGATGCATGATCTGACCATGATGCCATTCCTATTTCACATTTAAGTTTGCTATCAAAGGCCTCTCTAGATACAAGAAACATGTCTATACGTGAGTAAGACTCATGTGATATTAAATAATGTGTGTAGTCCCTATTTAAGAGATTCACAACTCTCCATGCATCAATTAAGTGATTTTTAACCAGAAATTCTGAAAAAAATCTTGCTCTTTGTAACATAGTAACATAGTAATTTAGGTTGAAAAAAGACACAAGTCCATCAAGTTCAACCCATCTACCTATCATTCCAGCCTTTTGATCCAAAAGAAGGCAAAAAAAAAACCCCTAAGGAAGCTATTTCGAATTTTGCCTCCTAGGCGGAAAAAATCCTTCTTGACTCCAAAAGGGCAATCAGATTTCTCCTTGGATCAAAAAGCACTATTATCAATGCTTATTCTATGATTAATACCCCTGTATGTTCTGCTTTTCTAAAAAAAAAATAAAAAATAGACCATTCTTCAATGCATCTATTGTGGTTGATAGCACTACCTCTCTTGGCAGTGAGTTCCATAACTTTATTGTCCTTACCGTAAAGAATCCCTTCCTTTGCTGTCTATGAAATCTTTGCTCTTCCAGTCTCAGGGGGTGACCTCTTGTTCTTTGTACATTTCTGTTAATGAACAGGTCCCTGGAGAGCTCCTTATATTGGCCCTGCACATATTTATATAATGTTATCATATCCCCTCTAAGACGCCTTTTTTCTAAAGTAATTAAATGCAATTTTTTAAGTCTCTCTTCATAACTAAGATCCTCCAATCCCCTTATTAATTTTGTAGCTCTGCACTTTTTCTAGTTCCTTAACCCCTTAGGAGAGCGATGGAAGAGAAAAAAAATAAATCTCTTCGTCGCTCTGAAACCGCTACTTGACTGCCCCTAGAGGCAGTTAAGTATATTACAGTTAAAAACAGAAAATAAATAAAATAAATAAATAAAATAAATAAATAAATGGAAAAAGTTAACCCTAGATCTACTGTACCTAGATCTAGGGTTAGGGTCATAAATAGGGTCATAATTAGGGTTACAGGGGGGTTTGGATGATTGCAAGGGTTAGATTAAGGGGTGGGGGTAGTTTTAGGGTTAGGGAAAATTTAGAGTTGGGGTAAATTTAGGGTTGGGGTTTAAAAGTCACTGTAGAAGAAAATGATTAGAAAAAAAAAAAAAACACTAATATTGTTTATTGCCCTATTACTTGAAATAAAACATAGACAAACAAGGAAACATTGGTAGTACTAAACTCAGGGTCTTTTTAACCATTTGTAATTGTGTAAAAATAAAAATTAGGTCAAAGTTAGAAAAAGTGTTTTTTATGGCATATTTTCATCATATTTTATATTTTTTTAATAGTAAATGATATCATATGATGAAAATACTAGTATCAAATGAAAGCCCTATCTGTCCTTTAAAAAATTATATATAATTTGTGTGGGTGGACTGAACACAAAGAAAGAAATTCACAGTTCAGTAAACGTATGACAAAAATAATGGAATTCTGGTCTTCAAGGCACATCAAATGCAACATAGCACTCGGTCACTAAGGGGTTAATATCCATTTTAAGGACTGGTGCCCAGAATTGTACTGCATATTCAAGGTGAGGTCTTACCATTGATTTGTAAAGAGGCAAGATGATGTCCTCCTCCTGTGAATCTATACCTCGTTTTATACATGCCAATATCTTATTGGCCCTTGCAGCTGCTGACTGGCATTGGGCACTGTTGCCAAGTTTGTTATCTACAATGATTCCTAAATCCTTTTCGTTAGTAGTTTTTCCCAGGGAAATACCATTTAACGTATATGTTGCTTTGTTATTATTTTTCCCATAATGCATCTCTTGCCCAATCCCCTACTCTGTCCAAATCTTCCTGTAAAGAAAAAACATCAAGATTAGTCTTTATTACCTTCCCTAATTTTGTGTCATCAGCAAACACTGAGACATGGCACTCAGCACAACGTGGGAGATCATTAATAAACATACTAAAAAGAAGAGGTCCCAAAACAGACCCCTGAGGTACTCCGCTCAGTACCCTGGTCCAATTTGAGGCTTTTCCATTTACAACAACCCTCTGTGTTCTATCTTTTAGCCAATTTTCAATCCAAATACATACATTTGCCCCCAATCCTATTTCTCTCAATTTGTAGAGTAACCTTTTGTGTGGAACTGTATCAAATGCTTTAGCTTAATCCAAATAGATCACATGAACTGCCACACCTAGATCTATATTTTTACTGAGCTCTTCATAGAATGTTATTAAGTTTGTTTGACAAGACCTGTCTTTCACAAAACCATGTTGACTTTTACTAATTATATTCTGATTCAAGATGTATTCTTGAGTGTATACCTTTAGCAATCCTTCAAATAATTTCCCCACTACAGATGTCAAGCTCACTGGCCTATAATTACCAGGCAGAGATTTTGATCCCTTTTTAAATATTGGAATGACATCCGCCTTTCGACAGTCTGTTGGCACTATACCTGAACTGAAAGAATCCCTAAAGATAATAAATATTGGTCTGGCCAGAATTATGCTTAACTCTCTAAGGACTCTTGGGTGTATGCCATCTGGCCCTGGGGCCTTGTCTATCTTAACAGAGTTTAATTGCTTAAACACTTTTTCCTGTGTCAGCCAATCCCATGTTTGCGGTGACTGTTCCGTAACTTCCGGTAGCAGGGGCTCATCCATCTGTTCTTCCTTAGTATAAACAGAAGAAAAAAAAGTATTCAAAATGTCTGCTTTTTCTCTGTCCTCACTTACCAAATTTCCCATTTGGGATAACAAGGGCCCAACATTTTCCCTCTTTAGCTTTTCCTTAGCAATCCTTTTCTCGTTTTCCAATTTAGCCATTTTAATTGCCTTTTTGCAGGCTTTGTTGGCATCTTTGTATTTTATGAACGATAATGTTGATCCCTTGCTTTTATAATGTTTGAATGCCATTTTCTTGTTTTGCATTTCCTGTTTCATGTGACCGGTAAGCCACATTGGTTTTGATTTGTGTCTTTTGTATTTGTTTCCCAAATGTATATATTGGGATGTGTACTTTTGTAATGTGTGCTTAAAGGCATTCTGAAAGGGACCAATTCGTCTTAGGTCTCTATCAGCAAGTCTCTGGTATACGGCATTGTATCACTCTGATTTGAATTCACGTGGTGGGAGTTGGAAACACATCAGTGAACGCATTCGGAGAGTAACTCAAGTCTGACACAGAGGTCGTTCGTTAAGTAACTCTAAAGTTTATTGTAAAGACAAGCACTTATATAGAAGCAACAAGGCGTTGGCTGGCGTAACATAATTGGGGTACAAAGAAAAGGGGGGTGGACATAGAATACATACATGTTACAAATAGTTATATAATTAACTAACAGTAATCTATCTATGGTTCTACTAAGGGATACAAAACTCCTGGGAAGAAAACACAGGATATGACCCCTAGGTCATTTCTCCTATACATCTTTTTCTCTAACCTAGGCTGAACCCATATAAGGTCTTGCATCATTAGGTTTATTACATAGATAGGAGACTGACTGTCTATGTGTGTAGATTATGTGATAGACACAAACAAAGAATGTGCTCCCTCCAATAGGGGAGGGGGGTTTAACCATTCCCTGAAGTTAACTCTTCCAATGCTGAAATTACTCTTGTTATGTGTTAACACAATACATATAAGTTTACCCTAACAGGATTAATGGATAACCATGAAGACCAGGCCACTGTTTCTACAGGTTTCTCTTTACAGATTTCAAGGCCTTAGCATTGATGCATTTAGCATACTTTACAATTATATAAAAGGCACCTATAGATACTCTTACTAAATCAATGCACATAACTATCTTATTTCCCATATCTCCTAACCATGAGCATATTCCAAATGTCCAATCAAAACCTATGGCCTACCTGATATCTGAAACCACATCTCTTATATATAACTACTGTTAGATAAAATTGGAGTGGTCTGATGAATTAAAACAACATATTCAATAAAAAATCCCACATCCATAATAACGCTTTAATAACCAACTATGGCTGTCCTGTTTTACCTGACTGCCTCAGGACAATACTGACATCTGTTTTCAATTATTGTTTTATTCTGTTTTCCTTATTATACAAAAAAGACTCATACAAAAGACAACATAAAAATATGATATACCGCAGATTACAATGCCGTTGTTTTCATGGACAGACAAATATGTAAGAAAGATTATGCATATAATAACTTTAGAGTTCTATAAATTCGTCTCTATTGTTGGTCGAGTCCAGCGAGGTACTTATGGCCCAGTGATTAGATAATGATAAAATGTAATATTCAGGTCAAGACAGTGTAAATTAAGTGATATTAATAGCAAAGAAAAAAGAATAAAAATGGTAACAATAGTAGATATATATATGACTTCTTAATATAAAGTGTCCAAATTGGTTGCTATATTATCCCCGGCTTACTGTGAGTAATATAATTGGCATTAGAAATTAATTGAATAAAAGCCTATACAGATTCCTTTTCTTCTCTATTAGTCATCTGGGTCATATTGGGCTCAGCTGGCTATCGCCACATTATAGAGACAAGATTATGTTGTATTGCATATATTCAAAAAATTGAAAAGTCATTGTATTATCAATATTGGCAAATACAGTCTGTCTGAAATTACATACATCCT
Organism: Pelodytes ibericus; assembly: GCA_036172795.1. NCBI lineage: Eukaryota > Metazoa > Chordata > Amphibia > Anura > Pelodytidae > Pelodytes > Pelodytes ibericus. The sequence continues at coordinate 66,835,873 of CM069861.1, forward strand.
CATTCACAAACTAACACATAGGTGTGCAGGGTGTGGGGGGGGGGGGGGACAAGGGGCTTAAGGGCCAACAAAATTAGTTGGACCCCTAGGGAGAGGACGGGGAAAACCCTCATGGTCTCCAACCATGTCCGGGATGCGCGACTCCCATTTTGTTTGTAATAATTAGGATACTGTACTGAGTGAAATAACAGGGTTCCAGATTTTAAAATAAGAGGGAAGAGACATATTCTCCAGATAGAAAAACTTTTCCATATTGCATTGATACTGGATTTGGGATCGGATCTCTGACTCAGAGGGAATCTCAGTTTTCCTCCAGTATCGTGAGATACACATCTTGGTTGCCATTAGGACGTGTACTACTAATTTTTTGGAGAAATTGTTTAGCTCGGGCAGGTCCAGATGGAAGAGAAATTTTTCTGAGGTTAAATTTCCCAAATCCAGAAGCAAATCTAACAAAACTTTAGATAAGGCAGAGCGAACTCCATCTAGTTTTAGACAGTCCCACCAGATATGCTTTATATTACCAGTTTCATTATTGCATCTCCAACAAAGTGGGGATGTATCAATTTGGTATTTTGCCAATCTCAACGGTACCCAATACCATCTGTGTAATAGTTTCATGTAAAGCTCCTGTAAGGATAATACTGACATCTAACATTAACTCTTCAATAACTTGCGAGATTAGGTTTAGACCTTTGACGACTGAGCAGACCTCGGCCTCGCTAAGCAGAGATATTGGACTTACAATCTAAAAAAAATCATAGCATCTCTCTCTTAAATATGGAAGGCCTGCCATAACTAAATATGTTACATAATCATTACATAATGTCATGACCTGATGACCCAAAAACACATGTGGTCACAAAACTAAATTAAATATCTATTGTTCATTGCTCCTCTTACCCTGCCTAATAAAACCCCTAAGGGTATTAGTTAGCAATTCTCTAAAGTCAATAGATTTATGTAAAAATAAAACATATTAATCCGGAGTTTGATTCCCAAGGACTGTTATTGGCTGAATACTTTACGGACTTAAAGCAAAACTGAGGACATGCATTCAGAACACACAAGATGGCATGCATTCAGAACACAGAGCGTCAGTCAGACGAAATGGCAGCGGACAGAACAATATGGTCTCCCATCCACGACATGACTCCAGAGGCCCCTACAGTCCATATAATATTCATACAGTTCTCCCCTTTTATTCTTAGAAATTGACATTGTCAGTTTTTGAGGATAACCATCAGGAGTTGCCTTGTCAACATAATCATTGTATCCAAGGTTATAAGGCACACTTCCTCGATTTCACACATTGGTAGGTCATCCAACTTAATTGCACTGTAAGCTTCCATAATGGGGAATATTCAAGCAATGTCTTCCATTCTTCTCGTAGGGGCATGATGTCAGTGGTCAGGATGCACTTGAGGATGAGACCCTTGAAACAAACAACATAAACACAGACAATTAGCAACACTGATCTCACATATGCCAAACCACTTACAAGTTTCGCTCCAAGTGATCCTAGACAATTTCCCAGTCCCAGGGGATCTCACGGATTACCTGTGAACACTTTTTAACCTACTCCTCAAATCCATAATCCTTCTTGATTAAACTTTCTTATAAAAACGAACTTATTTTAAAGTAACTGAGAAGCTTCCTAACATTCTCTATACAAAATTCCACAAAAAGATTATCAAAATACAATTTCTTTATGGGTCGACTCAATTGTGTTTGATAGAGTCAGTCAGTCTAATTGTTAAATCTGAAAATCTCACTATACTCTTAACAGACCCATAATATCACAATTAAACAAATCTTTCTGAAAAAGATTACAAATCATCATTAATAATTGTATACATATGTACTCAATGAAAATATACTTCCCAACAATGATGATCTTACGTAGACTGTTGTATCTGTTGCAGCCTCCTGGTTGATTTGTTTGCGAGTTACCCTAGGGTGATGACTCGGCTTATGTTGGCTAGTGGTCAGGGATTATTATGCCCATCAAGACACTAACTTGCTGCTCCTTTGTTGGCCTGTTTGTCAGTACAGGAATGTGATTTCGTGGATCCAGGAGTTGATTTGAACAACTTTCACAACAATATTCCAGTAGACTTTGTAAGGATCCTTACTTTACTTGTATTGTAAATATTTCTTCTTTTAAAATAAACTTTTTCTTACTTTAGAAATAATCTTTTATCAGCATTAGATTCGTTGGTGCACTTTGAACTTGTCTTTTGTTGACTGTACATCTTTAATCTATATGGAAATAAAACTCAAAATTTTCCAGTTAGTAACATGCAATATTTCCTTAAACATTTTGACTTATTCGCTTTACTTTAAAATATCTGTACTAATATTATGACTCCTATCTTGTGTCCCAAAATAATTGGACCACTCGTATGTTCTTTAACAATATTATTATCCTTTTATAATTCTCCTGGCTGAGCATGATGAGTGTAATATAGAACTAATATCACTCACTGTCAATAATCACTAGCACTTTATTAGTGATTAAGACCTCTTACTGGAACTGCATCAGTAATAATCTGTATTTTCTGGCTCAATCAGTAAACTCTGAAACAACATCAGTATAGGCTGGAGCTACCTCAATAAGACTAACAGGCGTGACATGTCAAAATAAATATAATATAAAGAATTCACAACTGATGCAATGTTCTTCATCAAAATTATTGACAACAAAAAATGTATCTCTTGAATTAAACAAAATATTATCATAACCATAGCACAGAAAATAATTTCGCCCCCATTCCCCTCCCTTCACAAAAAAACACTTTTGCAGCCACAGCTACAACTCTCTTATCTGCAATTAGACTAGCAGATAGAAGGAGACACAAAGGGGGGTTTCTGGGTGAACTTTCCTCTCTCTTTTTCATACACACCAAAAACTGTCTTAATTTATCACATTAACTCCTACAAGTCCAATACCACAGCATGTTTAAGAACATGACACTTGCTAATTCTTTCCACTAATCACTGACATTCTCATCTATTACAAACTTGTCTTGTATCTAAAATGTTAAACAACATCTTAATATTCTCTCTCCATGTATCACATGGAGTACTTTGCCTTAATTATAACAAAATTAGAATGCAACAAATACCAAGTATATTTTTACTGTATATAAACATGTTAGAGGTGTTAGCTCTGTATTTATTTAAATATGTATTGCTGTCCAGCTGGCAATCTGACTTTCTCTATAGTTTGAACTTCATATTCATGTATCACCAACAATGTAAGTAGCGCTGTAAAAATAATTCTGGTCACACTAAAAAGATAAAACAATTACAGTATATACAAGTTATTATATTTGATGGGCAGGGGATTCCTTTAAAATACAGATCAATACTTTTCAGTATAAACTAAAAACTCTGCCTCTTATTGCTATATACCATTTATTTCCTTCTCAAATTAATATTGACTTGTAAATCCTAACTGTCATATTCCTAGCCCATAACGTCTTCTCTTTTTACTTATGTGCAACATGACCTCTGACCTTTTACAAAATACAAACACCATCTAACTCCAGCACTCTGCCAATTCCATGGCCCACAAAGCCTTTAATAGCTTATACTTAAACACAAAATTCACTCCTTAACATATTACGAATAAACGTTACTCAAGTCTTTCTCTGATACCAACTCTGAAATTCTACTTAAATCTAAAGCAAATCTGTACCTACAACTAACTTAAAATTAAGACATCTTCTCTTATCTATTTTATCTAGAATGTTGGAAAATGTGATATCTTATCTTGGCAACAATGAAAACCCATCTTCAGCATACACTATAAATTCAGATACAAAAGTCCTTCCAAACTACATAAAAATGATATACTTGTCAAGACACCCAAATACAAAAAGGAAGAATGTACACTAAACAAATAAACATTTCTAATAGGTAACATGTAAAACCTGTTAAATGTTTAGAGTCTTTAAACAAGTATTAGAGTGCTTTGCTAGAACATAAAGCTATAACCTGAGCCAGTATTATAAAATATCCCAAAAGATATACAACTGGGAAGATTCACAGCAAATAACATTGATACAGTAATAGAGAATATTTCTTTTTACCCTCATAATTTTGCAAAATGCCTCTGAATATGTAGATTGAATAAAAATAAACCTTTCTAAAAATCAAATAATGGCATTTATAAAATTTACAGTTGTTATACTATCCACTGGATTGATCATGTATATTTAACACAATGTCCAAGAGAGACCTTGGGTATTATATGACTCTTACTGTTTTACACACAAATATTTTTATTTTTCTTACTTAAAGATACAGTTACACAAATGCAGTAGCAAATGAATTCCAAAACAATGCATATCACTATTAATATTACTGACTATGCCAAAGTAAAACAACTCTGCAACTTTTCTTACCAAAAATAACACAAAACTTCAGTAACTTTTGTTACTTTTCTTTTAGAGCTCAATTACTATAAAACTTTTCATCACACTGATGAATATAACCCAGAAGACCATCACTCACAAATCACTCAAAATTATACTAGCGGCATAATGTGCCTATTTTTTATTGAGCGCTCTGATTTGAGTAATCCATGAGATACGTCCTCTCTACTCCACTGAATATAAAACACTTCCTTTTGTTACATCTCTATAAAACACGACTGCTGCTTTGGGGCTGTTGACATTTAGAAAATGAATGCCGTAATTCTATATTATCAAAACACCCTGGTTTTATTTAACACCCTGGAACTGCATCAAGGGTTTTACTGAAAAACTATCAGTGATTTAGAGCCTTTTAATATTATTGGACTATCCTCAATAATGACTCTCTATTAGCCGGTACAACGTCAGCTTATACTGGAAACTACCTCAGTATTTTAATAACTATTGCTAGCACAACCTTAGCAGTTAGTTATTAGACAGTTGCAATCTGTCTCCATTAGCTGATACAACATCAGCTTATACTCCATACAGGTATTTTTTATTTCTTTTTATTTTTATTTATTTATTTTTAAACCAGAGACTTTCACAAATTAAGAATTCAGAGATGTACAATAATACACATGTACTCAGACGGCCTGTCTAAATCCCACTTCTAATACCAAATTATAAAGGAACCAATTCGTCTTAGGTCTCTATCAGCAAGTGTCTGGTATACAGCAATGTATCACTCAGATTTGAATTCACGTGGTGGGAGTTGGAAACACATCAGCGAACGCGTTCGGAGAGTAACTCAAGTCTGACACAGAGGTCGTTCGTTAAGTAACTCTAAAGTTTATTTTAAAGACAAGCACTTATATAGAAGCAACAAGGCGTTGGCTGGCGTAACATAATTGGGGTACAAAGAAAAGGGGAGTGGACATGGAATACATACATGTTACAAATAGTTATATAATTAACTAACAGTAATCTATCTATGGTTCTACTAAGGGATACAAAACTCCTGGAAAGAAAACACAGGATATGACCCCTAGGTCATTTCTCCTATACATCTTTTTCTCTAACCTAGGCTGAACCCATATAAGGTCTTGCATCATTAGGTTTATTACATAGATAGGAGACTGACTGTCTATGTGTGTAGATTATGTGATAGACACAGTCAAAGAATGTGCTCCCTCCAATAGGGGTGGGGGGTTTAACCCTTCCCTGAAGTTAACTCTTCCAATGCTGAAATTACTCTTGTTATGTGTTAACACAATAAATATAAGTTTACCCTAACACATTCCACTTGTCTTCTGTGTTTAGTCCAGAAAACAATCGTTCCCAGTCTAAAGGTTCAATTGATGCCCTTAGTCCATCAAAGTTGGCCCTTCTAAAATTAAATGTTTTGGTGGCGTAGTTACCAATTTGCTTTTTTGCATTAATCTCAAACGAAACCATGTTATGGTCACTATTTCCCAAGTGTTCTCTTACTTTGATGTTTGAGATATGCTTCTCATTGTTTGTTATTACTAAATCCAGACAGGCATCCATTCTAGTTGTGGTGTCTACTAATTGTGCCATAAATGTGTTATTAAGCAGGTTCAGAAACTTGATGCCCTTAGCGGAATTAGTTGTGCCACAATTCCAATCTATTTCTGGGTAATTAAAATCTCCCATGATTAGAACTTCATTCAAATTTGCAGCCGTTTCAATTTGTAATAAAAGCTGATCTTCTCCATCAATGCTAATATTTGGTGGCTTATAGCATACACCTACAAGTAATGTGCGATTCTTTTTAGCGTCTAAGCTAATCTCCACCCACAATGTCTCCACATCAGTTGCAGTTACGTCATGCACACCTTCTTTAATACTGGGCTTTAGATTAGGATTTACATGTAGACAAATCCCTCCCCCTTTTCTATTTACTCTGTCCTTTCTAAAAAGTGAGTAGCCTTGTAAATTAACTGACCAATCGTGGGTCTCATCCCACCACGTTTCTGTGATTCCGATTAAATCATACTGTTCGCACTTACCAGTATCTCCAGCTCACCCATTTTATTTGTCAAGCTTCTTGCATTTGCTAAAAGACAGTTAAGATTACTACCCATTTTCTGTTTAGTTGACAAACACGTAATGCCCGCAGGTTTAATTGTATGTACCTCCCTATGATCTATTTTAACCCCACCAGCGCTTTCCTCCTCCTTTGCCATAGCTAGACCCACCTTCCAATCTACTCTAGCTGCCATTGCTTCATTTTGATCTTGAACCTCCCCCCAGAGCTTAGTTCAAAAGCTCATCTAACCCTCTAGCCATCCTCTTGTCTTTGTTTACTATTTATTTTTTTCCCTTTTTGTAATTTTCTGTCCAACTCTATGTCTATTACTGAGTTGAAGTCACCTCCCATCACCAATTTGCCTTGTTTTACTTTCTCCACCTGTGATATTACTTTCTCAAGAAACTTTACTGCATTTTCATTAGGCGCATATATATTAACAAATATATACATTATATTGTTTATTCTACAAATTAATATCACAAATCCCCCATTTTTCTCATCTAAAACTATTATCTCCAGTGTAAGTGAATCTTTAATTATAATCAACACACCTGTTTTTTTTGTGTGGTAACAAGCTGAAAATATGTGTGGATATTTTTTTCTCAAAATAATTTTTTGTGAACTTTTTAACTAGTGTGTTTCTTGTACCATTACAATATCTATATTATCGCAATTTAACATCTCAATCAGAACTTTCCTTTTATATGGAGAATTCAGGCCTTTAGCGTTAATAGTACATAACTTAATCACCATTCCAATTATCCAAATTATTTTCCTTATGACACCAAGGGCTACATTCGTATCTCACATTTATACCAGATTGTGTGCCTGAAACCCTATTCAAATTAATGGGGCCACGTACCATCTCTGCTTCACAGTCGCCCGTTCAATCAATGACCAAAGGGAGGTTACAATAAATTCCCACTCGCTCTTAAGGAGAGTGGGGGGGATCACTTCCCCTCAGTCAAGATTATCTGGAAGAGACCCCCTTGATCTATAATTTCCTAGTCAGCTTTTACATATTTGGTCCACCATTCCCAATTTCACCCTTTTCCCGAGGTCCATCTACAGCCCGCCACAGCCCACCACCCTCATAGTAGGGGGGCCCTGAGGAGCGGGTGACACACCCCGAAGATACATCTCAGTCCTAATAAGGAAAAAAGCCCCCCTGCAGGTTCAGTCCTCTTCCCAAAAGTGACAAAACTCAGTAAACAAAAACAAATCGCAGGCTGTTTTTTAGATCACACCATTGTCTTGGTCCCCCAACAAACCAACGGGTCGGACCTCCTCCTCCATTGCCCCAAAGGGGGGGGGAGTGAACGGGACAAAGGAAGAGGGGGGGAAAAAGAAAAAAATCCCTCATCAATCTTTGCATTATTTCCCTGGACGGGTTACTCCCATCTGGGTATATCTCCATTGTGCTGTGGTGCTGTGGTTCACCCCAGTCCCTGTAACCCCACCACCCATTCAGGGGAAAGACACGGGAGAGGGGCCACACCCCAGTCCAACAATCATATATTTTTTCATATACGCAAGGCACCCAATGTTCTAGGTCACAGGGTTCCCACCCATCACTACCTAAGCCCCCCCCCCCCTCATATTTTCAAGTCCCATTTTTTCAGGAACTCCAGAACCTGCTCTATTGTTTCTATTATATGCTTTTATTCTTTATAAAAGACATTTATCTTCACAGGGAAGCCCCACACAAACTTAATTTGTTCTCTGAAAAGGACTTCCATAAGGCCTCTCAGTTTAGGTCTTTGTTGTCTCGTGTGATACAAAATGTCTTGCATCATTCTAAGCCTCTTGAATCTTTCTGATATCATTCCTTTATTGTTCCTTACTCTCCAGATCTTCTCCTTATATATGAAGTTATGGAAGTAAATCAGGACGTCTCTTGATGCTTGGGGATCCTTGTTAATAGGGCTCCTATGGATTCTATAAATCCTTTCTATAAGAATTTCTTTTGAGCAAATGTCCCGGCAACTTCGTGAAAAAATTTGAATACGTAATCCAAGAGATTTTCCTGTGTGATGTTTTCTGGAACTCCACAGAGCCTTATATTCTTCCGTCTTGCTCTGTCTTCCGAGTCTGCTACTTTAGATTGTAGATCTTCCAGTTTTTTATTTAGCCTTCAATTTTCCTCTTGCTGTTAAACGTTAATTACTTCCCCTTTTTCGATAGTGTCTTGCAACTTTACACTGATATTTCATTTCTCCTTTGTTAGATCATTTATGTTCTGTTGGAGGTCCTCCCTTATTTTGTCTCTGTGTTCTTCCAATAATTTTGTTAGGATATCCCGTGAAAAGATATTCTGCATATCTCTACTTTGTACCACTTGGGACTGAGGACTGCTGGGGGGGTGGTCCTTCCACCAAACTCTGCAATGGAGATCTCTTCCCTATCTTCAATAGGCAGAGGGGATATAACCTCCCTTGGCTTTTTTCTTCCCTCTATTTTCTCTTGTTCTGTGACAGAGAGTCTCTTTTACTACTCTTCTTTTTGTCTAATTCAGGTGTTGAAAAAAAGTGTGTTAGAGACTTATTTTGCTTTTGATCTTTTGTTTCCCTATTTTCTCTCGTCTTCTTGGTCTCTTTAATTTCAATATTTCTTCTTGTCGCCATTTTGTCGCTTTGTATATGCTTTTTTTAATTTATTTTTTTATTTTATTTTGACTAAAAATAATATTAACTATCCACCGATATAGAATAATAGATAAGACTCTTCACTATAACATTAATGGTGAGTGGAAAGTATCATTTCTCTTTTAAATCACCTTCATTTTTCTGTCACAATTTCTGGTCACACTTAGGAGAAGAAAAGTACCTGAGAGTGTCTTTCCGTTTCCTATTTCACAGTTTCCTCTCCCCTCTTGAAGAAAGAAAGGTCATAAGGATAAGTCTTAAATGCAGCACTGATGGTAAATGACGTATATCATTTGTTGTATCCCCTTCATTTCCTATATCACAATTTATGTTAAAATTAACAGGGGAGGGGTCAAAAGAGTGTCTCTTCACTGCACCAATGATGGTAATATACTACATTTTTCTATCAGTCTTATATCGAAGTTGGGGGCATGAGAGACAATAAGGGAATCTCTTCACCTCGGCAAAATCAGAATTTCACATTTTTCACACTCATGGATAATCAGGTTTTAAACAAATACTGAAAAATGCTGTATCGTTCTTTTTTTTTTTAACTGCACTGTTCGTCACCTAGGTGTGAGCATTTATGAAATATATGTACTCCTCTCTTTCTCCTTGCCCCGTCTCCTTCCAACAGGAATCTCCAGCCTTTATCTTTGGCTCTCGCTTTCTGTACAATTTCTCCTCCACCATTTCCGCTCCTTGTCTTTAGCACAAAATGTTGTTTTAGTTTCAAAGACTTTTATTCCTTTCTTCGCTTCTCCACCATCTTCTCTGCTCTTTCTTTTCCACAGCTTTTTTTTAGATGATCTCTGCCTCTTTCCCACTTTCAGACATCCATTGGCCATTTATCTGGTACTGTCGTAATCTCCTCCACAGCCACTAACCTGAATACCCGTGTCTTGGATTCCTCCAGCGTAGATCCGACCATTCTGAGACACGGGCCTCTAACACCTCCCCTTCCGTGACGTTACGCCAAGCGGTGCCACGCAACGAGTGAGAGATTTAAAAGTTACCAAGCACTTTCATTCAGTGCTTGGTTATTCTCCTCGTGAGCCTCCTAGCGATATTACCTCCTTGTTTTCATAATATTTATCTCGGATTGTTCCTGACTCTGATCCTTATCTAGTGCCCCTGATCTCGGACTGCCTATCATTTTGTTTCTTGCCTGATACCCTGACCCCAGACTCCTGAGTTTCCTTTTGCCTGCTGATTTTGTACTCTGCTACTTCGTTCCTGCTGCCATTTATTAAGTCTGTGTCACCTGCATCTTGCCAAGGTCTGCTAAGAGGTGTTACCCGTATCTGCCAATTCTGCTAAGCTGTGTTACCTGTACCTACCAAACTCTGCTAAGCTGCGTCACCTGCACCTTCCAGGATCTGCTAAGATCTGTTACCTGTACTTGTCAAGATCTGCTAAGCTGTGTTACCTGTACATACCAAGCTTGGCTAAGCTGTGTTACTGGAACCTGCCAAGCTCTGCTAAGCTGTGTCACCTGCACCTGCCAGGATCTGCTAAGCTGTGTTGCCTGTACTTGTCAAGGTCTGCTAAAGCTTTAGACCTATCCCTGCAAACCAACTGTATTCCCTGCTACAGTAAGTCTCGTCTTACGATTGACTTTTTATAATCCTTGTTGCATTCCTGCATATTGGTCTCCCATCCTTGTACCTACCCTCACAGGTACTTAACTTTCTCATTGGTGCCGTGAGATAATTTTTTTCCCAATGGCCCGCCAAGTCAGTAGTAAAGGTAAAGGTAGTTTCAGTAGTTTAATGCTTTTCAGGAGTTGTGGGAGCCCGATTGTTTGCAGGCCCACTGTCTCAGCCGTTGCCATGGGACATACTCCTGAGTCTCCCGCTGACTCACGGGATATGATAGGGCTTCTCACCGCAGAGCAGTCTAGCATGTTAAAGTTTGCTGGACCTGTTCTTTTGCTCCTTCTCAACTGGTGGACTAGGCCTTTTCTTTGCTCAATCACAGCTACCATCACCTGGAGGACGCAGCGACTGTCTCCCCCACCCCTTCCATAGGCAACACGCCCTCTACGTGATCACATCATCACGTCGCACCCCACTGGATTTGTCCCTTTTCTATGATAATCTTAACAATACATGAATATTTTCAAGAAAAGTATAGTGTATCTTGACCTCTAACTTTGGGCTGACTCTGAGAAAGGTTCCATTGTCTCAAAAGTCTATAGAAAACTGACACCAGGAAATACAATACTTCATACTACCAGTTGCCATCCTGTTCATGTTAAAAATAATATTCCTATGGGAGAGTTTATCAGATTGAAGCGGAATTGCTCGGATATGTTAGATTTTGACTTAAAAGCTGATCCAGACTTAGGCATAGAGGCTATAATACGAAGATAATAAAAAGAGGGCCCGTAATCTGGATAGAAACCAGCTTTTATCTTCCAAACCATCTTTTACCAAACAGGACACAACATAGAAACATAGAAACATAGAATGTGTCGGCAGATAAGAACCATTCGGTCCATCTCGTCTGCCCAATTAAGACAACAACCACTTTTGTACTACATATAGCAAGAATTACTTCAAAATTATAAAAATTATAAAAAAATACATTCCACTTCTGAAAACAGACCCTATTATAATGAGATCTTATCAAGGGGGATTTGTTTTTCAACTTGTAAAGAACGCACATTTAAAAATATAAAATCTACTAGCCATTTTGGGCCATCACATTCTCTTACAAGTAGAACTTGTTTAAATGTGGCCATACACTTTGTAGAGTGTGCTCTCACATTGACAGCTCAAATCAAATAACATCACTTTTGATGAAAAGTATATTCATTAAAACAATGTGCCAACTGTTGCACTTCTAATGTAATTTATATGATCAAATGTCAGAAATGTGGTTCTATGTATGTAGGCCGCACCTCTACGCATGCTGAAGTCAGGATAAGAGAGCATTTAAATGACATTGACTCTGATGCAAGTTCCAACATCAGTGGTCACTCACGTGCCTCTGGAAGTGTTTCACCGTTTAAAGTGCAAGTTGTGGAATGTTTAAAACAGGGCCCAAGAGAAGGAGATCTTGCTCAGAAACTAAGCTGTAGGGAAACGTACCATATTTTTACACTAGGCACTCGTAAACCAATAGGAATCAATAAGGAATATGAAGTGTCATGTTAATATGAAGTGTCATGTTAACTATATATTTACTTTAATATTAGTCAGAGGGTTTAACATAGACTGCATAAACATCCTGCATATATGATACCATAATCTAGACTGCAATGATACAGTTCTAGTTAAATCTCCTCGTGAAGAAGCACATATGGTATACAATGAATATGAACCCTGGAGTCAGTACTGTCATATTTGTATTTCTACTTTGTGAAATATAAGCATAGGTGCAAATACTGTGCCCTTTATCTGTATTACTATTGTTTAATTGGCATTATCTTAACTTTTTATCTTAATATACATCTATATTGCACACACAAAAATGAAATTTTAAAATAAATTTTACTAATTTGTTTGGATATGATTTTGCACCCTATGCAAAAATCATATCCACTAATTTACTTGTATCTTTTTGTAATTTTTTCAGGCAAAGTGTATCGGATTTCCTGGGCTTTAAAGTGTGTTTTTATCAAGTGTTTGGGACTTATATGTGTTTCCTGATTGTCTAAGAGCTCCGCAGAACCAGAAATTGGGTTGATTTTCAATTGAACCATATTCTACATGTATTGTATTGGGTTTTTATATTTACATCCAAGTTGTTTTACCTAACTTTTCATGCATCACATTCGTAGTGTAGATAACAATGTTAACTTGTTCATTAAAGCACAATATTTTATTGAGATCAGTTAGAATTGAATTGTATGTTATTATGCTAATAATGAGCAGTAAAAGACTTAATGGTTTACTTAATATACATAACTATTTACATTTGAAGTGGTTAGATACTTAACCATGAAAAGCATAGGATTTCAGCAAGCATCAATTGCATCCAAACAAGCCCAGAATTTGGAAAATATTTTTGAAATTTATACATATCAATTCAGTTATTAGCTGTAGAATAACAAGGAAAATAGGTATATAATATCTGGAGTGCAACGTGTATCACAGTACCATTACAGGTCCACAGAGTGGATGGCCACATTGCACTATTGTCCACTGTGGACATGAAATTATACTCTTGGTGGTGAACAATAACCGGTGATGTACTGCCAACAAGAACTGCTTTCACCATAGATATCTTTGAATTTAATTTAATTTACTTTGGGAGGAATTTGGCTATATGAAGTCAGGTTTGTCAAGGATCATTCAATAAACCAAAGTCTTCTAGGGTAAATGAAGTCCAGGACATGCCCAGCTCAGTTTCCAGTATTTATAAGGTAAATAACAAATGAGCAAATAAACACAACGAACACTTTGCTCTTTCTTGAGCACTTACTAAACACAGCAACAACTATCGGACATTGGGTGGCTTAATTCACTCTTTACAGCAAAAAACGCAATGTAGAGAAAACACTCCTCAGTTCCTCAACTGTCCTAGCTGACTTAAGAAAAATGGTGTCTCTCTAATTATAGCAGGCTGATCTCTTCTTTACACAAACTGTCTGTTAATTGATAAACCACAGATACGGTTTAATCAGTCCACACCTGTGGATCTTCAGTGTAGAATAGAAACTCTGGATTGGATTTATTTTGAAGAGCTATTCATGCTGTTGGAGCACTGGCCCACCCTGCTCTCCAGATACTCTGCCCCAGGGACCCTTATCATGGTTTGCAAATTACCAACAATGCACTATGTTTGCAAACCCAACATATTTCCCTTGGACATTATTCAACAATTGTACCACACTTCCTCTCACATATCCTCCTCTCCAGCTCTCACCTAAGGATTTGAGCAACCATGGGCATCAGAGAGTGTACCCTGGAAATACCATCAGATTTTCCTTGTGTTAGTCCTGCCCTGTGTTCCATAGTGGAATTAAAGGATTGTAAACTCAGGAACCATCTGGTTACCCTGGAGTTTCTCTCTTTGTTCTGACACATCCATGTCAGGGGTGTGTGGTTCATAATTAACCTCAATTTTCTCCCTAGCAGGTAGTATTTAATAGATTCTAGTGCCCACTTAATAGCCAGACACTCTTTTTCTACAATAGAGTAATTTTTATTTTGTGGGTTTAATTTCCTGCTCTAAAAGAAAACGAGGTGTTCTTCACCCTGGAATTCATGTGAAAGAACAACCCCTAAACCCACATCAGAAGCATCTGGGGTTTTCAAGACCGGTTGGTCACAGATAATGTACTTCAGTCTTTTAAAAACCTCTTCTGCTCCATTATAGAGGACGGGGGGGGGCGGAGAGTGATGACGAAGCGTACGTCGACGCTGCGTGGCGCATGAAGGGAGGGAAGGGGGAACACCCGGCGAAGAGAAGGACACCTCCGACATAGAACACGAGGCTAGCCTATTGCCCCGCGGATCTCCACAACGGCAGCGGATCCCTGATGTGACAGCCAAGGGCACCAAATCTAAGGCCACTTTGATGTCTCTGACTTCTGCGAGAACGAGGACTGGAACAATCAGGAGTAACTAACAGCCCGATAATCCGAGGACACGCTACAGGTGGATGTGCTGCCTTCCTCCACTTCAACAAGCGATTGTATGTTAAACCTCTTCTTCTTCCTTTTTTTTTAATGCCATATTACAGTTGCTTTCCTATCTCCAGTTTATTAACTCCCTCTTAGGGTCACCATTTCATATAAGTGCATTAAAACTGACCATCTTATAATACAAAGTAGTAGGGTGGAGGGAATTTGGTTCTGCCCCTTGTAATACGACTATCTTGGTTTGACATACTGGATCCAGGAGAGCTATCTCACAGTGAATAACTGAAACCGACACCAATGCAACTGTGAAACAACTCTGATTTTAATTGTTTAAACAAGCGTATATATACGAAGATAAAAACATTAGTTACTACGATATAATTGGTTATTCTAATATTCTAATATGTAGAAAGGCGTGTTTTACAAGAAAATGCACTTAAAACTTAATATGTAAAATAGTGTTACAAAAGTCGTTCTTATGGAAAATTACAGAACTTTCAGAGACAACTTGTTGATGTTCCAGAAACCTCTGTTCTAGCCTTGGAATAGTAAGATAAGACCATTCTAATAACAATTATGCTACTGGCGTGATCTGGCCTTCCAGAAGGTGCTGCAGACATCAACTTCTTTGACACACTGTCGGCTTTTAACCCTCACAGATCCAAATTAATCCTTTCAGATGTGCTGCCTTCTTCCACTTCAACAAGCGATTGTATGTTAAACCTCTTCTTCTTCCTTTTTTTTAATGCCATATTACAGATGATTAACTCCCTCTTAGGGTCACCATTTCATATTGGTGCATTAAAACTGACCATCTTATAATACAAAGTAGTAGGGTGGATCAATGCACCCCCGAACTAGGGATTAAGCATTACTATCCAGAAAGGAGAGCTGACTGGACTGAAGGGAGGAAGGAGAGGGAAATACTGTACTACATATATAACACTGCTTTCAAACAACATTTACAGAGCAGGTTTGCCATTACATGGTTTTGTGGCCTTGACCTCCGGGGGTTAATCAACCTGAAAGCAGAGTACTGGACTCCTTAGCAGGCCCATGTATAAATGTACCCACTCTATATTGAACTGAGTCAAAGCTTTTATCCAGGAAAATAAACTCCATCAAAGA
This sequence comes from Pelodytes ibericus, assembly GCA_036172795.1. Taxonomy (NCBI): domain Eukaryota; kingdom Metazoa; phylum Chordata; class Amphibia; order Anura; family Pelodytidae; genus Pelodytes; species Pelodytes ibericus. Next base: position 66,851,716 of record CM069861.1, read on the forward strand.
TAAAAGGCTTATTATTAGGCTGTAAAGCCGGCCGGGATAGACTCTGGGGGCAAAAAAGTTGAAGCCTTTCAGCTGATCCATGACATTGGTCTATACGGTTAATTTATCACAGAATCAACACCTGGGGGAAAACAACTCTACCTGTCCCTTTGACCCACTTAGATATTAAACAATATCTCTATACTCTGCTAAGCTGGACAAATATGCCTCCTAAGCAGGACAAACAAGATAAAAGCGAGAAGCAGAAAAATGTAAATACAAATTCCAAAATGGCTTCTATGGATTCCTACTACTCATCGAAGAATTTATTAAATACATCTGTAGTTCCAGATAAGACCCTTTTAGAAAGATCTTTGGACCTCTCTCCCTCTGAAAGCACTGGATATATAACACAGCCTAATTTACTGGCAGCTTTAGATTCGCTATACTTGAAAATCAAGGGTGACCTAGACAAAATGGTCATGGACAACAAAGAAAAATTTACCCAGATAAAGCTGTCAATAAAATCTCAATCAGCGGAAATAGAGGCACTAAATTTAAAGATCCAAGATTTGCAAGTACAAAATGAAGCAGCTAATTTGAACATCAATAGATTAGATCTGAAGGTGGCCGACCTTGAGGATCAAATCTAAAAATAAGAGGTGTAAGTGAAGATATACTGGATCTTAACACATTTTTTCTGGAATTTCTATCTGTGTACATTGATCCTGTAAATTTGGGCCCGACCCCAATGGAGAGACTACACCGGTTACCAAATCCAATGAACTGGTCCCAAGGTAATATGGTTCGCAATGTCATAGTATGTTTCCACAGCTGCAGAATAAAGGAGGATGTCGTCAGAGAATTCAGAAAAAAAAACGGGAAAAGAAGACAAGTTTTCTCATTTATCATTATTTGCAGATCTTTCTCCTGCTACAAGGATGTCCAGAAGGAAATTCAGGGATATAACTGCATGCCTGAGAGAACATAAGATTTTGTACTCATGGGGATTCCCTACAAAACTTTGTATATCTTACAAGGAAAAAATTCACTTATGCTCTGATGTCCAGCAGGCTAGAGACAAACTTATGCTTTGGGGTCTACTTAAGTAATGATCTTTATGCTGGGAGGCCGGTGAGGGTAGGGATGGAGGAATTATACCTAAAGTTTTCAATATAATAGAATATTTTTGTATTTTTGTATTTTTTTTTTTCTCTTCTATTTTCTCTTTTTCTTCCGGTACATGGTATTAAGTTGCATGTATAGCTGGTCATGGTAGCAACATATAAGTTACATTCCGTAGATGTGTGTTTTTATAGGTTATTTTAAAGGTGTCACAAATAAGAGAATTTGTTTTTTTTTTGTTTTGTTTTTTATTATATATATAAGAGCGAAAGGCTTAAAGTAATTTTGTTTAATTCTGGTGATAGGAGATCAAGGGGTTTGCATAGACGTTAATGTAATAACATCTGAATGACTTATGATAGAGGTGTGCTATTTTTCCACTTAGATAGGATATGATAAATGTATGTGCCCCCTTTTTTTAAATTTTTTATTCTCTCTTAACATGAGCGAAATGCTTAAAACAAATTTGTTTAATTCTGGTGATAGGAGATTAAGGTGGATGCAATAGTTGTTAATGCAATAATATTTCAATAATTTATGATAGAGATGGGCTATTTCTCCACCATGATAGAATATGATAAATGTATGGGGTTTTCTTGTGTTTTCTTTTCTTTTTTTTTTTTACACTCTTTTTTAATGTGATTGGGTATTAAGGTGGATGTATTAGTTATTATTGTATTAATATTGGAACATAAAAAACTGAGAAACTTTTAATCTTTTAATTATTGAAATCTCTTTCCTTTTTTTTTTTTATTTTCTTTTTCCTTTCCCATACGGATGGGTATTAAGGTGTATGCATTAGTTTCACTGTATTAATTTTGGAAACATTTACTATAGAGGTGTGTTAAATTTTCACTAATATGATATGACAAAGTATGTCATAAAAAACTGAGAATGTTCTCATTTTTTAATTACTATAAAGATTTTTTTTTTGATTTTTTTTTTGGGTTGGTGCTATGGCACTAAGGTGTACGCAATAGTTGGTTACTGTATTGATATTCGACCTATTCACTAAAAAGAGGTGCTATACTTTTCATGTTAGGTTATTACAAATATATGCTACATATTAGACTGAAAATTATCTTAAAATTTTAAAGTCGCTATAAGAAGTTACCTCGGAAAATCAAATATCCATGGCGAGGTCGTAGTATCAAAGTATAATAGTCATTAGTACTACATGAGACATTTGATGCATTACCCATAAAGGAAATCTTAAACTTATTGGTGTTCTGATGTTGGGAAAAAGAAAGGAATTTTTTTTTTTGGGAAATGCCTAAAACAATTTGGATTAATGTTGGTGATATTGCACTAAGTTGTACACAATAGCTGGTTATCGTACTGACATTTGATGTATTTCTCATATAGGGGTACTATACCTTGTCATGACAGGTTCTGACAAACGTATGCTATATAGCAAACTATATGGAAATATGATACATTACTTATAAAGGAAATTTTAAAACTATTAGCAGTCTGATATTGGAAAATTACTTTTTTTTTCTCTTTCTTTTCTTCCTTTAGTTCCCTCTCCGGCTACAATCCCCTTATCAGCATTGTTATATTGCTGATTAAATCAATACATTTGGCGGGTTAGCTCCCCCCCCCCCCCCCCCTTTTTGCTCCCAGGAGGTAAATGGGAGTTTTTTTGTTTTCATACTTGTCGGAGATGATTTCTCTGCCAGGAGTGAATATGAGTATGAGGTATGTGTGCGAGTGTGTTTGTGGCTCTGCTTTGAGGGGTGCCGGGGGAGGGCGGGGAGGACGGGTATTTTTTCTCGGGGGAGGGACCGGACACTAACAAACATTATGATGCCCATTAAATTAGTTTCAATCAATTCGCGGGGGTTAAATTCCCCTTTTAAGAGATCATATCTATACAACATGTTGGTAAAGGGGAGAATTGATGTTGCTTTCGTGCAGGAAACCCACTGGAGGTCGGATCAGTTAAATCGCTGGATGTTCTCCAGATATCCTTATCTTTATGCTGCTTCCCTTTCAGGTAAAAGTAAGCGTGGGGTGGCGATATTCATATCAAATAAAAATAAATTTGAACTTATTTATCAGGAAACAGACTTTGAAGCCAGAAGAATAATACTGGTGTGTAAGATTAACAACATCTTGTATACTCTGGCGAACCTCTATGCTCCCTCTGAGGGTACAACTGGGTTTATTGACTCCTCATTAGAACGAGTCAACGAGTTATCTAGAGGCTTCCTTATTATTGGGGGGGACCTAAATATAGTTGCAAATTTTGACTTAGATGGGCACTCAGCTGCTGCTCGGAAACATGAAGCTCATACAAAATCTAGAGCGGCCGCTTTCTCGTCTTGTATGTCAAGACACAGATTGTATGATGTCTGGAGGCTGCACCATCCGAAGGAAAGGGATTACTCCTTCCTTTCGACGGTCCACTCGACCTATTCCAGGATCGACTATTTTCTGGTAGGGGGCCATATGCTCAATAGATGCATTGATACCCAGATTGGAAATATTACCTGGTCAGATCATGCCCCAGTGTATTTGAAGATAAAAGACAGCACAGATTTTAAAATAAGGGATAATTGGAGATTGAATGGAGATTTGTTGAAATCAGAGAAAAGTAGACTTGACCTGATTGAACAAGCAAAAAATTTCTTGGAAATAAACGACACTACCGACATCACTGATCAGACGCTGTGGTGCGCTATGAAATGTGTTCTAAGGGGATATTTAATAAAGAAAGGAACCTGTTTGAAAAGAAACAGGGGTAAAAATCTGGCAGAATTATATGCAACTCTTGCGATCTTGGAGGCTAGGAATAAAATACAATTAATGGATCACACAGTAAAAGAAATACAGAGTGTGCAAGAGCAAATAGTGGTAAGCCTCAGGAATAAAGCCGAAGTCGCAATGACCCAACTCAAAAGTAAATGGTATACCACTAGTAATAAAGTAGGGAAAGATCTGACAAGAAAACTGCAGCTTCAATCCTCCAGGTCAAGAATAAAAAGAATAGTTAAAGATGATACCATCTGTCTCTCTCCAGACCAGATTGCATCATCTTTTAGGGAGTTCTACGAATCTTTGTATAATCTACCACAACCTAAAACAACGACAGAAGAATTAAGGATCTTCTTATCATCCCTTAACTTACCTCGCCTCTCGTGGATGGCCTGGATTCCATCAGTCACCCGATTACCCCTATTGAAGTATCTAGTATTATCAAAGAAATTAAAGGGGGTAAGGCCCCCTTGTCCCGATAGTTTCTCATCAACTTATTACCAGGTATTGGAGCCGGTGGTCTCACCCATCTTAGCAAGGCTCTTTAATTCAATTATGGCTGGCGCCGAATTTCCAGAGGAGATGCTGGAGGCCTCTATCGCCCCCATCCTGAAGCCAGGAAAGGACCCAGACCTGATTACCAACTATAGGCCTATTTCACTCATCAACCTGGATGTTAAGATCTTTTCCAAATCCTGGCAAATCACCTGAAATTGGTGGTTAGGGACCTGATACACCCTGATCAAGCAGGCTTTATCCCGAGCCGGGAGGGCCTGGAAAACACCAGGAGGGTCTTTGGTATAATTGAGACAGTGCATCAGTGGAAAGTCCCCTCTGCCATAGTCGCTCTGGACGCAGAGAAGGCTTTTGACAGGGGCCGTCTTTAACGCGGGGCAAACGGGGCAGCTGCCCTGGGCCCATTTACTCCTGGGGGGCCCCAAGGCAGCTATCCCGTGGGCCCCCAGCCCTGCTTGCCGCGTTCACAGCGCATTGCGCTTGTGAACGCTTTCTTCCGGCAAGCCACATCCGATTGATGCGACGGCCGGAAAAAAATAAAAAAAAACTGACGCCGGATGTGACGTCGCGTCACATCCGGTGACTGTTTCCCTCCTCCGTGCAAGAGGGAAGACTGCACGGAGGAGACATCCGGGAGACACGGAGCAGCTTCATGTAAGTACTTGGGAACGGAGGGGGGGTGGGCTGACTGGCACAATATTACTGGGCTCTGGCTGGCACAATATTCCTGGGCATCTGAATGGCAGAATATTACTGGGCTCAGGCTGGCACAATATTACTGGGCATCTGAATGGCAGAATAATACTGGGCATCTGAATGAATGGCAGAATATTACTGGGCTCTGGCTGGCACAATATTACTGGGCATCTGAATGGCAGAATAATACTGGGCATCTGAATGGCAGAATATTACTTGGCTCTGGCTGGCACAATATTACTGGGCATCTGAATGGCAGAATATTACTGGGCTCTGGCTGGCACAATATTACTGGGCATCTGAATGGCAGAATATTACTGGGCTCTGGCTGGCACAATATTACTGGGCTCTGGCTGGCACAATATTACTGGGCATCTGGCTGGCACAATATTACTGGGCTCTGACTGTCACAATAATACTGGGCATCTGACTGGCACAATAATACTGGGCATCTGGCTGGCATAATATTACAGGCATCTGGCTGACATAATATTACAGGCATCTTGCTGGCACTATATTACTGGGTTCTGACTGGCATAATATTACAGGCATCTGGCTGGCACTATATTACTGGGCTCTGACTGGCATAATATTACAGGCATCTGGCTGGCACAATATTACTGGTCTCTGACTGGCACAAGAATACTGGTATCTGACAGGCACAATATTCCTGGTATCTGACAAGCACAATATTCCTGGTATCTGACTGGCACAATATTACAGGTATCTGGCTGGCACAATATTACTGGGCATCTGGCTGGCACAATATTACTGGGCATCTGGCTGGCACAATACTACTGGGCTCTGACTGGCACAATAATACTGGGCATCTGACTGGCACAATATTACAGGCATCTGACTGGCACAATATTACTGGGCATCTGACTGGCACAATATTACTGGGGTCTGAATTTAACAATATTCCTGGGCTCTGACTGGCACAATATTCCTGGGCTCTGACTGGCACAATATTCCTGGGCTCTGACTGGCACAATATTACTGGGCTCTGAATGGCACAATATTACTGGGCTCTGACTGGCACAATAATACTGCGCTCTGAATGGCACAATATTACTGGCATCTGAATGGCACAACAATTATGGCATATGTGTGTGTGTGGGGGGGGGTAACATTGCGATGGATGACGGGATTGTATGCAGGGGAGGGGGCAGGGTCCAGGGGGCCCAAGCAAATGCTTGCCCAGGGTCCAATCACTATTAAAGACGGCCCTGGGTATACCTTAGAAAAAGCAATAAATGGTAAACATGATCTTTCTCTCCTGTGCTGGTTACCTCAAAGCCTATATAAAAGGATGGGCCCGGCTCTTAAGTCAGTCACAGATGGCATGACATCATTCTATAAAATAAAGAAAAAAATGAAGGTAAATGACACTTTGTCAATGTCTGCACCGTTACAAATCGTCTCAATCTGCATACCTAATATCTCTCTACACAAGTGGTCCAACGCAGGGATTAAGACCTTGGGAGATTTATATGTAAATAAACAGCTAGTCTCCTTTGAATTTTTGAGGCGTAATTTTAACCTTTTGAGCACGGAACTATTCAATTACATAAGATTGAAATCCTTTTTTGTGGAATTTACACCTACGGAGCACGGGGAATGGGACTCATTCTGGTCAACAGTTGGTAAAAAGAACATCATATCTATAGCCCAGAGATTTCTCGACAAGGGGGTGACGGTCGAGAAGTCTACCACTGTGCTACACTGGGAAAGGGACCTGGGGAAAGATTTCCCCCCCCAGGTTTGGTTTAAAGCATGGCAAGAAGTCAGGAAAGCGAATCATTGTATCAATATCCATGAACAATTTTACAAAATCATGCAAAGATGGTATTGGGTCCTAAGCCGACTGGCGAAAATGGATACGAACAATACTGACCTTTGCTGGCGTTGCCTAAGGAAAACAGGTTCCCACTTCCACATTTGGTGGGAGTGTCAGGAACTAGTGGCAATCAGACAGAAGGTGGCTAGGATTGTGGAGTGGATCACCCCCAATGGAGGGAGACTCACTCCACAGATGTTTTTATTCCACTTGGAGTTGTAGGAGAAAGATAGACACCGGAGGGCATTTTGCATTAACATCTTAACCGCCGTTAAGATAACTCTGTCACGTTATTGGAAGAAACCTGACATTCCAACCTGCACGGAAATTAGACAGCAAATACAATTTCAGGTAGAGGCGGAAAGATATTTCCTGCAAAAAGCCCATAACGTACGGGCAAAAGAGGAACTGGGGTCGTTGTGGAGCATCTGGACAGCTGCCTTCCCCTGACCACCTCAGTGGATAAACTCCAGCCCGAGGCAACATACCCCACGAAATAAATAGGGATATGTTATAACCCCTGGGTCTCCTCTTGACCTATAATGTTGAATTATCTCCTGTCCCAAAGATGCCATTTAACTTGTGGTAGTCATTATATAACCTCCATGCGCCATCAGGTTTTGGCACCAATACAATAGGACTTCTCCAGTCACTCTGGGATTCCTCAATGACTCCAAGCTTTAAAAAAATTTCAACAACTAAGTTTATAGCCTGCCTTCTGGCCTCAGGGATTCTATAGGGTTAAAGATTAATGTTTTTCCCTGGTTCTGTTACTATGTCATGTTTGATCACATTGGTCTTTCCTGGGTTTACAGACAAAACATCCCAATTTTCTTGGAGGCATATCCTGGGATACATAAGTTCAGTTACCCCTCAGTAATGCCCTGTATAGCATGTTCCTCGATTATTGAAAGGGAAAAATTCAAACACCCCCACTAAGAAAAGTGGTATCAAATTAATTCTCATTTAACTTGCGATTCGACCTATATGATATACCTTTTACACTGCCCATGTAAGCTAATATATGTAGTTGAACCCACCAATGAAATTAAAACAAGATTTTCTATCCATAAGTCAACTATACATACTAAAAAGATGGATCTACCTGTACCTTTCCATTTTTCTGAAGCTGGACAGCAGTTATGTGATCTTCGTTTTCAAGTAATTGATACGATTCTAAAATGACAATGTGGAGGTGACCGTGAAAATGTTTTAAAAAGACAGGAAGCATGGTAGATAAATGAGCTTGATTGCCTCTTCCCTAAAGGTTTAAAAAGAGAATTTGACCTATCCCCTTTTGTATAGTCTCAGTTCCATATAATGAAAGAAAAAGAAAAAAATATGTTTTAAGAAGTGTGTGATAAAATAACATCTTGTAATATTATATTCTCTTCTCTTTTCTTCCAGGATGCTGATTCAATCCTTATTCAGCCTCTTGGTACACAGCTGTTCCTCTACATGTATTATGATCAACATGAATTATTATTTTATTTCTATCTTAATTAAACTTCTATATACAAAAATATATTGATTTATGATATAAGACCAGCTGCGTTATATATATTTTGAAAAATAAGTCTTTTTTTGCACCCTAATTACTGTGTTTTAATTGTGTGTATTATATATATTTAAAAATATTTTCTATTTGTGCACAGTTTTTATTCACATTTGTTTAATATAAGATGAATTACTATTTCTGAAATGCTGATGACACTGTTACATTCTTTGACTAATCGGGCAAGTAAGACACTTCTCAAGAACCCTTTAATAATATTTCGCAGACAATGACACCCCTGATATTACCATGACCCCTGACCTCTACCAGACTTTACTTTCCCTCAAATCCCAACTAGCAAACCTATGCTCCAAAAACTCCCAACAGAATTTCCATGTTCTCAAAAGCAAAAAAACTTGGAAAGTATTTAGCACCAACTGGAACACCATACAGAGCACATAGCAGAATCATTTTGGTACTGCTACCACAAACTGTACAAGTTGCATAACCCCCAATCACAAGACGCTATGCCCTCTGACACTTATATATAAGATTACCTATTAGACCACTTCAATATTTCCTTGATAGATGACTGCATAGCTTACCATGACACCCCCATCACCAACAAGGAAGTTTCTCTCGCTCTTAATTCTAATTCAAGATGGTCTGACTTTAGCCTAATATAAGACGTTCAATGACACTAGTGCCCCGCTTTGTTAAAGAGTTTAATTCTTTGTCTTCACCCCTCCAAGCACAGGAGGCCCATATTACTATCATTCCTAAACCAGATAAGGACCCAACTATTTGCCAGTTATCACTCCATTATACCCACAGACACTGTACCCCCTTCCTTTTGATGCTGAGAAGGCATTCGATAGACTGAGCTGGCCCTTATTACGGGGGGGGGGGGGGTCCTGAAGAAATTGGGTCTTGGCCCTAACATGCTGAGGTGGATTACCCTTTTTATACTATGCCCCCATTGCCCCTATTCAATGGTCCCTTGTCAGGCCAGCTCACTCTGTCGAATGAAACTAGACAGGACTGCCCTCTATCCCCCCTTCTATGTGTCTTAGTAATGGAGCCATTCCTTACAGCTATTTGCTCTAACCCTGCCATTCACGGACTAATTGTTGGCCCCCACCATTAGAAAGCCTCAGAATTTGCTGATGACCTCCTGTTCGCTTCAGTCCCACAGATAACTCTCCCCAACATAGTCAAGGAAATTAACAAATACTCCAAACTTGCTCATTTTAAGGCTAACTTATCAAAATCTAAAATTTAAAAAATTTAAGTACCCCCACAAGACAAACGCTAAAAGCAAAATTCCAGTTTACCTGGGCCACTTCATCCCCTGTGACCTCTCCCAACTGTACCTTGAACTTCTTACCACTGCTGAAATCTGTCAAAAAAGACATGGAAAAAAGGACCAAGAAAACATTCTTGTCTTGGTTTGAAAGGATGTGAACAGTCAAGATGAATGACCAATACATATATCCAAATCCTTTTTCATGGAACTTAAATCTGCAATAATTAAATATATTTGGCACAACAAAACTCCAAGGCTGGGTTACCAATACTTAATTAGACCAAAAGCACCGGGGGCGGCCTGCATGACATTGAACTTTATTACAAAGCTACACACTTGGCTCTGGCCAATCTAGCAAACAATGGGTGTGCCTGGAGCAGAGGTGATTGTGAGTCCCAATCCCATCTGCAGCTTCCCACCAAAAATCAATACTAATCCCCAGACACCCAACAGTTCCTCCCACAATCTGCCTGTGAAGACTCCTAATGAAGGCAGAGGATCTGGTGGGTACCAATGACTCCCTCCCCCCGTCACTCCCTGGCTCTTTTCAGGACACTTGTACCAATGGATTAAAAATACCCTAGACTGGGACATGTAATGACCAGACAGGGAATGGAATCACTGACCACACTGTCAGGTACTGACACTAACACCCTGAAGCAATTTGTATATGACCAACTCAAACACCTCACTTCCACATTCATTCGATCGGACTCCTACCCACGCTCACTAACCCCATTTGAGGCCATATGCATTTCTCCAAATATAACTAAAAAAACACTAATGCAAAAATGGACTAAAATCTCCACCCTAAATGCTCCATGTCTACAATGGCCCAAGAAAACTCATACAAGATCTTGATCTGATGGTACAATGTCCCCACTACTCTAAAACATCTATTTACATCCCACCATGACATATGTTGGAGATGCAACTTACAAAAGGGTGCCTTCATCCATGGATGGTGGAGATTATCACCTTGACACAATCCTGAAAACAATTAGAACACTGTTTGACCCCACCTTCCCTGACTCTCCTCTTTCTGCACTTCTAGACCACACCACCATTCCACTTGGGAAATACAAATGCTCCCTCACTCCTGTATTTCTGGCTGCAGCCAAAATTCAAATCCCCAGGCTCTGGAAACAAACCAGGTACCCAGATATGGTTAATGGTCACCCTGGTGGAGAACTTTCATAACTCTGAAGTTATCATCAGTACTGCGAAAGGTGAGGCACAGAAACACTCCTACAAAAAGGCAATGCTGGTCTGATTATTTGGACAGTCCGGAGTGCCAAGCTGCCATATTGTGACTTCCATCTCCCGCTCTCCCTCTTTCGCCTCTCTTCTGCTCTGGACCCTCCCTATTTGAAAAGGTATCTGTACTTATACTTCAGCAATGCATATACCACAGCAGTGACGCAGGCTCTATCCTCCCCATATCTGCTGGCACTTGTTTATAGAATAATATGCTGTTATTTACTATGCATCTGTTCTGCCAAAGTGCTAGACCCGAATGTCACTTTTCCATATTCCTCTCAATACTTGAACCCAGATGACCTGCCCACATATTGGTCGTATATCAAACCCCACTTACTGTGTCATAGAGCATAGGGCGCATAGGCCTCACCTGGACTGTCTTTACACATATGTATAATTTGTGTTTAAAGTAATCACATTAAGTACATATTATATTATATTATTATTGTACATGCTGTAATGCTCAGAGTATTAAAAGATAATTTTAGGATAATCAGCCTGGAATCCGGAGCCATTTTTCTGCACACTGGACATCAAAGCATCCATGTGCTATAATTAGATCAAAAACCCACTGCTTACAAGATTTAGTCAAGTACCTTCCCAATCTCTACACTACCTCCCCACAGAAACCTGTTACTAGGAATGATAATTAGACCTAATGATAATATATCCAAAAATATAGTATGGGATTGACCCCACACTAAAAGAAAAAAGATTTTATTCATGATCAAAACTGAGGTAAATAGGACTGTGAGAACCCACTAAATAATTTAAAGATAAAAATGAACATCCCCTATGCACCCTGCAAGGCTGCATAACCAACTATACACCTGGATGTGAAGCTGGGACCCACAAAAAATAGTGGGTTTACCCAGCAACACAGCCTAGTAAGATACTACAATAAAAAAAGCAGATAAATAATACTGACACAGAGCAAATAATCATCAATACTGACATGGAACAAAAATATGTGCAAATAAATAAAGTTATCACAGAGCAGACAATTGTACAGAAAACACAGCCACGCAGTTTTTAGGAAAATCCATAAGTTGTGAAAAAAAATCTTCTCTACAAGGCACAAAATATCCCCTTGTAACACTGATTTTCAAAATTCAATCCGAAACTCAACAAAACTCAAACAGAAGAGTAATTGTTAAACTTCTCCTCTAAGTCCCAATTTGTGCTATAGCTTGAAGTTATAAAATATATTCACTCTTCAAATTTAGTAGATTTAGCAATTGCCAACAGGAAACATATAAGCAGCAGTCTTTATCAGTACAGGACCTCAAAGTTGTTTTAATAGCTCAGTCGTTTAAATGCTATAATGTAATGTTATATCAATAACATTCACCAAAGGGAACTGGCTAAACAGCACTCCAAAGGATCAGTGCACGAGCAGGGCTCCATCAAGGCCCCAATATGAAAAATAATGAAAAAATACTGAGCACTCCAGTGATACTTATGTGATACTTTTTTTTTTATCCAAAAAACGCCAGTGGCAACGTTTCGACCTGTCGGTAGCTGTGGGATCCTCCTTGCAAGAGCCCAGTGGATTAGCAGCAGTGCACCAGCAAGGGATTACAATCAGCACCATGGCTGTAAAGTGCAAACTTACCCACTGTACCCAAATCCGCCAAAACATAACCCCTTTTTAATGCCAGGGCTCATAATCTATCCTAATAGATTATGGGCCCTGGCATTAAAAAGGGGTTCTGTTTTGGCCCTCAGGGGACTAATTATACCCACTAAGGGATTATGTTTGATATAAACATGTTTTGAATCTGTCTGGGTGCATATATAGCGATCAGTAACAGCCGATCAATGGCAAAGGCGGTTTGGTGATTTCTCAGATGAGCATCACCATACGCCTGGTCAGATCAATATTGGTAAATATTGATCTGATCCGTCTGGATCTGCCACCCTCTCCTCACTTGAATTTTAGTGAGAGAGAGAATAACAGATCTGTATAACGTAATTTTTTTATTGCAATACGTTACATAAAATGTTATAAAATTGTGAGACCCAAGGGCTTTTATAAAATCAATACCTTTTGCATAGTGTACCCTTTGTCAGTGCATTATTAAGGGTTATTTTTTTGCACTGTAATTTATTACAGTACTACAAAGGTTCTTATAAGAGCTATTAACCCCTTTCTTGCTCTACATGTAAAAATTCCAAGTTGGAAAATCAAAAAGAGCACCACTGAAATGTGCCCTTTTAACCCCCAAACAAGCTGACAAACATAGGTGGTATCCCTGTACTCGGGAGATGTTGCTGAAAACATATTAGGGTGTTGTTTGGCAGTGACATATACCAACATCTTTGAATTCATGTCTGAAGTACAATGTATGTGGGAAAAAAAGACTATTACAAAATTTGACAAAGGCTTGTGGTAGAATTGGTGCATGGAAAGTGTTAAAATACCACCATTTGAAATAGCCTAAGGTATTTACTTTAAAAAAATATATGGTTTGATGGGTTAAAATAAACTGGTCGGCTTAAAAAATGTCCCAAATGGAACAATGGCACAGGCTGACTACATGTCAAAATTCCAGGTTGGAAATGCGACCTCCCAAATGTGCCCTTTTAGTCCCCAAACAACCCAACAAACCTATGTATGGGTGGTATCCCTGTACTCATGAGATGTTGTTGAACACATATCTGTGAATTCATGTCTAAAGTACAATGTATGTGAAAAAAACATACATTGTTAAAATACCACAATTTTAAATAGCCTAGGATGTCTACATTAAAAAAAATATATGGGTTGATAGGGTAAAATACATTTGCTGGCTTCAAAAATGTCCCAAATTGACCAATTCTCAAAATGTTGGAAAACCCAAAAGTACACCTCCCAAATGTGGCCTTTTAGCCCACCCAAAAAACAACATGGTATTGAAGAATATTCTCATCAGTAAATCAGCCAGTTCTACTCAGATGCAACAGATAAAATCAGTCAGAGCATCTTGGATCATTCCACTCCCTTGTTAGGGGTGCCATAAAATGATTAGACACATGCCAGATCCATGAAGGTATCAAAAGTTTTTAATTTAAAATAAGGCCACTTCAGCAATCTGGGGCAAGTAAAAAGAGTATTAATTGGTATTGTTTATATCTAGAGGCAAATTTACTGTCTTTATTAAGGCCTTAAACAGATTTAATATCACAGAGCTTACACGTCCTACATCACTATAACACTGGATATAGATAATATTTAAATATAATACACGAGACTTTGAATCTCACTTAAGACATGGAAGCAAGTATGGGGAGGGAAAGGGGGGACTATCTCTCTGCCAAGAATGTAGACATCTAAAGATATATGTACACCCCTTAAAATATTAAAATAGGTGAATAATGGTATAATAAAAATAAACTAAAGGTCAAAGCAAATAAGAAAGTATTGTACTCTCTCGGGGCCCTCACGATAAGGGACTTTAGACCCAATGGTGTTTAGGATATGACCACTCCAGGGGGGGGTGGGACATAGCAGGGGGTCTCCCAGGGGAATGCCGTTCCCAGGGGACGCTGGTTTTAAATGTTTGTTTTTTTGTATGTAAATGTCAGTGTAATATGTATGTCAGCCCAGAGGGACAGGTGGGGGGGGGGGAGGAGGGGAGAGAGGGGGACAAAAATGGAATATGGTTAGGTCTGTATCATTGAACATTCAGGGCTTGAATTCAGCACATAAAAGAATGATATTAACAAAATTTCTCAGGAAAGAAAAAGTAGATTTATGCTTACTACAGGAAACACACTGGAGAAAAAATGATGTACATAAGATGAGATTTCAGGGATATAAAGTAATTACGTGCTCAGCAATGGAGACAGAAAACAAAAGAGGTACAGCAATCATGGTAGCCGAAACCCTATCGATAGAAATATTAAGTTTGGAAAACGATATTGAGGCAAGATATAACATATTAGTATGTAAGATCAATCATAGGCCATATACGATAATAAATATGTATGCCCCTAATTCAAACCAAATGTCTACGATTACTCTGTTGATGGGAAAAATTGAAAGGATCCAAAAAGGCCCTCTTGTTTGGGCAGGGGACTTTAATTTAGTAATTGAACCAATGATGGATAAAAGTATCCCTAGAGGTAGTACAATATCGAAAAATATTAATAGACAAGCCCAAAATCTGAAGACATTTCTAAAGAAAAACCGCTTATACGATGTATGGCAGACCCACCATCCGGATCTCAGGGATTACACATACTGTTCTAAAGTACACAATTCCTATTCTAGAATGGACTTGGTCCTGGGGGATTTACCTATGACAAGGATGATTAAAAAAATAATGATAGTAGAAACACCATGGTCGGATCATAATGCTATTAAATGGAACTTACAGGAGACCAGAGATGGAGGGGAACGATCGGCTTGGAGATTAAATAATAAGCTAATAGAAATAGAAGAAAATGTAAAATTGTTACAAAAGACGACAGATTATTATTTCAAAGAAAATATATCCACAGAAGTACCAACGGATAAGATCTGGGCAGCATATAAATGCGTAATTAGAGGGCACTTAATTAAATTAGGTACTGTTAGGAAAAAACAAAACGGGCCCTCCGTAGTAGACCTATATATAGAGTTGGGAAACCTGTCGGAAAAAAATAAAGAATCACCAACTAAACCAACGTTGATACGTATAAAAGAGGTAAAAGCATTAATTAACAAAAAAACTAATGGAGGAGGTAAAAGAAAATCTGGAGAAATTGAATCAAATGTATTACTCTAAGGGTAATAGAGCAGATAAAAATCTTAGCGCTAAATTAAAGAAAAAGACGGCATCCCAGCGAATATATAGGATAGTACATAAAGGGAAAACAATTTACGACCCAGAAGGAATTGGCAAGGCATTTGCGGAATTCTACTATTCCATGTACAACTTGGACTCGGAAGCTAGAGAATCACAGATATTAGAATATCTGGAATCATGCCATTTCCCTAAACTGTCTGAAGACCAGATGAGTGCCCTAAACCAACCAATAACAGAACAGGAAGTAAACCAAGCTATAGATAAAATAAAATTGAAGAAAGCTCCTGGCCCAGATGGCTTTACAGGATATTTTTATAAAAAAATTAAGATGAATATAAGTAACTTTATGACACACCTGTTTAACAGTATAGTGAACAGTGACAGCATAGATCCAGACTTGCTTAAAGCTAACATAGTCCTGATCCCGAAGCCAAACAAAAATCCAACACTGATAGAAAATTATCGTCCAATCTCACTGATCAATGAGGACATTACAATCTTTTCGTCAGTGTTGGCAGAGAGAATTAAAATCAGTATCTCCTCGTTGATACACAGAGAACAGACAGGTTTTATCCCAGGTAGGAAGGCCGCTAACAATATTAGAACTTTAATAAACCTTATAGATCTAGTTAGTATTAAAAAAAAAACAGTTATACTATCTTTAGATGCGGAAAAAGCCTCTGACCGGGTTGGGTGGAGATTCATGTTTGGTACGTTGACGACGTTTGGATTTGGGATCTGGATGGAAAAATCAATAAAAACACTGTATTCAGGACCATCGGCCAGGATAATAGGAGGGGGGATAAGATCCCCCTGGTTCCAAATAAGCAATGGAACCAGGCAGGGATGCCCCTTGTCCCCCCTCCTATACGTCATGGCATTAGAACCGTTAGCACAATGTATCCGAGAGAATAAATATATAGAAGGAGTGAAATGTGGAGGAAGACAGTATAAGCTAAATTTATATGCAGACGATGTAACAGTAATTATGGCAGACCCGATATGATCAGTAGACAGACTAATGGAGGAAATAAAAACTTATGGGCAAATTTCAAATGATAAATTGAATGTGTCCAAATCAACTTGTATGGGACTACATCTGGGGGAAAAGGATAGAGATACAATAAGTTCTAAATTCAAGTTTAACTGGACCAAAGATACGATAGAACACCTGGGAATCCTATCCCCATCAGAGATAGATAAAATGGCGGAAATTAACTTCGGGCTACTGATAAAAAAGGTGCGGGAATTACTGAACAATTGGATAAATCTTGAGATCTCATGGTGGGGCCGCATCAATACAATCAAAGCGTACGTACTGCCGAAATTTATATACATATTCGAAGCATTTCCATGTTTAGTTTCGACATCACAAATAAAAGAATTACAAAATATGGTTTTAGACTTCATATGGAGAAAAAAAAAGCTAGAATTAGAAGAAGTCTCTTATATCGGGATATAAAGCATGGGGGCCTAGCTATACCTAATGTTAAAAAGTATCATGACGCCGCCATCCTGAAACACATAAGTACATGGTTTAATGAAATAAAGAACAAAACGGAATGATGGAGAGAGATAGAAGGACACATGATTGTACCCAATCTCTCTATAATACCCTGGCTAAACAAACATAAAAGGTAAAGGTAGTCAGATCAAAGGAAACAGAATGGTAAAAGGAATATTAAAATTCTGGGATAAATTTAAAACACAATACAAATTAGACTGGGACAATAGTATAAGGATAGAAGGGTCGATAAAGAAATTGGAATATAAGATAGAAGATCTTAACCTCAGCAAGTGGGAACAAAAAGGTATCTTGAAATTTTCTGAGATAATTAAGGAAAACTCAATTTTACCATTTCCAGAACTTTCCCAAAGATTTGACTTAGCAACAGAAGATATTTTTAAATATCTAAGAATTAAAAATTACATCAAAAAGAATAATTATAAAGAAGACGAAGACATTGAAGGACTAAAACTGCTGATGGCCCAGAATAACAAATTCAGTACATATTTAAAAAATCCCTTAATGGCAGGACAAAAACAGGAAATATACGAGGATATAAAAATGAGTATTAAAAAAAAATGGGACCTATGCGAAAAAATAGACCCCGAGGTGTGGATCGAGATTATCCCTAAAATCAAAAGCAACATACATTGCCTTAATCTTATCGAATTACAATACAAACTTATGTACAGAACATATTTAGTTCCAACAAAAATTAACCAAATGTAGCCGAATCAGGATCCACTGTGTTGGAGATGTGGGAACCAAATAGGCTCCTACATACACATCTGGTGGAACTGTAGCAAAATTAAAAAACTATGGAATCTGACTTTCCAAACCCTAAGGTGTATACTTAAGATGGACATCCCAATCACCCCAGGAGTGGGGCTCCTCCACCTTGAATGGACACAGCTGGGAAGGGAAGATAGATACATATTAGCACACCTACTTATAGCCACAAAGATCCTAATGGCTAGAAATTGGAGAGGAAAAGAGACCCCAAACTGGAAACAACTAAAAAAACAAGTAACATACCAACTACAAATGGAAAATAGGGGTAAAATAATCCAAAACAAAAGCTGGAATAAATGGAAACAATATATAAATGAATAAAGATGTAAGTTAAGAATAAGCCCTGAATGTAGATGAAATAAGAAGACTTAAAAATACGTACATAGAAAAAGTAGAGATAAATTTAAATATGAGTACGTATGAAGGATAGAGCAAGGGATGTCCTCACTCTCTCCTCCCACCTACCCCCAGGGATATTTTGGAATAGACAGGGGAGCCGTAAGAGGGTAATCTGTGTCAGCTTCTGGGTGTGTGTTAGATGTTGTATGTATGTATTGGTCAAAGCTGGACAAAAAAACAAAGACAGTTGAAGGAAATGAAAGAATTGTATATGGTACTGTTATATGTATCCGACTGTCTTAACCTACAGTTTTTATGTGTGGAAAGAAATGTAAATGTCAAATAAAGAATTATATATAAAAAAAAAAAAAAAAACTGACATATTAATTTGACCTCCCATAATATTCTCTATCCCTGGGTGAAAAATAATCCCATTAGTACCTAAAACATCATACCCTGGATACTGTATCTGTTTATTTCTGGTTGATAGAAAGTCTCTGGGAATTTAACCTTTTGTTTACTGCTTGGCCTGGGGGATGTTCGAATATTATTGTTGCAAGGCGCCCCTGCTGGCTGCCACACTTTTCTCAAGCTCCTGACCTTTCCAGGAATTATCTTCATTTTGACCTCCTTTCTGTCTAAATTTAGCACAAACATTCCTAGTACCAAAGTCAGCTCCACATATCTCAAATCTGGAGCTATCAAATTTGAACGATATTACTACAGTGAGATACACAGCGGATGAAAATATACTTTCCCAGGACCTTCTTACTGCTAAGAAAAGAGACCATCACATGAACACCACAAACAAGGTACATTGAAACTATAAAAGTCTCTTCCATTTGTGAACTAGGTTTTGGACTTAATACTATATTCTGAAATGATTGGATTTTATTTATCAAAAACTCACAATACTTACTGATGGAAAATATTTCACTAAAGCACATTCCTTTTGAACTCCTGTAATCTGAACAGCATGTATGCTTTCTTATCTATGTTATCTACAATGCAGCCTGAAGTGCAAAATGTCACACCTCACCCTGGTCTGCATCCTATAGAACAGGAAAATGTGATCACCCCCCACAGCTGACATTCTTGCAAAACTTAGAAGCTATTTTAACCCTGTCACAGCTGAGGGAATGATCACCTATACTCCATAATTTCTGTATTTCCTACAACCCCAAAAAAGTGGTATATCCACTCAGTTCCTCACAAGTAGTTTCCCTAAAGTCATTGGGTATCTTCAAAAGTACTTCCAGGGACTGCCATGGAGGAAAATCCAAATCAAGCACAGTGTCTTGATAATATCATAGCTGCTCCACCACTTTGTCTTCCTGCAAACCCAATTAAAGTGATTCAACCTAGATACAACTTTGTGTGATCCCATAAGAAGATACATCATTTGCAAAGTACAAAGCAAAAATTCAGAACCTCAAGACTTCCCTACCAGGTCAGTCGTGTGCAATGCCAGATCAATAAGGAGTAAAAAAAAACGATTATCGCAAACCTTATTGAAATATGCAAATTAGCATGCATTACAGAATCGTGGCTAGATGATAATGTGGGTCCAATTTTAGAGCCAGCTGTTCCAGGCAATTATACAGTGTTGCACTGCCTCAATAGCAAGGCAGGTGGAGTAATGATCTGTGTGAAATTATTCTTAAATCTCAGGCCAATATCAGTCCATACACCCCAATCATTTCAATGCGTCCCCCAGGAGATGAGAAGAGTTGTCTTCAAGAACTCTCAGACCTTTTCTCTGGTTTAATTCCAGATGGCTCAATTTGGGAGATTTGAACACTTGGATTGATGATCTCAACTTGGGTTGAACCTCCTTACCTTTATAAATGCACTCGGCTTAATACAAAACTTCACCACTTCCACCCCCAGAACAGGTCATATGCTTGATCTAGTATTCCAGTCTGAACTAGTGATGTCGCCAGTAACTGTAAATCCAATTGTTTGGTCAGTCTACCACTCCATACACTTCTCCATTACCTGGTCTCCAAAACCTGATCGAACACTGGTCATTAAAAGGGCCATTGGATGTAACATCACACATAGATCTAAGTGGACTAACCGGCACCTGTGAAGATCCCAGCAGCTTAGCCCAACTCTACAACAAAACCCTAAGATACAGAGAGAAAGCATTGCACCAACATGTGTACTCAGTGTCAAAACTCACAACCATGCACTGTTGTTTGATAACACTATCAGAGAAATGATATAAAGCTGATATGAAGCTATAAACTGGAGAGAAGTTGGCGCAAGACAC
The DNA here is from genome assembly GCA_036172795.1 of Pelodytes ibericus. Classification (NCBI taxonomy): domain Eukaryota; kingdom Metazoa; phylum Chordata; class Amphibia; order Anura; family Pelodytidae; genus Pelodytes; species Pelodytes ibericus. The sequence goes on from CM069861.1 coordinate 66,872,378, forward strand.
ATGATTCAGAGGATAAAGCCACTCAGACATCTCAATGAATATCAATTAAAGATAAAAACAAATCTTCATTTTTTTTCACCAGAAATTGTACTCACCACAATAGATCTAGGCAACTCTTTTGCACAGTATAAAGGCTCTCCCAGTGGCGTCACGAGGAGGGGGGGGCGGACCGCACCGGGTGACACCGGTGCTGCTGGCACCCCCTGCATTAAAAAAAAAAATCAAAAACGTACATCCTTGCTGCTGTCTCCTGGTGCAGGTCCGTGGCTGTGAGGGGAGCGTTGTGCGCTCCCCTCCAGCCGCGCGGCTTCAATAAAGTTTGTTGAAACATTTTTTTAAAACAAACTTTATTGAAGCCGCACGGCTGGAGGGGAGTGTACACAGCCACGGACCTGCACTGGGAGACGGCAGCAAGGAGGTAAGTTCTGGCTGGGGAAGGGGGGAAGAGGTTGGCATAACGAGCATACAGAGGGGCATATTAAATGGCATATTGGGGGGCAAAATCCTGGCATATTGGCGGTCAAAATCCTGGTATATTGAGAGCAAAATCCTGGTATATTAAATGGCATATTGGGGGCAAAATCCTGGCATATTAAATGGCATATTGGGGGCAAAATCCTAGCATATTAATTGGCATATTGGGGGCAAAATCCTGGCATATTAAATGGCATATTGAGGGGCAAAATCCTGGCATATTGAGGGGCAAAATCCTGGCATATTGGGGGGCAAAATCCGGGCATATTGATAGAAAAATCCTGGCATATTAAATGGCATATTGGGGGGGGGGGGGGGGATCCAGGCATATTAAATGGCATATTGGGGGCAAAATCCTAGCATATTGAGGGGCATATTGGGGGTCAAAATCCTGTCATATTCAGGGGCAAAATCCTGGCATATTGGGGTTCAAAATCCTGGCATATTGAGACCAAAATCCTGGCATATTAAATGGCATATTGAGGGTAAAATCCTGGCATATTGAGAGCAAAATCCTGGCATATTAAATGGAATATTGGGGGGCAAACTCCTGGCATATTGAGGGGCAAAATCCTGGCATATTGAGGGGCAAAATCCTGGCATATTAAATGGCATATTGGGGGTCAAAATCCTGCCATATTGGGGGTCAAAATCCTGGCATATTGAGAGCAAATTCCTGGCATATTAAATGGCATATTAGGGGCAAAATCCTGGCATATTAAATGGCATATTGGGGGCAAAATCCTGGTATATTAAATGGCATATTGGGGGCAAAATCCTGGCATATTAAATGGCATATTGGGGGCAAAATCCTAGCATATTAATTGGCATATTGGGGGCAAAATCCTGGCATATTAAATGGCATATTGAGGGGCAAAATCCTGGCATATTGAGGGGCAAAATCCTGGCATATTGGGGGGCAAAATCCGGGCATATTGAGAGAAAAATCCTGGCATATTAAATGGCATATTGAGGGTAAAATCCTGGCATATTGAGAGCAAAATCCTGGCATATTAAATGGAATATTGGGGGGCAAACTCCTGGCATATTGAGGGGCAAAATCCTGGCATATTGAGGGGCAAAATCCTGGCATATTAAATGGCATATTGGGGGTCAAAATCCTGCCATATTGGGGGTCAAAATCCTGGCATATTGAGAGCAAAATCCTGGCATATTAAATGGCATATTAGGGGCAAAATCCTGGCATATTAAATGGCATATTAGGGGCAAAATCCTGGCATATTAAATGGCATATTGGGGGCAAAATCCTAGCATTTTAATTGGCATATTGGGGGGCAAAATCCTGGCATATTGGGGGTCAACATCCTGGCATGTTGAGAGCAAAATCCTTGCATATTAAATGGCATATTGGGGGCAAAATCCTGGCATATTAAATGGCATAATGGGGGCAAAATCCTAGCATATTAATTGGCATATTGGGGGGCAAAATCCTGGCATATTGAGAGAAAAATCCTGGCATATTAAATGGCATATTGGGGGGTGGGGGGGCAAAATCCTGGCATATTAAATGGCATATTGGGGGCAAAATTCTAGCATATTGAGGGGCAAAATCCTGGCATAATAAATGGCATATTGGGTGGCAAAATCCTGGAATATTAACTGGCATATTGGGGGTGAAAATCCTGGCATATTCAGGGGCAAAATCCTGGCATATTGGGGGTCAAAATCCTGGCATATTAAATGGCATACTGGGGGGACAAAATCCTGGCATATTAAATGGCATATTGGGGGCAAAATCCTGGCATATTGAGAGAAAAAACCTGGCATATTAAATGGCATATTGGGGGGCAAAATCCTGGCATAGTAAATGGCATATTGGGGGGCAAAATCCTGGCATATTGAGAGCAAAATACTGGCATATTAAATGGCATATTGGGGGGCAAACTCTTGGCATATTGAGGGACAAAATCCTGGCATATTAAATGGCATATTGGGGGGCAAGCTCCTGTCATATTGAAGGGAAAATCCTAGCATATTAAATGGCATATTGGGGGGGGAAATCCTGGCATATGGAATGGCTAAATCCTGGCATATTGAATGGCTAAATCCTGGCATATTGAATGGCTAAATCATGGCATATTGAGTGGCCAAATAATCCTGGCATTTTGAGTGGCAAAATAATCCTGGCATATTGAATGGCTTAATCCTGGCAAATTGAGGGGTTAAATACTGGCATATTTTAATTGGCAAAATGATGCTGTGGCATGGTCTGTGGGGCAAAATAACAAGTACTATGTGGAAAGTGACACTGGCTAGTTCTGTGGGGCCAAGTTATTTGCCAAAAATTGTAATACAAAGCTATCTACTTCCAATGTCAAATTCATTGTTTATACCCATACACCAGAATACTTATCGTTTTAAAAATGAAAATGTGTCCATAAGAATACTTGTCTTGGAAAATCTGTATAGTTTAATATTTGGATTTATCTTGAACAAACAGTCTTTTCAACTGTGACTCAATAAAATAACAATTAATTATATATTTTTTTAAAAACAGTGGCAAGAGATGATCAAAGCCACATTTAGGAAATGTGTTTGGCAGGGTAAAAAAGCTTGCTTGAGCCTAAATCTCCATTCTAGGAAGGTAGCTCATGGGGGTCTAAGTATGTCTGTTATAAAGCAGTACAATTAGGCAAGCATTTTAAAACATTTGTTTGTGATGCAGGCAAATGAAATGTTTAATAGAAAGCAGGTTGAGTAGTCCCCAATAGAGTAGCAAAATATATTTAAAATATATTAAAAGTAAGGAGGTGAGGAAAGTCATAAAAGAGAGATCCTATATCTTTAATAATGGGACTATAAGAAGTAGACTGGGGCTGAATGGAAAATTCCTGAACTCCACAGATCTTGGTACAATAGAAGAGAATGTAGAGGATTTAAAATATTGGAGTCGAAGGGGAATCTGCAAGGTAAAGGACCTGATGAAAGATTTGTATGTCAGTACTTTCCCACAAATAAGAGAGGAATGAGGAATCTTGCCAAGAAAAGTTTTTAATTATCTTTTGGTAAAAAGCTTTCTTGAGGACAGGGTACTTAGAGATAACTTAGAACTGGCAAAAGTTTTAACAACAACAGGGTAGAGAAGGTGATTACAAAATGCCATAAAGCGATAAGACTCAAGAACGATTTAGTTGCTAATCCTAGGATAATGAAATGGTCTAAAGATCTAAAGTGTGTAATTGAAGATAAAGAATGGGTTAAAGCAATCATACAATCAAATAAATGTTTACATAATATCTCAGTAAGAGAGAATAATATAAGTAAAGTAACCGGTGGTATCTGGTTCCATCAAGATTGGTGATGATGTCTAAACAATATTCTAATATATCTTGGCGCTGCCACAAAGAAATAAGAAACTATGTCCATATGTGGTGGAGTTGTACAGAAGTCAGGAAATTATGGGATTCAGAATCTTAAAATAGATTGGAGATATCAGTGTTAAAATTGATCTTGAGAGTGCGTGACCGGATGCCGAACTGAGAGGACGTGCAGTGCTTCAGCTACAGCTCCCTTCTGCCTAAAAAAGTGATGAAAACGCTTTAAAATTGACTGTCAATATGGGAAAGAATCAAAGGAAATGTACGTGAGACCCAGAAGACCCAGATTACCTCTCTCTGCACTCCCAGAACAGGCACTGGATACCGCAATGAAAGCGATTCTTTTCAGTTCCATACAGGCAAATGCTACTTAGCCTACAACAGGGAAGACCCAGTGACTCATTTATGTGTATATTGATTATTATTTCACTGCTATTGACATCACCGGACTTCTCTTGGCAGACCACCGTGCTTATGGACTACACAGCCCTCACAATTTGAGACTGCCGAACTATCAAGGCTACTGCACCGAGCTGTGGAAGTTTTCAGCATGTCATTAGGCGCATGCTATTTAAAATGTTATTTTGTTATGTCTTAGCCTACTTGTACTCTCTCACTCTCTGTCACTATACCACCCTTGTATGTACCCCGCACTTGGCATATTGCCTCCCAGCCTTCCTCACTGTAATATATCTGTTATACTACTTTGCAGAGCAGAGGGGAGTGGCTTCTGTAGATGCACTCCCCGACCTCTGGCGACCACACTGGGCCACTGCCTCCCCCAGGTGTAGAACCACCGGAATATCTGGTAGAGGGGCAATCCTGTTTATTTTGGATCTCCTTTTCCACACTGGCTCTGGTATGTCAGTTGCACTGATGTGCAGCTTTCGTATATTTTTTCAAAATGTTTGGTTTAATTGTTCTATTTGTTGGTTCCCGCCATTTGTTGTTTCCTACTCCCATCTGGTACCATTCTGTATATCATATCCTTTTACCTGCCATCCTTAATTCACCCTCTAATATATCCTTCTTAGTATGAGACCTGTGTAAAGGTAACATATCCATAGAGCTACTGCAAGAAACCCACTTTCTTGAGGGGCAAGCCCCCACTTTTAAACACCCTTAGTTTCCGACCCAATATTTTAGTAATGCTTCGGACGCAAAAAAATGCGGAGTGGCTATATTAATTACAGATACTCGTATGAATAGAAATGTCACCAATGTTCAATCAATATACAGTATAAGGTTGGGGAATTCGAATGAAAGAGCTGAATGAGACAGCTCAATAGTGTAAGGTAGGGGATGAAATTTGAAATTATTTGCTGCATTCATTTCGTTATTTCATTTGCATGAATGGAAATTTCACCTATGTTCAATACATACTATAAACAATGAGACTAGTATAAGGTTGGGGAATTAGGATGAAAGAGACGAATTTCATCCACATTTCATCCCCCACCTCATACACTTAGCTTAGGCAAAATTTCTGTTTGTTTTCGGACTTTCTTAGGTTGTAATTTGACTCTTTTGTCCAAATTCTTATATTATTGTACATAGGTGAATAGTTTTTCATTCGTATGAATGAAAATAATGAAACAAAAATAACGAATGATTTCATCCACAACTAATGCAGCAATGAACGAAATGAATCCATAGAATATTTTTAAAAATCCTCCGAATGGACAAAAATGAAACAAAATTTTTAGTTTTTCCTGTGTCTACTATCCAGGATGACTATCCTCTCCCTTTTTCTGCTTCTAGTATATCTTCTTCTTCATTGTCAGATTGTAAAGTTTTTACAGCTTCAGATTCCAGTAAAGATACATTTTTTTTCCTGTAATCTTTATTTTCATCAGCAAGTCTTTCAAAATCTGGATCTACCAATTTAATGACAAAGCGCCACGGTTTTGGCGCGAAATGCGTAGGCTTGTTTGTCTTTTCCTCACCGGGTAGGAGCTCATCATTGCCTGTGTACTGCTGTATTTTGGATTAAACTACCTGTTGCAGTCACCCTGTGTCTGGCCGTTTTTATCTTCTCTTGCTTGGAGCCTCCGCCTACACACCTCATAACTCCGTTCTCTTCATGTTTTTTTGCCCGACGGAAGCGCCGGGACAGCTGAGTGGCATCACTGCAGAGATTTGAATCCTATAGAATTTGGTTTTTATTACAAGTCCTGGGGCTTTGGATCTTTTTCTCTTTTTGTTTTTTGCCTATGGGGCAGATCATCCCTGGGAACTATTCATGTTAAATAACCGAGCTTACTACCTCCTAAGTATTAAAAAATGATTTAAAAAAAGGGAAATATTTATTATATAACAGTAAGTTAAAAATGACGGAGTTAGCATATCTATATTCAAGTTCCAAAAAATGGTCCATACTTTGTCATCTCAATATAAATATCACAAATATACATAAAAGTCTTAATCTCATACATATTATTGTTATATATATTATTATATTCAAGTCCCTAAATCACAATTATCCACATATAAATAGTCATAATTAAACAATAAAAATATCACCCAGTACTAAATATGATAATTCACACAATGTCTAATAATTAGTTATCAATAAGCAGCAAAATGTTTCAAATTCATGAGGGATCCATTATTATTACCTACAAAATAAAACAGGGGAAAACGAGGAAGATTTAAAAAATATATACTTCTAGCACAAGATTTATTTTTATACAAAAATCAAGTCAAAATCCTGGTTCAATCTCATAGGGTGCAGCGTTCCTAGTCTATGTACCCACTGTATGTCTTCCTGGCCTATCTTCCAATTCCTCTGAACTATTTGAATCCCCATGAAGGACAAATATTTGGGGTCATACTGATGGTGATTCTTAAAGTGAGCAGATACACTGTGTTTTCCACAACCCTTCCTGATGTTATGGACATTCTCACCTATCCTTATATGTAGTGGGCGAACAATCCGTCCCACATACTGTAATCCACACTCACATCTTAACCCTTTCCCACTTGTAGGACGTTCCATGTCGTCCTACTTTTTAGTGCCTAGAGGCTAGTAGAACGGCATAGAACGTCCTACATTAAACAACGCATCGTGGCCCCTCGCAATGAGCTGTGTGAGGATCCGTTGCAGGCACTTGCAGCATTTAACTTTAAAAACTTGCAGGACGGCATAGACCGTCCTGCATGTAACAGCTCATCACGGCTCCCCAGGGACTTGCGGGATCCCCAGTGTCAGATGAGGCCACTTTGAGTGGCCTTGGTCTGATATAGGAAATGTAGCGAACACTCAAACAGAACGTTCGTGACATCTCCGGCATCCTTGTGTGCCCGAACCTCCAGGTTTGAGCTTCCAGGGATGTCGGCAGGGACCCTGATTGGGCCCCTGCTTGCATGTTCAAGGCTCTGATCACTTCATGATCGGCAGCCAGGAGCACACAGACGCCAGATGGTGCTTTGGTCATTAAGGACCAAAGCCCCATCTGACATGAAGGGGTTAAGGTATAGATAACATTCTTAGTATTACATGTGATCACCGATTTAATTAGATATTCTTTATTTGTTTTGCATGATCTCACTGCCGGTTCTGTTCTTTTATTACAGCGATTAGTGCTGGTGCAAGCTAAACAAGTCCCGCACCTAAAAAAAAACTTTACTCCAATTTAAGAAATTATTCAATGTTTTTGTCTGGGTATCTAAAGTACATAATGAAGCATTCAGACTCTTGCTCCTCTAAAACCCGAGATAAAACCTCATGTAAGCTAAGACTTAGGCTCGCCAGGTGAATTCAGGTGAGCAACTTCTAAATTTATAAAGCTTCTTATGGGTTGGAGTTAGATGCAAATAAGGAAAGGGATATTTTTATTTTCACTGCAAGGGAGCACTGTTTATTTTGTTGTTCCTGTAAAGTGCTCCTTTCCGTACACAACGCGTTTCACCTTTAGGTAGGCTTTTTCAAGTGTGTTTTTCACTGTGCACTTTACAAAACTTGGGACTCCTTGCACTTTAAAGCTGGATGCTGCCTGTTTTTATGTAAGATTTTATATTTGTGTTTTGCATTATTAAAAAGTGTTTTTACTGAAAGTATATCTCCTTCCACCCCTGTCCAACTAATTTACATCTATTTGGAGCTGTTTTGGAATACCATCATATCCAAGACCCTACGAGGGGCTCCCTGATGCCCATTATACTGAGCAGGATACTGCTCAGAAGAATGTGAGTGTATCTACATCTGCACATATATATAGATATGTATATATCTACACGAGCATACTACACTATAATAGTTTTGTACTGTTTATTTTCCCTTTGCATATCACGAAGAGGATTACCTCCACGCATAGGGTAAACACTAGCGTATAGTGTTTTTGGGAAGCGCACTATTCACATTGTTTGTATTGTGTGTATTTTTACCAGGAGTGAAGCACTGGTTGTGTTTCGGTGCTGCTACGCTTTTCACATAAAAGGCGCAAAAACAAACATATGCCTTTTTTAGGGAGAACACAATGGACAACCTACCAGCCACAACTGGGTGGCTAACATACAAATGTGTCATGCATGGACTTTTGATTAAATTAGGATCAGAAGTTTAAAAAAAACGAGGTCTATCCGTGGCACAGTTGTATGTGGAATTGGATAAATACCAGAGCATAAACAAATTATCTCCAAATATTGTTACAACAAATTTAATTAAAGAAATAACGGAAAAAGTAAAAATCCAGTTATTGGCCAAAACCAACAATATAAAATCATACATAAAAACAGGCAGCATCCAGCTTTAAAGTGCAAGGAGTCCCAAGTTTTGTAAAGTGCACAGTGTTCCTGTAGTGCACTTTTTTATAGTTCCACACAAAAGGTTACTCTACAAATTGAGATAAATAGCTTTGGGGGCAAATGTATGTATTTGGATTGAAAATTGGCTAAAAGATAGAATGCAGAGGGTTGTTGTAAATGGAAAATTCTCACATTTGACCAGGGTATTGAGCAGAGTACCTCAGGGGTCTGTTTTAGGCTCTCTTCTTTTTAATTTGTTTATTACTGATCTCCCCACGTTGTGCTGAGAGTCATGTCTCAGTGTTTGCTGATGACACTAAATAAGGTAAGGTAATACAGACTAATCTTGATGTTTGTTCTTTATAGGAAAATATGAACAGAGTGGGGGACTGGGCAATTAAGTGGCAAATGAGGTTCAAAATAGACAAATGTAAAGTTATACATTATTGGAAAAATAACTACAAAGCAACATATACTTTAAATGGTACTTCCCTGGGAAAAACTACTAATGAAAGGATTACGTATAATTGTAGATAACAGACTTGGCAACAGTGCTCAATGCCAGTCAGCAGCTACACTAGCTAATAAGATATTGGCATGCATAAAACGAGGTATAGATTCAAGGGAGGAGAATATCATCTTGCCGCTTTACAAATCAATGGTAAGACTTCATCTTGAATATGCAGTATAATTCTGGGCATCAGTCCTTATAAATGATATTATGGAACTAAAAAAAAGTGCAAAGGAGGGCTACAAAATTAATAAGGGGATTGGAGGATCTTAGTTATGAAGAGAGACCTAAACATTTGCATTTATATACGTTAGAAAAATGGCATCTCAGAGGGGATATGATAACATTATATAATTATGTACAGGGTCAATATAGAGAGCACTCCAGTGACATATTCATTAACAGAAATGTACAAAGAACAAGAGCTCACCCCCTGAGACTGGAAGAACAAAGATTTCATAGACAGCAAAGGAAGGGATTCTTTACAGTAAGGACAAAAAAGTTATGGAACTCACTGCCAAGAGAGGTGGTGCTATCAACTACAAAAGATGCATTTTAAAATGGTCTGGATGTTTTGTTTTTTTTTAGAAAAACAGAACATACAGGGATATTGATAATAGAATAAGCATTGACAAGCGAGCTTACTGATCCAAGGAGAAATCTGATTGCCCTTTGGAGTCAAGAAAGAAATTTCCCCACAAAATATGAAATATATTCCTTAGGGGTTGTTGCCGTCTTTTGGATCAAAAGCTTGAATGATAGGTTGAAGGGTTGAACTTGATGGACTTTTTTAGTGATTTTTCAACAGACGTAGGGGTACAGAAAATGAGCAAGGGAAGGGGGAATAATGATGTACAAAAATGAATGGTTAGTATCCAATGGCAGGTATGCCTCGAGTTGAGGGTATTCACAGGAAAATTTGTAGGTTACAATATACAGAGAACAACATTGGTAGTAGTTTTCGGAGGGTGGGGGGTAGAGGAAAAAAAAAGGGGGGGGGGGGTACGCCAGGAATGTGAGGCTTGTCAATATGTATTTCTGTTAGGTATCCTAGAGAAATAACACTAGACATTCTCAAGGATGTTACTGCTGTTTATACAAAGGCCCTCAAGGCTGACTGCAAAGGCGGGTGATATGATTTGCAGGTAGTGGGTGGAGGTAGAGGTGGAGGTGTGAGTGAGAGTCCAGAAGGGGGAGTCAATAAGGTGATGATGGGGTAGGAGAAAGTTCCTGAGCAATGGGTGGGTTGTGTTTATGCTGTGGGAAGGGTGCACTTCCAGGGGCTGGTCCGGTATATACCATATAGGACAGCGTTAAATGAAATGGTCCACGGGACCCTTAAAGATAACATATTTATATACAACAGTAGATCATGTGAGGGGTCTCTCAGGGCCCTATAAAAAGAATCTATGGGTGCCAGGCTGGTTGCCCTGGAGTTCTGCAATGTGGTGGTAGTCCAGGGGGTGGTAGTCCACATTATGATACAGAGTAATGATGTACATCAATTGAAGAACATGTATGAAAAAGAGCAACAATAAAACATGAGGAAATGGGTAGACTACACAAATAGGTGCATGGGGGGTTATCGTTCACTCTTGCTACAGATAGAATCTTATGAAGTAGTCCTCTTAAAGCATCACAAGATGTAGCTATTCACGAATAGGGCTAGTGAGGGAGTGACTGAGAGGGATTAAGAGGTATTTCTCGCCAAGGCAAATTCACCTCCATCCCCACCCATGAAGTCCAGCCAATAAAACAATTGTTTTGTGTGAGACTCGTCCCTGCCTTTTGAGGTGAGCAGGAGATTTTCCACAGACTGTATCTCCTCCACTGTCGCCATCCACTGTGGGTGTACGGGTTGATTTCCACAGATTAGGGATCACCAGCCTTGCTGCATTATGTAGGTGTATTGTGAGTGTTTTTTTTATATTTATCAATCGGGTAGGTGTTATGATGTAGGAGAAAGGTCAGTGGATCAAAAATAAGGGAATCGTCTGCGATCTCCTTAATAATATCCTCCACCACTGACCAGAATGGGGCCACTAGGGGGCATAAACACCATATGTGCAAGAATTCTCCCTTGTGTGATTTGCATCTCAAGCATTTGTCTGATGTGTTGGGGAACATCTGATGTAGGACCGTTGGTACTTTGTTCCATATCGTTAAGACGTTATATGCATTTTCCTGTATCCTTGTTGATGCTGAACATTTAGATAGTTTGGACCATTGGGTCTGGGAAAAGAGAATCCTGCAGTCCGATTCCCAGGCTCTTATGTAATATGGTTTCTGAGGAAAAGTGTCCAAGACTAGAAGATTGTGGATTGAGGATATTAGTTTTTGAGGGGGATCCTTTGCGAGACAAAAGGTTTCGAATTCGGTTAAATTTGTGATTGTATCCTAACATCAGGTGAAGATATAGTGTCTCAGTTGTTTGTAAAGGAATCTGTGTTGGTGTGATGGTGGGGCAGTGTCCCTGATGTCGATGAGAGTTTTCATTGTACCTTCTTGCAGTACGTGGCCAAGTCTAGGGTAGCGTATCCTGTCTGTGAATAAGTCTTGAATGGTAAAGTATGTATCACTTGGTGGAAAGTCCGCGTTGGCTAGAAGGGACAGTAGTGGTGAGGGACAGTTCACCAGACCAATTCTGCTACATATATGTCTCCAGGTCCGTATGGTAAACATTACAATCGGGTAGGATCTGTCAAGTGCTATGTCCTGAGTGGAAGGCACCCAGGTATGGGTGGCTTTAATGATCACTGTTCAATGGATACCCATAGCTTAGGGGCAGGTCTCGTCCATTCCACAATCCTAGCCAGAACGACCGATCTATAATATGATTCTACATCAGGTAGTCCTAGCCCGTCTTGTTCCTTGGGGTGGATTAAATACCACCCGAAGGATGGTATCCTAGTCTGGGGGGTTTAGAGTGCCATATGAATTTAGTGAGAAATCATTTTACGTCAGTGAAAATTATTTGGGTACATATATAGGCAATGTTTGAAGGACATTCATTTTAATCACGGATATCCTTCCAAACCAGGATAAATGTTGATTCGTCCATTTTGCTATGTCTGCTTTCACTGAGGCAAAAATGGCAAGATAGTTGTGGACAGGTTTGCTGACAAGTTAATTCCAAGGTACTTAGTATAATTAGGTGACCATTTCAATGGGAGGGAGAGTTATATATCCAGGCCATGTATATTAGCATTAGTTCTTATAGCACTCAGAAAGGGCTCAATGGCTAAGGTGAACAGGAGTGGTGACAGTGGGAAACCCTGCCTTATCCCGTTCGACAGGGTGACTGATACTGATAACACGCTGTTGACTCGTATGTGGGCTGATGGTAAATGATATAGTGCGTTTATTCAGTTCATCATACAAGATACAACACCTATATGATGGAGGAATCATTTCATGAAAGACCAGTCCACCCTGTCGAATGCCTTTTCGGCATCTGTAGACAGTACGAAGGCAGGGATGGAGTGTGACTTGGCATAGCGGATTAGGTTAACGACTCTAGTTGTGTTGTCTATGGCTTCCCTGCCAGGGACATACCCAGTTTGGTCCCTATGTATGAGGTCTGGCAAAGCCACTCTCAATCGTGTGCTGAGAATTTTTTCAGTTTCAGGTCGACATTTAGTAGAGAAATAGGTCGATAACCTGAGCATTGCTTGGGGTCTTTTCCAGCTTTGTGTAGGACATTGATGTGTCCTTCTTGTGCCTGTACTGGTAGTGTGGCACCTGATGCTAGGTGGTTTAAGGACTTTAAGAGATGAGGGTTTTCGATTACCTGAAACTTTTTGTTGTGTGCTATAGTGAGACCATCCGGACCCGGGCTCTTTGTGAGGTTCTGGGATACTTGATAGAGACCTCTATGCAGGACACGGTAAATATATACAATAGCAAGAGTAGTGCACTGTAGATATCAAATGAGGAAGATGAACCTGATATAGATGAAAGGATAGTAGAGTAGATACATGATATGGTAATTGTGTCCTACAATATAATGGCTCTTGGACACCAATTAGTACTTCACACAGACTGGATAATGCAGGAGATAAGACACACTGGAAAGCCAGTAACTGGGATGAGCAAGCAAGCGGGAATCATAAACCATAAACCAGCAGTGAGATGGTTAATGCAGGAATTATGCAGTACATATACGCCAGCAGTGAGATGGTTAAATGCAGCAGACAATGGATGGTCAAAATACGAGCCAGGGACACAAGCAATCAGCAAAACAAAATACAGACTGGGTCAAAGGGGCACAGGCAAACGGAAAATAGTCAGGAGAAAATCCGGAGTCAGTAACAGGAATGAAACCAAGAATACATTCAATAAACGCTAGGATGAAAAAAAACGAGACTCACCAAGCAAGGAGTGCATGGTGATTCTGCCTTTTAAATGTTCCTGCGCCTTGTGGGAACATGATAGGCATGACGTCATCTGTGATCATTTTTAGCAGGAGCGTGACCACTGGAGCAGTGAGTAATAACGGGTATTCAGGTGATCTACTACATGGTAGATCGTGACAGTTCCCCCGCCCAAGACGGGACATCTGGGCTCACCAAAGACCAATATGATCAGGATGTTACTCATGAAAGGATCATACCAATTCAGCATCATGTACCATCCTAGCAGGCTCCCAGGATCTGTCAGTAAAACCATAACCTTTTCAATGTATGTGGTATTGGAGCTGACCCTGATGTAATCTGGAATCCAGAACCTCCTCCACCTTGTACTCCTCGGTAAGTACAGGTTCTGTTGGAGAGTCGTGTCTCTCCGGAATCAAGTTCTGCACCCATGATGTAACCTACTGACACCATGGGTGGAGAACTTGATTCTGTAAAACCGCATGAATATTCATAGAAGAGGGAAGTTGAAGTCTCATATCCAAAGGAGAGGTAACATCTAAAATGGAAAAAAGACCAATGACTTTGGGACCCAGCTTCTTAGTCGGGCATAATAGTTTCAGATGTTTAGTAGAAAGACAAACTCTGTCTCCTTTTATGTAAGTTGGGGCTGAAGAATTGTGGCAGTCAGCAAACATTTTATATAGTTGTGGGATTGGGTCAAGGTCTTGCGAAGCAAAAAATACGTGTTGGTGAGATTGCAAACATGAATAGTGGCTGATAGAACACTACTGGGGATAAGTGCTCCAGGAAGCCATATATGACTTACATTTCACAATACCCTTAGTCCCGTTCTGGTGGGAAACCCCTGGTTCAGGGCCTTCCTCCACCCTCTGCCCTCCCTCCCAGACAGACATTTCCCCAAAACGTTCACACTGTATCTCAGCCCGAGTGGGGCTCACTCCTGGTCCCTCGTCCTTTGACGCTTGCAGGGGTACACCAAACCCTTCCCCTAGAACCTCAGAACTAGACTTTGGCATTTGGCAGACATGGAAATCACATTTCCAAAACCCACCATCTCCTCTTGGTTGGAAACTCCTGGTTCTGGCACAGACAAGCATTCTTCTACCCTCTGCCCTCCATTCCAGTCAACCATCCTCCCAAAAGGGAGCCCATCCGGTTCGCAGGTTTTTTCTTCTGGGGCATACTGACAAAGTAACCTGCCCAAATCATTCCCCAGCAAAACATTCACAGGGATATCCTCTGATACGCCCACCTCTGGCAAACCTTTCCCCGCACCCCAATCAAGGTACACCCGTGCCATAGGCACTGCAGGGCACACCCCGCCAATTCCTTTAACTGCCATAGTTTTCCCTGGGATAATATCCTCCGAATTCACCACTTCTGGACGCACCAATGTGAATGCTGCTCCAGTATCCCGAAAACCAGTGGTCACCCGCTCTCCCACAGTAAAACTTTGCAGGTTATCTCCCCCCTCCTCCTCTGCTCCAGACACAAGAAGGACTGCTGTGTGCCCGCCAGCCACAGGTGGAAACTTTCTTTTGTTGGGGCAAGTGACACTAAGATGCCCAATTTTATTGTACTGATAACATTGGCGGTTATCCCCCTGACCCGATGTTGCCACTGCTACTTTGGCTCCTGGTGCTACAGGCACGAATCTCCCTGCTGGCTTTGGAGTATTAGGATGGTAGGCCGCTCCCTTCCAGGCAATTGCTCCAGCTTGTACGGATCCACGCTTGACTGCTGGTGCCCTGTTGTTGGCAAAGTCATCTGCCATTTCTGCTGCTTCGGCCACTGTTTTGGGCCTACGTTCTAGGATCCACTCTCTGGCCTCAGAGCTCCATGTTTGCAGGAACTGATCCAGGACCATTAAGTCCTCCAGGGCCTCATAGGTAGAGACTATTAGGCCTGTAGTCCATTGCCTGAAATCAGTCCTCAGCTGCCCTGCATGCTTAGTGCAGCATTCAGAGGTGCTTTGCTGTAAGGTGCGACATTTCTTCCTGTAAGCCTCTTTTAAATCATCAGATTAAAACTTTTTAATATGCAGATTTTATGACATCATAGTCCTGATCACTTTCCCAAGGGAGAGAAGCAAATACATCCAGGGCCTTTCCACGCAATCAGCTGTTCCGGCTGGTCAGTTTAGGATCACACATGACATGCATGCACCTAACCCAAATGCCATATTTTAATATCCCATGCCATCCGCCACCTCCTAGTACTGTTTGGTGTCCCTCAAAAACCTGGACCATGCTGGTTTCAAATATATATTGATTATGAAACTCATCACAAAATATATCTAGATACATACTGTGACAAAGTGCCCTTCGCCACTTGGTCCTGGAGAGGCCTGCTTGCCAGCCTACTCCCCTGTGACTATGGCACTGGGGTGTATGGCCCTTTAAAAATGCTATTTGGGCCTATGGACTTGTATTGGACTGTATTGGGGCTTATGGACTTTTATGGGACTGTTGCTGGCCCTTTAAGCACATTTTTGGGGCATGGTGAAAATCGGAACAATGCCCCTTTAAGACGGTGTCTCCAGAATCCCCAGACAAGGAAAATGTGATTGCGGTCGGTCATAAAGGACTTCCAGCTAACTTTTAAACTACTGGGTGGAATTGTCTGATTTTTAGTTATGTTCATATTTAAAGTATGCTGATTCTGAAAATGTATATTTTATGTGAATGTGATGAATACTTTGAAAGTTAATACTATTGTGTAAAAACTGTATATTTTCTGCCTGTGAAAATTAAGTTAGTCTATTGTGTGGAGATAATTGTATCACAGGCAGGGGGGGGGGGGGGGTTGCTGTAATCTGCTGGCAGTGTTTGAGTGTATTGTACGTATTGATTGGTTGTTCTTCAAAACCCTGTGGGTGGTCCTATGTGTGGAAAATGGGCATAAAAGCAGAGTGTTTGATTAAAATCCAGAGATCTTCTTGACCCTCAACATGTGGTCCTATCTCGTGATTGGAGGGGACAGTTATACTCACACTGTGGATTGCTATGTTCTGCATACTCTCTTGAGCTTTAATCACTTAGCTCTTTTAAGAGCTTGTTCCTGATACGCTCTCCTGAAGGAGAGGTCTTCCCCACATGGTCCTGGAGGACAGAAGCTGATCCAGGGTGGACAGAAGATGGTGAGACTCCAGTTAAGCTATGGCGGTTGTGGAGTCTGCGGTAGTTGTGGTGTCCGGTGCGGTGCTTGTGGTCCTAGGCGCAAGCTAGCAAGAGTCCATCAACGGAAGGTACTCGGTCGAAGTACGGGTAGTTCCGTTACACATACATTTCTAGAACTATGTGGGCCTTTGTTTCTGGTCTCTGGGCCAAATGTATCCTGGGACCCTCCCAGGGTTGGTTGACGCCACAATGTCTGGTTTGGGGACTGGAGTACAGGATGCTACAATTACCAACAAACAGATCACACCTTAGTGTGAGTTTGCCTGGAATGGATATGCATAGGCCCATTTGCTGTTCCCTAGAAGATGTTAATTACCAATTAGTCTACAAAGGAACTTATTAGACAATAGGACTCCAGAACACACCATAGAATATGAAAACACACACCACAGAATATGAAATACAGGGCCTGAATAGGCCCAAGTCATGCCTTAGCATGACACACCACAGAATATGAAATACAGGGTCTGTATAGGCCCAAATCATGCCTTAGCATGACAGGAGGTTTTTTTTTGTCTGTGTTGTTTCTCTTTCTTCCTTCTCCCTCCCTTTTCTCCCATCTTACTTGATGTCCTCTCTCCTCACCCTGCTTCATCTTACTTTTCTTGAGATAAATGTATTTCTCCACTTCACACCCATTGTTCTAAAGCTCTAAAAACAAGAGCTACACTAGGTGTTCAAATAATTGGAATGAAGAACACAATAAAGGATTAGGCAGACCCATAATGGGTTGGGTATTGCACTTGGTTAACCCGAGAAGGGCTTATGTTATTTGTATATTGTTCGTTTTAATGTTTACATGTAAGGGGATGCGCCACAGTGTGACTCAAAAATATTTGTGCAATATAGACAACTTAAATTATTAATTTCTTATCTTTGAATGTCCAGGATAACAATATACCCTAAAAAAGGCAGAATTTAGTGAAGTATTTAAAGGATGTGGGATTCATGTGGGATCACATTGATGTGGGATTCATTCAAGAATCCCACTGGAAGGAAGAAAAATGTATATTGAAAAATAAAATGTGCCCTACTATTATCCACTCTTATTATAGAACAAAAAAAATAGGGGTAGTAATAATGGTCTCGAAGAACATCGTATTTGAAGAAATTTATACTGAGATATAAACAGTCAATATATAATTGTGAATGACCAGGTTTATACCTTGCTGAACGCGTATGCTCCAAAAAGAGACCCAACTATATTTCTGAATGCAGTGTATGAAAGAATGGAACGAGTGGCTCAGAAGATGATAATAATGGGAGGAGACCTAACTGTGTCCTGGATGCTGAAATGGATAAAAAGATATCCCAGGGTCAAAACATTGATAAATGTATTGTACGTAACACCAAATAATTTCAAAATTTTCTTTTCAAAAATAATCTGTATGATGTATGGCGCACACTAAATCCCAAAGAAAGGGAATATAAGCATTTCTCAAAAACACATTTTTTATATTATCCATTAGATTATTTTCTGGTGGGAGTGTACGACGTGCAGCAATGTAGTAAAATTAGAAGAAACTAGGTAGTCTGGTCCGACCATTCAGCAGTAATATTAGAAATTCAAGATTCACTTGACTCAAAAAGTACTTGGAGGCTAAATTATAATCTCTTAAAAGGTAAGAATAATATTGAACATTTAAAAAAGGGAAACCAATGCTTTTTTCAAGGAAAATACTAAGGATGGCTTGCCAGCTCCAACAGTCTGGTCAACATATAAATGTGTCATTCGTGGACATTTTGTTAAGATGGGATCTGAATTAAAAACTAAACAAGGTTTATCTCTATCCCAAGTATACTAATATAATTAAAGAACTTTCAGGAAAAATGAAAGCTTAGCTAATGTCTAAAACCAATTACACCCTATTAAAGCTGAAACAATGCCGGTATTATAAAGGTAATAGGGCTGAAAAGCTATTAACATTTAAATTAAAAAAGAACCAATTAAAAACAATTTAAGGTAGTGTACGTACCGTGGTTCAGAGTCGGTGAGGAAGGACCCCAATTGCAGTTATAAACAATCCTTGCCTGACACCACCACTACTGAGGGCTATAGATGAGACAGGCTTAAATAGTAGGTAGTAGGGCACGAACGTTTGTAGAATGGTCGAGATGCAGTCCGAGTCGGGGGAGCCAGAAGGTAGAATGGTCAAAATACAATAGCCGGGTCAGGAGTACGGAGGGCAGCAGAATCGAAGGAATAGCCAAAATAATCAGGATATAGACGAGTAGAATGGTCGAGAAAAGCTGAGTCAGGAGTCCAAAAAATCTGAATATCAGGAAGTCGAAGTAGAGAGCTGTAACGGACCGTCACACCCAGCAAGTCTTTCCTGGACCCTTGCTCTTTGTACCCAAATAGACAGGACATCTAGCAGTTAGGTACAGCAAGATTGAACTACTTTATTTGACAAAACAACACAGACTTATAAAAGACATACACATGACATCACAGACATTAGTATACAATGGGGGGGATGGAACTAAACAGTTCTCCAACTAACTGGGGCTAGGAAAACATTAGACATTTCGACTGCAAACCAAATTACCATACAGTGAGTAGACACGCAGTAAGAAACATAATGTACACAACATAATCAGTTTATCAGTTAATCCAGTTAAAACAGAACAATGGATGTTGGAGTAAACTATTGGAGTCACTGTCACATTATAAACCTTCAGAGTGGTCTACTCACAGAATTAAACTTTACACATAAACCAATACACTAACAGAATATAACTAACTAACAATATTAATGTATAGTGCTATGGCACATCCCTTACCCAGGTAGTCCATTCATTTGTGAGTTGGTTCGGTAGATTCAATCTACCGAACACCCAGGCAGAAAGGCATGAACATGCCTTTCTGCAGGGGAAACTGCAAGCTTTTACAAAGGGGCCATAGTCCAGAGGCAGCAGGCGAGCAACCAGGCTTCTCCAGAACATAGTGGCGAGGTTGGTTCCGCCACAAGAGCAACACTGGGAGTAAATCACACAGAGCTAGCTTGGGACAATCTTCAAGCAAGTTTGAATTGCGCGCCCAAAGATTTTAAGGGACATATCTCCGCCCCCGTGACGTACGTGACGCGCGCCATGCTGCTCGTCGCCATAGTGATGATTGAGACAACATGGAAAGAGCTTTGCGGGGTGCACACGCTTGTCTCCAGTTGCAGGTACGTGCAGAAGGAGATAGTCGACGGTGACGAGATCCGATAATGCTGGTAACCCTCTTGTGAGGCAAGTGACGGGGGAAAGCGGAGCGGACCTTACAAACAAGAGTTAAAAGATTATAGTAAAGACAAAGTAAAATTATCACCTAAAGATATAGGAGCAGCATTCAAAAACTATTATTCCAGCCTATATAATTTGCCTACAACAGGTACATCAGAAGAACAAATAAAGGGTTACCTAAATAATATAATACTTCCAGTAATTTCAGAGGATCAAGCAAAATGTTTAAACTCTCCATTTGAGAAATCAGAAATAAGAGAGGTCATTTTAGGCCAGAAAAAAGATAAACCCCCAAGTCCGGACGGATATAGTTGCAATTTCTATAAAATGTTCAGTGATGTTCTTATCTTACTCTTTTATTTAACGAAATCAAAGGAGGTGCAGTAGTACCAAAAGAACTACTTCAAGCAACTATAATGCCTATCCCTAAACCTAAAAAGGACGCTCCCTATACATCAAATTATAGGCCAATCTCATTGATTAATTGTGACATAAAAATTTTCTCTGCAGTTATAGCTCATAGACTGGAGAGGGTTATCCCTCATTTGATTCATACAGCTCAAATAGGATTAGTACAGGGATGCCACTCCGAAAATAATGTCGTAGATTGATAAGTATATTTGACAACGTGACTAAAAGAGGTGTCCCCCAGCTGACCCTGTCCCTGGATGCCGAAAAGGCGTTCAACAGGGTCAGCTGGGATTTTCTTACCCAAGACTTGAATCGCACGGGTATATGTGGCTCAATTCAGGTCCAGGCTTAGTGGCCGACTGGTTTGAGATGGGCAATGGCACACGCCAAGGGTGTCCACTTGCCCCAATGTTATACATTCTAACATTGGAACTCTTTGCTGCTAAAATAAGACAAAACATAAATATTAAAGGCATTCAGGCGGATAAACAAGATTTGAAAATAATAGAGCTCTGTTAAAAAATCATGTATAGGTGGCACTTAGTACCTGACATTTTATACAAGATGAGCAACTCAAACTCAGCCTTATGCTGGAGGTGCAACCTAGAAAGAGGATCTCATTCCCACATATGGTGGAGATGCCCTATTACATAAACATTGTGGAATAGAGTGCTTCACAAAATATTGGTTATGTTTGATAACGTACTTAATATTAATATTGAAAATGCACTTTTACACTTAAACTTACTCATTAGAGAGTTTAATAAAAGATATTTATTGATCCATAATTTCATGGCCACAAAAATTGTGATATTGCGCCAGTGGAAATTATGGATCTGTCCACCCTGGGGACAAGTGCTTGGGCAAATAAACTATCAGTTTAACATGGAGAGGGAAATTGCAAGTAATATGGGATATACAGCAAGTGCAATACAAGATGGGCTTCCTAGATAATATTTATGTCTGTTGAATAGAGTAATAAAATGAGTCACAATGACAACGCTTCCCCCCATTTTTTTTTTATAGTACTGTACTTGGTCTAGGTCTGTTTTTTTAGACAAGATGGAATATATAGAATTTAAGATAATCTATAGATCATATGTTTTGACCACACTCAACAAAGTGACTAAAAGAAAAAAAAAAGAAAAGTAAAATGTGTCAAGTCCACATTTTTGTTAAGCATAACATAATTTGAAGATAATTTGAGGAAACAGGTATACACTATATATGACCATTACCAAATCTTTAATGTTATCTAATCATGACTCTGCCCATTGTACTGTAATTTATTAATACATTAATTTATCTAATGTCTTAACATCTATTTTTTATATGAGAATAAAAAGCATAAATATATTAAAAAAGTAGGGGCATTATCACAAATGTAAAAATAAACTTTTATTAGAATTTGAAAATAGGGAAACCCATACAAGGATATTAATGATAGGACCCTATCTATGCTAAAAATAATACCTAAAATATAATTGTAAAGATATATTTAACCTTGTAAAATGGATGGGAATGTCAGATACAAGGAAATGATTATGATAAATAACAGGTGGCAGCAGACTGATGGTACATGGTATGGGAAGCGTAGAGAGAATAACAAATGAGCAAGAAAAATATCACATAAACTAATCACATAAAGCATGTACTAAATCTTAGATATATTATATATAACTCACTTAGAATTTTATGGAAAAAGTTATTTATATTTGATATTTTGGGATATGAAAATTAACCCCTTCACGACAATGGACGTGCCAGGTATGTCCTGCTGGGAACCTCCGTTCCTGACAATGGACGTGCCTGGCACGTCCTGCGGTGAAACAAGCGGATGAAAGCCCTTCTTATGATGATAAAAAACAACATATAATTTGTGTGGTTTACAGTATGGGAGAAAGAAGAAAGTTACAGCTAAAAGAAAATGTCTTGACACTAAGGGGTTAATAAGTCAGCATGATTATGATGGAACCATATAAAGCACTTACTAAGTCTTAGACTTATAAAAGATAACCCACTTTGAATTTTATGAAAATAAATGATAACACTTGAATTTTTGGAATATAGAGGGGGAGGGAATAAAAGAGCTATTATCATAATTATAAACACATGGTTATATTAGGCATTGAAATACTTTATAACTGGTGAATTAGGAAATTTGTAAAAATATATTTATCTCTGTAAAACTGACAGGAACCTTAAATACAAAGATTTGATGAGTTAGCACGCGCTTTTAGTTAAAAACTAGAATAAACTTTTTTTTTTCCTGCTCTATCCCCTCCCCTTCCCTTGGTCGGCCGAGAAGACTTAAAAATAAAAATAAAATCACCACTGTATGGCAGCAACTGGTGCCTAGCAGGAGAGGAGAGCTTTTTGTTCTTCCCAGGGCTAGGGTTAAATCCAAGAGGGAGTATTTTTTGGACTTAAATGGATGTATGTGTCTATAGTATGTATGAGTGCATACGTGGGGGGAGGGCAGAGGGGGTTGGATTTGTTGTACCAAAAAAAAAGAGACAAGCAAAGTTAAAATAAAATGACGATAAAAATATTCTCTATTAACGCACAAAGGTTAAACTCAAAAGAGAGGACGGGTATACAACTCTATTGTTAAAAGTAAATCTGATTTATGTTTCATTCAGGAAACTCATTGGAAATCTGAAGAAGATATATGATGGAAGTTTGCTAGATTTCCTTTGGTGTTTTTCTCTAGTTTGTTTGGTAAAAAGAAAAGAGGTATACCAATTATTGTTTGAGAGAAACTGAAATTTGAATCAATAGTTGAGATCAAAGATAAATAGGGCAGATGTCTGATTTTGGTATGTAAAGTAAATAGCATTGTATATATACTTTTAAATATTTATGCGCCTAATGCATACTCCCATAGATTTATTAGGAAGATATTTTTCAAATAAGAAAAAGTAAGAAAGGGTGTTTTGGCCTCCAAGATATATGGAGAATACATCATCCTAGAGATTGGGATTACTCTTTTTTTCTCAAAAGTTCACAGATCATATTCAAGGATAGATCTAATATTAACAAAAATGAATAACCTGAAAACATTTGAGAACTCTAGAATTGATTCGATCATTTGGTCAGACCATGCACCAAACATGGTGGAAATCAAAGAAACAAACTCTGGGAGGAGCAGAACATCCTGGAGGTTAAATGAGAATTTAGTAAAATCAATATAAAACCAGGAATACTTAAACAAAACTGCAATAGAATGTATGGAGACAAATGACAATGGAGAGACCACAAATGCAATGCTCTGGTGTGCATTTAAAACGTATTACATTAGGCACAAAGGCCAAAAAGGCCCAAGCCAGGAATATCACGGATTTATACATCCTACTCGCAAAGTTAGAACAAGACAAAAAACTAATAACAACACATGAGAACACTGCCCAAATAAGGGAGACTCAGATGGAAATGCACAATAAATTGTAAACTAAAATAAATAATAATATCATTAAATTTAAACAACACTGGTACCATGGAGACAATAAAAAAAACTACATTTTTTTCTAACAAACTCTACCCCAGGAATCATTCCCAGCCAATTAGAAAATAATAGACTGTACTAAAATATGTTATCCATCAGAGGATATGTGAAATGCATGTGGATCATACTATAAGGCACGTTATAACTTAAATTAGGAACAGGCATAGGAGATGGAAATAGAAAAATTCCTAGATAAGTTACATTTGCCTAAAATAGAGAAACTAACCCTAGAGCACTTAAATTCATCCATTACCTCCTCGGAAAGTGAAGGCAGTATCAAAGCTATGAAAACTGTGAAATCACATGGACCTGACGGCTATTCCTCAGGGTTCTTTAAACTTTTGAAATCTCAGATAACACCATATAAGGGTCCAAACATTGTCACTAATTGTCATCCTATTTCTCTAACAGTGATATGAAATTAAGATTAAAGGTGGTTATACCTGATTTGATCCACGCAGATCAAGCGGGATTCATAAAAGAAGGATCAGGGAGTAATAATATTTGAAAATTGCTTCATATGATACACGAAATTAATGAATCACAGATACCTGCGCTCTTTATGGCGCTTGACACAGAGAAGGTTCTCGACAGGGTCAATTGGCGCTACCTGTCAGGGGCCTTATAGGCTTTTGGGATAAAGGGCCCATTTTTTAAAAAAAATTATCAAAAATATGAAACATACAATATACATATCAATAAGACGTACAATTATACTGACTTTACAAAACTTAGGACATTCCGTCTGTGGTTCAGCTTATTTGTAACCGACAGTCCGGTCACATACAATTTTAGTAGAATTATTATTATATTTAAATGTATATTTTTTTTTGCTAACGTCAACGATAATGGGGAGGAGGCCCATCAGGAAAAAAAAAAGACACAAACTCTCCTAATGCGTCAGGGATCTATTTGGAGGTATTTATGATATCATTTAAAGATTTGTTCCAAATTTTGTGTTCCTTAGCGTTAAATTGATTCCAACTAATCTCTTTCTGCCGACACATTCTATGTTTCTATGTTTCTCCATCTGAATTTGAAAAGTCAGTTGGCTTTCTGCAGCAGACCACGCTATTTTATTATGGGATTTCCAGTTACGTGCTATAGTTATTTTAACTGCCAAGAACATATGTATTGCTAAGAATCTATCTGCATAACTCATATTGGGCCACTGCATATGGAGTAGGGTTATAATTGGTGTATTAGTCAGTTTAATTTTGGTCGAGGGCCTTTCCCTGTAGTTTCTGTATTGACTCACAGCCCCACAATATATGTTCCGGGGAACCCCCTGCTTAGTGGCATCTCCAGCATATTGATGTTGCAGTGGGGAACATTTTGGCTAGATGAGTGGGGACATAGTACATTCTATTGGCCATTTTATATTGTGTCACTCTCGAACTTGACCCCGAACCCCATTGAAGTCAAGTGGGACCCGAACTTTTGGCCACTAAAATGCCTCTAAAAAAGTCCTAGAAAGGGCTAAAGGGCTGCAAAGGGAAGTAAAATGGGGGTAAGAGTAGGACAAGTGCCCTGCAAACAAATATGGATAGGGGAATAACTTCAAATAACATAAAATACATACAAATTAAAAATACAGCTCAGTCATAAAATAGCACTAGATGGAATCTTTGATTTTAGTTTTGGAAGAACAGAAATCTAAATCTAAAGCATGGCTGCCAGGAGGATCAACAGAATTATCCATTTGAGAGAGGGTTGGAGTGCAGGGTATTCTTTTTCAGTTTATACTAAGTGACCCATTGGTTGAGGAGGCGGTGACTGTGGCGGTGTAGGAGGAAGTGGCGCTGGAGGAGGAGGTAGCCAGTATTGGACTGTTCTATTTCACTCTCAGATATGAAGTGCACCGCAAGACGCAAATGTACTATTTAGCACCCAAAACAATTAGAATTTTTCAAAGTCCGCTGTAAGCACAATATTGCACTCTTCTATTTCACTCTCAGATATAAAGTGCACCGCAAGAAGCAAATGTACTATTTACCACCCAAAACAATTAGAAGTGCGCTGTAAGCACAGTATTTGACGGTTCTCTTTGACTCTCAGATGTAATACATGTAATGCTATTGCTATTCTATAAACTGAAATAGAGTCCCCATTAATACGAATAGGTCAATTATGGACATGTATTCCATAAACCGAAAGTCTATAAACCGAAAGAGATTCGGTTTATAGAAAGCCAATAGCATTACATGTATTCCATAAACCGAAAGTCTATAAACCGAATCTCTTTCGGTTTATAGACTTTCGGTTTATGTAATACATGTAATGCTGTTGCTATTCTATAAACCGAAATAGAGTCCCCATTCATACGAATAGGTCAATTGGCCTATTCATACAAATGGGGACTTAATTTCGGTTTATAGAAAGCCAATAGCATTACATACAATGTAAATGTATGTAATGCTATGGGCTTTCTGATTGGTTGCCCTGCAGCCTTTCAAAACGTGCCATTAAATCGCTGAACCCCGAACTCCAACCGGAACATACAGTGAAATGTCCATGTTCGGGTCCGGGGTCCAAAAACTGTAATGTTCGGTACTAACCCAAACAGTGCGGTTCGGGTTCGCTCAACACTATTTTTAAGTTTTTATTATTTGTTTTCCAGCTGGTTAAATTACTGTTATTTCTTATGTTAATTTCCAGGGGTTCTATTGATATTATGTACAGAAGAGGTGATAATGGGCAACCTTGTCTTGTTCCATTTATATAAGGGAACCAATCTGATGTTGTATTTGGGCCTATAGTTCTGGCTGTCAGATAAGTGTATAATGCCATAATGGTTTAGTGTATCCAGCCACTTATACCGAATGCTCTGACTCTGTTGAAGGCTTTTTCTACATCTACTGACAGAGTCAGCAGTGGGAATTTCTTTTTAGTTGCTATATCTATTATATCAATGATGCTTCTTGCATTCTGTGTTGCCGATCTTTTTGGAATAAACCCTATCTGATCTGAATGTATTATTGTTGCTAGGTTGTTCTTTAATGTGGATGCTAGTATTGCTGCGAGCACCTTCACATCAACGTTTATGAGGGAAATAGGCCTGTAGTTAGATACCTCCTCTGGGTTTTTATCCAGCTTTAAAATGGGAAGTATATTTTCTCTTAACATTTCTGGGCTTATTTCATTAAAGGTTTTAGCTATCCAGGCTTTGAGGTGATTCTTGCCAGCCTGTTTACTTGCTAATGCTTACTTTTTCCCTCGGTTTATTGGTCATGATTTTATCCATTTCTTTTCCTTTTTTATAGTACTTTAATTTAAGTTTGTGGATGTTTTTTGTATTCTCCATTCATTTTTCATTAATCTTATTGCAGATATTTTTCAGAGCTTTGTAATTAATTATTATCAAGTCTTTTTTGTTTGCTTCTGCTGCTTTATCGAGTTCAATACAGCATTGCTAGATTTACACCTTTTTTTTGTTTGTTTGTTTTCTTCTCCTTTTCTTTTCTTTTTTTTCTGACACTCAGACTTCAAGTACACCGTGCTTTAGATTGTACTGGTGTCTCTTCCCTCTATTTATTTCGTTCCTTTTCTCCTCACTCTCTTTCTTCCTTATAAGTCATTCTTATAAGTCATTTATCTCATAAGTTAAATAATTTATCCCTACGTGTAAATACAAAAGTGACACAATAATACCCGTATCTCACCAACCCTAGGTGGCACCTATCACTGTAAATAATCCTCACCAAGGAACTATTATTTCTGTGAAGCAAAAAAATAAACTCACAGCATGTAAGAAGAGAAAAAAATTATCGCTATGTATCAAGAGGTACCTGCTGAGGAATCGAATAGGAGCAAGCCCTGGGAAGGGGTATTGATGCTTATACCTGTAGTCTTTCTATCCCCTTCTCCCTCAAACCTATCCCTCTCTCCCCCTCCTCCATTTGAGCTTCAAACCATATTTCTCCATGTGTACCAAACACTTACAACACAAACAAAACATGCATAAATTAGTACTATGCAATGCCTGGCCCCCCTCGTCTCCAGTTCTGAATTGAGTAGTATCTCATTATAGCTCCCCATTCCATCTCCCACTAGTTAATCTATTTAATCAACTCCATAGATTAGGCAGTACTCCAATACTCCAGAATCGGGGGGTTCAGGGTGGGTTTAGTGGGAATCGGTCCAACCATTGATGCCACAAATGATTAAACTTCCCTGCCTTAAAATGCGGATAGTAGTAGCCTTTCTCCATTAAGCAGACATGGTTGGTTAAATGAAAGACCTGCGTCCAGGTTAATTCATCTGCACTCCTCCATTTCTTGGCAATCAGTTATTTAGTTGCCATAAATAAGTGCAAAGCAAAGTTTTTACTTTTCACAGGTAAACCCTCCAGATTATAATGAAGCAGAGCTTGTTCGGGTGAAGGAGGAACTAAACAACCAGCTAGTTCTGTAATCACTTCAAATACTTTGTCCCACGTCCCCGCAACCTTATCACAGGACCACCATATGTGCAGAAAGGAACCAGGCAGCTTACCACACCGCCAACATGTGCCTGGATTAGATTTGTTTATTTTATGCATTCTTTGAGGGACCAGATACCAACGTTGTGCAAGTTTAGAAAACTGCTTCTGTAAATTCAGGCATTTTTAGCCAATTGTGACCAGATTTTACACCATTTATCAGGTTGTATAGAGAGACCCAATTCCTTCTCCGAACTTATCAGGGCAGGGAATAGTGTCACCGGGGTTATTAGGTCCAACTTATTACAAATTTCCCCCATTATTCCCAGGCATTTACTCACGTCAAATAATTGATAAATCAACCTTGAACCATTGTACTCTAACCCTTTCGACAACAATGCTGTCAAATAATGTTTAATTCTATAGAGGGAGAACCTCTCTGATACCATAATGTTAAATTCGCTCACAATCGAGTTTAGTGATTTCATGTGGCCATTGGATAGAATGTCTCCTATTCTCTTGTCCGATACATCAACCCAGTTCTTCAAGTTTAAATCTTGCTGTAAAAAAACATTATGCTGTAAAACCTTCAAAGGCGAGGAGGGAACTACCTTATCTTTCACTAATGATCTTCTTTTAAATTTTAACCAGACTGGGATTATATTTTGCAGCGAAGTTAGACTGGGTCTTCCAATCTGCTCCTTAACCTTTCTTTGGGGCATCCATATCAGATTCTCCAAACTATCTAGGGATAAAATATGTTGTTCCATATTAAACCAATATTCCTCCCTATTTCCTAAAAATCTGAATCGCGTGTACGTGCGTTAGAGCACTAGCCTATACATAAAACGTAACATTTGGAAGTCCTACCACCCCTGTAGATCTGTTCCTAAATAGCACCTTCTTGGAGATCCTAGGCCTTCTATTGGCCCATACAAACTAATTAAAGATCCCCTGAAAGTTTTCCACCAAACAGGGGGGGGGGGAGACTAACTGGCAGCATTCTCAGCCGACATAACAATGTTAGCAACATATAAGCCTTTATAATCTTAATTCTACCTAGCCAAGTTTTATTTAGACCTCTCCATTGAGCCGGTATATGAGTCATGTCTCCCAAAAGAGGAACAAAGTTTAAATTGACTAGTTTTTTAGAAGAGGATGGAATTTTTAACCCCAGATATACAATACTATCTTCGACCCATTGGAAGCGAAACTCTGCTTTTAAAGCTGCAATCCGATCTCCTCTCACACCCACCCCCAGGGCCTGTGTTTACCCACATTAAGCTTATAGTTTGAGAAATTTGCTTATATATCAATTTTGTCCATCACCTCTATAACCGAGATTTCGGGATCCATGATTGTTAAAAGGATGTCATCCGCGTATAATCCGATCTTACATCTTACAACCTTAATCCCTTAAATCCCTGGCTGTTGTCTTATCCTTGCTGCCAATGATTCCAGAGTTATAATATATACCATATGAATCTGGAACCAGTCAGACTGAAAAACCCTGTCCCGTTATTTGAGCTGTAGGGGTCGTGCATAAGGCCATGACAGAGTTGATCTGCCTCCCTCTCAGATTGTACTCTCTAAGGATCTCCTCTAGGAACCGCCAATCGACCCTGTCAAACGCCTTATCCGCATCCAGGGATACCAAGACCGCTGGAAGGTTCTGATATGTCAAGTAATCAGCTAAGTCAATAATCCTCCTCACATTGCTTGAGGCTTGAAAAAAAGACACAAGTCCATCAAGTTCAACCCTTCTACCTATCATTTCAGCTTTTTGATCCAAAAAAAGGCAAAAAAACCCCTAAGGAAGGATTAAGGTTATTATCGGTTTCAATCTATCCGCAATAATACATTTTAGTGTCTGGGTTTATTAACGAGATGGGTAGGTAATTGGACACTTGAGTAGGGTTTTTCCTGGCCTTGGGAATAGGGGTAATCGTGGCCTGCAGCATCTAGGAAGGCATTGATAGGAAGGCTCGTGATGCTCTGATTGAATTAAACGTTTACTAAATAAGGAGTCAGAACGTTCCCTAGTTTTTTATAAAAATAGTTAGAATAACAATCAGGACCTGGGGATTTGTTCATTTTCAATACTTTCTATTGCCCTTTTTACCTCAATTTATGAGATGTCTCCTTCCAAAGACTCTTTCAAGTCCTAGGAGATCTTAGGCAGACCTACACCTTTTACATACTCCGAAGTTCCATCCTTATTTCTACTTGTGGAGGAGGAGATTTTGTAAAGTGATGAGTAATATTGCTTAAAAGTTGCTCCTATCTGCTCTGGACTAATACATGTCTCTTATTCCGTAACAGTCTTCTGGATCCTAGATCTTAAGTTATTTCTTTTAAGTTGGTCTGTCGTTAATTTGTTAATTCTATTCTCCTGACAGTACCATTTTTGTTTCTTCTGTCCCATAATTTTATTGGATCTCTCTAGGAGAGATGCCTGAATTTGTCTCTGCACTCTGGTGATCTCTGCTGTCATATCTGGTTGTATAGCTTTTTTGTTAGATTGCGTTAAATAATTTAATCTGATCTAAGGCTATGTCCATTAATCTTTTTTGCTCTTTTGTCAAGTTTAATTAGATCCTCGCATTACGCACTTATAGGCACGCCAGACGGTCGAGATTTCAGTTTCCCCCCGGATAGTTCTCATCGAAACATTGCTGTGAGACTCTTTGAATATGTTCCAGATTTTCCTTTTTAAACAGAAATAAATATTTCAGTCTCCACGCTGGAAAATATGCTTGAGTATCCTCGCTAAAATCAAGAAATTTTATACTACCCATCTGTATGGACCCTGGGGAACTTGCTCCAAGACCGCATACATGCTGCAAGACATGCACTTAGTGGCATTGTCCAACATGCTCTCTAGTGTAAACCACAAAATTAAAAATAGAAAAATAGAATTAAAAAAAAAAAAAAAAGAGTTATACTTTACCCTCCTTCTTTCCTTTTAACTCCTTCTCTGCTTCTAACTCCCACACTTAAGAAGCTTTTTCACTTTAGAAGCTGCTCACTTGAATTGGCCTGGCTCACTATTCGCCTGCTCCTTCCAGTTAAATGGCCTTCAAAGTAAACAGACTCCCAGAGAAGGTTAATTAACTGATTGCAAACAGCCTTGCAGAACTTTTCCCTCCAAACAGTTTTTTTTTTCAACCAATCTTTATCAAAAATGCACACAAAATAAACAGTGCTCCCCTTGCAGTAAAAATCAAAATATACTTTCCTTCTTTGCTTCTAACTCCCACACTTAAGAAGCTTTATCACTTTAGAAGCTGCTCCCTTGAATTCGCCTGGCTCACTATTCGCCTGCTCCTTCCAGTTAAATGGCCTTCCCATGTCCCATTTGGGACATTTTTGAAGGCAGAATGTGTATTTTACCCCACAAAACCATACATTTTTGCAAACTAGACACCCTAGGGTATTTCAAATGGTAGTATTTTAATACTTTCCATGCACTCATTCTACCACCAGCCTATGTCAAATTTTAGGTTAGTAATTTTTTAATGTTTTGTTTCCACATACATTGTACTTCGAGCATGACTTCACAGATTCTGTTATGTGTCAGTGCAAAACAACACCTCTATATGTGTTCAGCAACATCTCCTGAGTCCAGGGATACCACGCATGCATAGGTTTGTTGGTTTGTTTTGGGGCATTTTGGTTTTCCAACTTGGAATTCTGACATCCAGAAAACCTGCACCCATGTCCCATTTGGGACATTTTTGAAGCCATTTTTGGGTTCTTTGGGGGCTAAAAGGCCACATTTAGGGGGGGGGGGTGCATTTCCAACTTGGAATTTTGACATGTCAAGTCAGCCTGCGCCCATGTTCCATTTGGGACACTTTTGAAGCCTGTAAAAGTATTTTACCCCATCAAACCATATATTTTTGGACAATAGACATCCTAAGGTATTTCAAATGGTGGTATTTTAATACTGTATATGTACTAATTCTACCACCAGCCTTTGTAAAAGTTTGTGGTAGTACTTTTTTGGGAGTTTTTTTTCCACATTGTACTTCAGGCATGAATTCACAGATTCTGGTATATGTCACTACCAAACAACAACCCAATATGTGTTCAGCATCTCCCGAGTACAGGGATACCACCCATGCAAATGTTTGTTGGTTTGTTTTTTGGCTAGAAGGCAACATTGTGAGATCTCAAAATTCCAACTTGTGAATTTCGTCCGTGTCCTATATGGGATATATCTTTGAAGCCAGCTAATGTAATTTACCCCCACCAAACCATACATTTTTAAAAGGTAGACACCCATCACTCCTTGTGGCAAGGGCTCAGCAGCCACTGATACTAGATGATGTAGATCACTAGATGATGTATCAGAAAGCTGACCAGGGTCAAAATCTAACCCGGAATCAGTGCCTAAGCATTAATCTTGAGCAAAGAAGGGGTTAATAGCTCTTAGAAGAGCCTATCTAGTACTGTAATACATTACAGTACAAAGAAATTAATCCATTAAACAGTGCAGACAGCAAAACATTCTGTAGCTGTGCAAGATTACTGCTTATAAAGTGATGAATGGCAGGAAGGTGTTAATACACAGTGAAAGACTTTAATAAAACCTGACAATGTTATAAAATGTTATTTTATATCACTAGTATTGATCTGTCTCTTTCCATCACAAAAATGTAAGTGAGGAGAGGGAGGCAGATCAATATTTGTAAATATTGATCCGACCAATTTTGATCTGACCAGGGTGAATGGTGAGCTTATTTGAGCAATCACCAAACCCCTTTGCCACTAATTAGCTGTTACTGCACTCAGACAGCTTAAGAAAAAAAATCTCAAATATTTTTACTTTACACGTAATCCCCTAGCGGGTATGTTTTATTGTTTTATTAGTCGTGTGTTTATTATTTTTTTGTACTTTTACTTACTTTTATAACTTTGATCTGTCTCTCTCCCTCACTAAAATATGTGAGGAGAGTGAGGCAGATCCTAACTGGTCAGATCAATATACGGTTGATATTGATCTGACCAGGCAGTGGGGGTGCTCATCAGAGCATCCCCACTGCTTGTCAGTGTGCCTGGCAGTCACTGATTGCCTCTGTGAAGAGGCAATCGTGTGGCAGCCAGAGAGCACAGGAAGCAGGCGACAACAAAGTACAACAATAGAACCTGGGGGAAAAAAGGCAGATATGAAACTAAAGCTCATAGATCTAGAAGATCGATCTGGAAGAAACAACTTAAGAATAAGAGGAAGTTCAGAGCAAATAAGTAACAAAAATCTGGAGACATATATAGAGGATTTCTTCAAGCAACTGAAGGTTGAATTGGATCCTAAATATCCAATAATGGAAAGATGCAACAGAGTGACCAAACCAAGGGGTATCCCAGAACATCTCCCACGGGATGCCTTAATATGCTGCGTTTCATTTAAAGCTAAACTGCAGATCCTGAGCGCCATAAGAAACAACAAATGCGAGGAGAACTATGAAGCACTTAAAATATTTCAAGACTTATCGTGGCCAACCAGACAAAAAAGGAAGACCTTTTCGGAGGGCCCTGCAACCCTGAGGAGGAACAACATAAGTTACCGCTGGGGATTCCCAACAAAACTAATGATATCCTATGAAGGGAAAATACACAGCATTAACCATGTGGAAGAATTAAACAAATGGCTCACAATAAACATAAACCTAAACACCCCCTCTTGAGGGAACAGTGAATGGGGATAGGAGCTGAGGGATGGGGGGGAGAAAGATTTACTCCCTTTTTTTTCTCTTCTTTTAGAGCACCAGGGGCCCCCGGCACACTCCAAGGCTTTGAGCCATAATCACTAGCACAGGTAGTATACTACCAAGGGGCACTCGGGCACCCCATCCACACGCACACAGATTACACTATCTTTTGTCGCAATAGGGGGACAGCACTCGTCTTTTCTTCTCTTCCCGCACGATTTTCTCACACTACACTCGCCAGGCATTCCTGCACTATTTTAGAACCAAGTTGTAAGGAGGACAGGGACACTAACTTTCACTATGCTTTGCCACACCGAATTAGACACTTGAAAGACTCACATGCATTACACACCTTGTCTTATCATACAATCCTCCGAATAGTAGGGGCACTCCATTCCTTTCACCACCTTAGGTGTATTTATGTCTTAGGTTGATACCAAGAATCTGAATCAACCCGTTGTTTATGTGAGTTAAAAATTACAAAAAAGTTTCCTTTTTTCTTAACACTAAAGCACAAATTTTTGGAGAGAGAGAGTATCAAGAATATGAAAAAATGAATTCGAGCTGATATCAATTAATGCCCGGGGGATAAACACTCCATGTAAAAAATCTATAATCACGAACTATCTATACAGAAATCAGATACAGATATGTGCCTTGCAAGAGACACATTGGACCCAAACCAGTCACACCATTAACTCTTCAAGATATCCCACCATTATCAGTGTGGCGCTAGAAAAAAAAAAAAAAGAAGAGTGGCCTTCATGTTCTCCAAAGAGGTTAAACAACAAATTATTCACATTAGCAAATATGTATGCACAAACAAATTTACAATTACATTTATCACAAAATTGCTAAGAAAAATAGAACAGCTAAAGCAAGGGCTATTATTAATAATGGGAGATTTCAACCAAACAATTGACCCCCAGATATACAGGAAGAGCCAAAGGGTAGGAAAAAACAGTAAGAGACCAACTGAAAACAGACTGCAAAATCTCTTGAATAGTCACAACCTGAGGGATATATGGAGAATTTTCCACACCCCTGGAAAGGGATTATACATGCTACTCCAGAACATATAATTCCTATTCCAGAATCGACTTGATTCTGGGGAATGTAAACATGCTGTATTTGGTAAAAAAAAAAAAAATACAGGATATAGCATTGTCAGACCACAGCCCAGTTATGCTGGAATATAAAGATAATTTCGACCTGTTTCGCAAAGAATGGCGTATAAAGGACCCCCTACTGTATAAAAAAAATAATATAAAGAAACTCAAAAACGAAACAGACCTCTTTTTTCAGAGAATAAAAATAAAGGAATATCAGATATCATGGTTTGGTGCACCTACAAAAGTGTAATTAGAGGCCATCTCATCAAAATGGACACCATCGCTAACAGGAAGGGGTTACCACACCTCGCAAAACTATGCACATCATTAAGTGAACTCAAAAGGCAAAACAAAACAGCGCCTGATACACAAACAGCCAAAGAAATAGAAGAAACAGAAAAACAAATAAACGACCAACTTATGAACACAGCAACAAAACAGTTAGAAAGACTTCAATGTAAATGGTATATGAATGGTAACAGACCAAATTCACTTATGACAAACAAACTAAAAAGAGAGAAATACAAAAAGACAATAACAAAAATCAGAGAAAATGAAACCCCTATGCTGAACCCATAGGAAATAGGCAGAGCATTTCAGGATTATTATCAAAAAATTTACAATCTTCCAGAAGAAACGTATGGTAGCGAAAAAGAGATTAAAACTTTCTCGATAACCTTCCGATTCCCAAAATTTCACCTATCCAACTAAAGATAAACCAGTCCATTACAGAAATAGAGGTGGGCAATGCCATAGAAAAATTAAAAATAAACACAGCGCCAGGCCCAGATGGCTTCTCCAACAAATTTTATAAAATAATGAAGGACCAATTAAAAGGGGAACTTAAGTCTATATTTAATCACATAATGGCAAAGGGTGACTGCCTGAAGGAAATGTTAAGGGCAAACATAATACCCATCCCAAAAGCAGATAAAGATTTAGAACTAACAAGAAGTTACAGACCAATATCATTAATAAATACAGATATTAAGATATTCTCGTCAATTGTAGCGGACAGAATAAAAACAGTTGTGCCACAATTAATAAATAGGGACCAAGTAGGCTTCGTACCCAGGAGGGCCCCAATCAATAATATTAGAAAAATAATAAACATTCTAGAAGACACAGAGCACAAAGCCACCCCACTAATATTACTCTCGATAGACGCTGAAAAAGCGTTTGATAGGGTAGGATGGAGCTTTATGTCTGCGACATTAAAACAATTTGGTATAGCTGGCCCAATACTACAAGCAATCTCATCACTGTATAGCTCCCCTTCGGCCAAAGTTACAGGGCCGGGATTTACGTCAATAAGCTTCAACATCAGCAATGGCACCTGTCAAGGGTGCCCGTTATCCCCCCTTCTTTACATAATGGTATTAGAACCACTTGCAATCGCAATAAGACAAAATAAGATAAAAGGATTCACGAACCCTCAAGGCCAATGCAAACTAAATATATATGCAGATAATATCCTACTAACCCTAGAAGAACCAAAAACTTCTGTTCCTGAGTTTCTGAAGGAGGTAACAATATATTATAAATTATCAGGCTACAAAATGAATATAGAAAAATCAAAATTTATAGCCAAACACCTGGATAAAGACTCTGCCTCCTTCCTAGTACAAAATTTGGGTCTCCCTAACAAAGACAAATTAAACTACTTAGGCATTACACTCACCTCGAAATTAAAAGATCTAGTGGAAGCCAACTTTCTACCATTACTAACTGACACCAATAAAAAATTAAAAGACTGGAAAGGCCTACACTTCTCATGGTCAGGCAGGATTAACATCCTAAAGGCATACATCCTTCCAAGGTGGCAGTACATATGGAGAATGATACCTATTAACTTCCAGGAAGAATGGCTAACCCTAGTACATATAGCCTTCATGAAATTTATTTGGGGAGGGAAGAAAGCCAGAGTAAAAATGAAAACTTTAACCAGATTAAGAAAAGAGGGGGGGTTAGGCTGCCCAGAAATATCTCAATGCTACCAGGCCAGCAGACTATACCACATATTGCTCTCACAAAACAGGGCCTCATCACAAGAAACATGGCACAATATGGAAAAGGCCAAAACTGGAATAGGAAACTTATCATCACTTTTCTGGACTTTGGATTTGAATAGGCAACGCATTAAAGAAGCAAGATCCAAATCCCAGATTTTGGTGGACCTCACATACTGGTGGGACAAATTCGCAAAAAAAGCTAGACAGAATTATAGATCCACTACCAATCTTAAGTATTGTGGATATCCTGGACAACATAAGTATAGACAGCTGTAAGAAAGGGGGGATAGAAACCTATAAACATCAATTCTCTGGAAACGAAATCAACACTTTCCATCAGATCAGAGATGAATATAAAATCCCCCAATTACCTGCGGATTAAAAGCTTCATAACAAGGTACTGTCCACCAATAGGGGAGGAGAAGGCATTAACTCTTATACACCTCTTGGAAGTGAGTAATATTAAAAACCTAATGGCCAAATGTGCAAAAACCCTGTACAGATGGAGAAACGAAAAAAGCCAACAGAGTTAATCAATAAATGGGGAAAAGAGCTACAAGCCCATATAAACGAAGAAGAATGGATTAACTAATTAAACAAACTAAACAAACACGTCCACTGTTTAAACCTCACAGAAACCCAATTTAAACTCTCAAACAGATGGTATCTAACCCCGAAACCACTCAAACATATGTTTCCAGAGTCCTTGGACAGATGCTGGAAATGAAACAATGAAGTTGGTAACTTAATCCAATGCTGGTGGCATTGCAGACCGATAAATAAATTCTGGCAGGAAGTAATAAATACAATGTGGGGAAATTATTTGAAGGATTGCTAAAGGTGTACACTCAAGAATACATCTTGAATCAGAATATAATTAGTAAAAGTCAACATGGTTTTGTGAAAGACAGGTCTTGTCAAACAAACTTAATAACATTCTATGAAGAGGTCAGTAAAAATATAGATCTAGGTGTGGCAGTTGATGTGATCTATTTGGATTTTGCTAAAGCATTTGATACAGTTCCACACAAAAGGTTACTCTACAAATTGAGAGAAATAGGATTGGGGGCAAATGTATGTATTTGGATTGAAAATTGGCTAAAAGATAGAACACAGAGGGTTGTTGTAAATGGTAAAGCTTCAAATTGGACCAGGGTAGTGAGCGGAGTACCTCAGGGGTCTGTTTTGGGACCTCTTCTTTTTAATCTGTTTATTAATGATCTCCCACGTTGTGCTGAGTGCCATGTCTCAGTGTTTGCTGATGACACAAAATTAGGTAAGGTAATAAAGACTAATCTTGATGTTTTTTCTTTATAGGAAGATTTGGACAGAGTAGGGAACTGGGCAAGAAAGTGGCTAATGAGGTTCAATATAGACAAATGTAAAGTTATGCATTATGGGAAAAATAATTACAAAGCAACATATACGTTAAATGGTATTTCCCTGGGAAAAACTACTAACGAAAAGGATTTAGGAATCATTGTAGATAACAAACTTGGCAACAGTGCCCAATGCCAGTCAGCAGCTGCAAGGGCCAATAAGATATTGCCATGTATAAAACGAGGTATAGATTCACGGGAGGAAGACATCATCTTGCCTCTTTACAAATCAATGGTAAGACCTCACCTTGAATATGCAGTACAATTCTGGGCACCAGTCCTTAAAAAGGATATTAAGGAACTAGAAAAAGTGCAAAGGAGAGCTACAAAATTAATAAGGGGATTGGAGGATCTTAGTTATGAAGAGAGACTTAAAAAATTGCATTTATTTACTTTAGAAAAAAGGCGTCTTAGAGGGGATATGATAACATTATATAAATATGTGCAGGGCCAATATAAGGAGCTCTCCAGGGACCTGTTCATTAATAGAAATGTACAAAGAACAAGAGGTCACCCCCTGAGACTGGAAGAGCAAAGATTTCATAGGCACCAAAGGAAGGGATTCTTTACGGTAAGGACAATAAAATTATGGAACTCACTGCCAAGAGAGGTAGTGCTATCAACCACAATAGATGCATTTAAAAATGGTCTGGATGTTTTTTTAGAAAAGCAGAACATACAGGGGTATTAATAATAGAATGAGCATTAATAATAGAGCTTTTTGATCCAAGGAGAAATCTGATTGCCCTTTTGGAGTCAAGAAGGAATTTTTTTTCCCCCTAGGAGGCAACATTCGAAAAAGCTTCCTTAGGGTTTTTTTTTGCCTTCTTTTGGATCAAAACGCTGAAATGATAGGTAGAAGGGTTGAACTTGATGGACTTGTGTCTTTTTTCAACCTAAATTACTATGTTACTATGTTACTATGTTACTAATAGGTCAAACTATCTGATATTAAACGGAAACTAATGGATACTATTGAAAAACTTGTCCAAACTCCACTAGAGATATCCCCACAAACTTTTATTTTTCACCGGAATCTCCCAAAGATTCAAAAAGCAAGTAAAATATTGATCATACACATCTTTATGGCAACAAAGATGTGCATAGCAAGATCATGGAAATTTTCTCAACCTCCAGTATAGATAGAGATAGCTACTCAAGTTTATTATCAAAGACTCATGTAATAGTCAATACACGAGAATCAGGGGCAAAGGGCACTGTATCACTAAATTTGGAACCCTTGGAGTATATCTCAGACCACTAGTTACCTGCCTAGGTATGGTATGAATTTAAGAGTGACTGCTGAGTGTTTAGTGTCTTGTGTTTCCTTTTTTATGCTCCACCTAATAAAGAACTAGGAATATTTAATATAGCTAATGGTATCTGTTATAGTATGTCTGCAACTTAACATTATCTGAAGCACAGCCACACTGGCCTTTGGCTGCTGACTATATGAAGCCACAAATCATATTAGATGCATTTACTGCTATGTGCAAAGAAGCTATTTGTATTTCTACGTGTATTTTGTACTCTTATTGTTTCTTGTATAATTCATGTAATTTGTCATGTTTGTGTTGTCTTTTTGAAACTGTTTATACCAAAACCTGAAAAAAAAGAAAGGAAGAAGAAAAATTTTCAATAAAAAGGTCCTTAACTACTCTATTGCCAGAACATTTAACATATATATATTTTTATATTTTTTTCTTGCATAGCAAAAGCATAAAACATACATATATAATATGTACACTTTGAACATAATTAAAATTCCACATGTTCTTTATACAGACATACAAACATTTAATTAGAACGTCAATTGGCAACCGGAATGGGGAGGGCTTAAATGACTCGAGATTACCATACCCAGTTTCTTTTGAAGTGAGTAAATCAAAGGCCCATATTACCAATCCTTAAGAATACTTTCTAGCCTGTTATCAATCACAAAACCATTATTCATAGCTTTATTATTCATCCATCTCATCCCTTTTTCCATGGTGAGATGATATACAATCTAATTTTTTAATTCATGCTCAAGAAATGGTACATCTTTATTCTACCCTCTCACAATTATCATCTTTTTTGCCACAAAAAAAATGTATCACCAATAGGCATTGGTCAAGTCTCAATTTAGGCCAGTTTAAGTGAAGCAGGGCGGTCTCTGGAATACTTTTAATATCTGATCCACCTATTCTCTTCAAAATACTAAAAGGGACATCCCATAGCTTTCTTACATTCTTACACCCCACCACAATATTACAAAATTGCACTTCTCTTTATGACAGCGCCAACACTTGTTGTTATACATCAAAGCTATCTGTGTGGGAAAGTAATACCATCTGTTACTTAAACCTATATTGGTTTTCTCTTAAGCAATATTTAAAATTATGAGCGAATACTGGCTTGACACCATTCTCCTTCACCTATGTTATAATTTAGGTCTCTAGCCCATTAGATCCTCCTGGGAATTCATTTATTTTATTCATTAAGCATATGATGTCATGGTATTTTGTAATTGCTGTATCTTAGTATCAAATATCTTTTATCTTAGAATCAAAGAACCTTTCTAGTAGTTTTGAGTAATCAATGTTATTTTTTATAGAGCATCTTATTCAAAAATCATTTGACTCACAGATAACTAAAGATCACACAATGTGGCAGATCATTAATAAACAAATTAAAAAGAAGAGGGCCCAAAACAGACCCCCTGAGGTACTCCGCTCAATACCCTTGTCCAATTTGAGGATTTTCCATTTACAACAACCCTTTGTGTTCTTTCTTTTAGCCAATTTTCAATCCAAATACATACATTTGCCCCCAAACCTATTTCTCTCAATTTGTAGAGTAACCTTTTGTGTGGAACTGTATCAAATGCTTTAGCAAAATCCAAATAGATCACATCAACTGCCACACATAGATCTATATTTTTACTGACTTCTTCATAGAATGTTATTAAGTTTGTTTGACAAGATCTGTCTTTCACAAAACCATGTTGACTTTTACTAATTATATTCTGGTTCAAGATATATTCTTGAGTGTATACCTTTAGCAATCCTTCAAATAGTTTCCCCACTACAGATGTCAATCTCACTGGCCTATAATTACCTGGCAGAGATTTTGATCCCTTTTTAAATATTGGAATGACATCCGCCTTTCGCCAGTCTGTTGGCACTGTACCTGAACTGAAAGAATCCCTAAAGATCATAAATAGTGGTCTGGCCAGAATTATGCTTAACTCTCTAAGAACCCTTGGGTGTATACCATCTGGCCCTGGGGCCTTGTCTATCTTAACAGAGTTTAATTGCTTAAGCACTTTTTCCTGTGTCAGCCAATCCCATGTTTGCGGCGAATGTCCAATAACTTCCTGTAGCAGGGGCTCGTCCATCTGCTCTTCCTTAGTATAAACAGAAGAAAAAAAAGTATTTAAAATGTCTGCTTTCTCTCTGTCCTCACTTACCAAATTTCCCATTTGGGATAACAAGGGCCCAACATTTTCCCTCTTTAGCTTTTTTCCATTTATATATTTATAAAACATTTTGGGGTTATTTTTACTCTCCTTGGCAACCCTTTTCTCATTTTCCAATTTAGCCATTTTAATTGCCTTTTTGCAGGCTTTGTTGGCCTCTTTGTTCTGATCCCATGTTTTTATAATGTTTGAATGCCATTTTCTTGTTTTGTATTTCCTGTTTCACGTTACCGGTAAGCCACATTGGTTTTGATTTGTGTCTTTTGCATTTGTTTCCCAAAGGTATATATTGGAATGTGTACTTTTGTAATGTGTGCTTAAAGGCATTCCACTTGTCTTCTGTGTTTAGTCCAGAAAACAACCATTCCCAGTTTAAATGTTCAGTCGATGCCCTTAGTCCATCAAAGTTATCCCTTCTAAAATGAAGTGTTTTGGTGGCGTAGTTACCAATTTGCTTTTTTGCATTAATCTCAAATGAGACCATATTATGGTCACTATTCCCCAAGTGGAGGAATACATCAATGACCTTTTGGGCTTCCTTGATATTTACTGGGATAAGAGAGAACTGATCCTCGAAAGATTCCACAGAACCATCAGAAATATATATACACTGGAACATTCACCAAGGGATGTAA
Source organism: Pelodytes ibericus (assembly GCA_036172795.1). Lineage (NCBI taxonomy): Eukaryota > Metazoa > Chordata > Amphibia > Anura > Pelodytidae > Pelodytes > Pelodytes ibericus. The sequence continues at coordinate 66,914,881 of CM069861.1, forward strand.
TTATTGCACTTAGATCCTTTCGCACAAGAAATGTGATATTTAAGAATTGGAAATCTAAACTTACAAAGCCAGCAAAATATGATCAGCTTAAACTGTTCTCTGACTTATCTTTCCTAACCAGAAAAACATTTGCTTCCTTAAAAATGATCCTATGTGCCAAGGAAATAATTTATGCATAGGGTTACCGCTGTAAGATAAATTTGACATATGAAGGGCGTAGGGAAATTCTCCAGAAGAATTGCGTTTATGGATCAACACAATAAGTTAATAACATGGAAGTGCTCAGTGTTTTTTTTCTCTTTCTTTCTCGAAAGGGAATATTAAGGGCATACACAAAGGGAAGAGAAGGTTCACATAGGATGACAAGAAAGAAAAAAGGAAAAATGAGGGTGTAAGGTTAGACATTGAATTTTCACGATAGAATTGATACTGAGTGTACATCAATAGTTTTATAAATGTTTGGGCCAAAAACACTAAGAAATGATAACAAATACAATAAAGTGAACATGTGCGCTAGTGACCAACACTAGAGAAAAAAGAGCATTACCCTTTTCTATGAGACGAAATGCTCAGATATTATGCAAAAGGAAAAAACAAAACAAAAACAATAATAGTGTAGTATATCAGTGCAATGGTATAATAGTGCAAAGTGCATAAATGGTACACTCACATTTACATGAGCAATACCCTGCTCAAGATAAATAGCGTGGGTGAGCTCAGATAAGAGCAAGTAGATCTTGTAGACCAGCTCCAGAGGCAGCCCAGATAGCCAAATCACATGGGAAGGAGAAAGCAGGATTGCACAAGTAAGTATTTTAATATAAGCAATAAAACCAACAAACAATAAGATCTTACATTTAAAAAAACGTATTAAAAGTCCCAGATGCTTGTCCATCAAACCAATAGCATTGTCTGTGCACGCCTCTCCTCTCACACGACTCGTTTCCCCTCTTGTTGAGGCGTTTTCAAGTGTCCCATGTGATCCTCCGTTTCTCCTTTAGTACAGTCGCTTCTATTGTGATGTTTTTACTTAGGCCACGCCCCCTCCGTCTCTTCTATGACAGATCTTTTCTCTTCTTCTTCAGCTCCTCCTCTACAGTCAGTCCATTGGTCAATGTTAATCTGCTAGTCCCTGCCTCCTTTTCTCCGTTTAACTGCAGCTTGGAACTCAGCACAGAAAACGGAGCTTGCATAATCATTACAGGGACAGTGCAGTAGAGCATAGAAGCAAGCTGGCAGGGTACAATGTTTTACATCAAGGGCCACAGGGAAAGAATACAAAATCAAGAGTTTTTTAAATTGTGAATCAAGTAATGTGATATACTTGTTGGAATGTCCATGTGGGTTACAGTACATAGGTCGGACAACAAGGAAGGTCAAAACCAGAATAGGAGAACATTGTAATAATATTCGGAAAAAACTTCTAACACACAGTGTCCCCAAACATTTTTTCAAACACAATAGTAAACCTAAAGAGTTAATTTTCACAGCTATAGCAAAGTATAAAAAATATTGGAGAGGAGGAGACTCCTGGAAAGAACTTGGAAAATTAGAAATGAAGTGGGTATATGGGATGAAAACACTGGCACCTAAAGGGTTAAACTCAGATCTTCACCTTTTTAATTTCCTGTAAGCTGTAACCCAGGTGGACTAATATATAGAAGTCTTTTTTTCTGGTGTTTGGGAGAAGGACTTTACTCCTTGTGACACACTGATGCATTGATTCTGTGAGATGAACTACATTTTATATAAGTACTGTATTGTATACATGGCCAGTACAGGAGGGGTTAAATGGTGGTACTGGATATGACAGAGTGAGATGCATCAGATTGACACATGAGGGGTTAAGGTTCCATTTGGAGTCTGGATATTTTGCTCTGTTAAAAGGAATTTTGAAGTAATGTCTTACTAATTGTGTAATGTTACTTGCTGTATTTGTCTCTTGTGATTTTCTATGCTCTACTGCACTGTCCCTGTAATGATTATGCAAGGTCCGTTTTCTGTGCTGAGTTCCAAGCTGCAGTTAAACGGAGAAAAAGGAGGCAGGGACTACCAATGGACTGACTGGAGAGGAGGAGCTGAAGAAGAAGAGAAAAGATCTGTCATAGAAGAGACGGAGGAGCGTGGCCTAAGTAAAAACGTCACAATAGAAGCGACTGTACTAAAGGAGAAACGGAGGATCACATGGGACACTTGAAAAAGCCTCAACAAGAGGGAAAACGCGTCATTTGAGAGGAGAGGAGTGCACAGACAACGCTATTGGTTTGATGGACAAGCATCTGGGACTTTTAATACGTTTTTAAATGTAAGATCTTATTGTTTGTTGGTTTTATTGCTTATATTAAAATACTTACTTGTGCAATCCTGCTTTCTCCTTCCCCATGTGATTTGGCTATCTGGGCTGCCTCTGGAGCTGGTCTACAAGATCTACTTGCTCTTATCTGAGCTCCCCCACGCTATTTATCTTGAGCAGGGTATTGCTCATGTAAATGTGAGTGTACCATTTATGCACTTTGCACTATTATACCATTGCACTGATATACTACACTATTATTATTTTTTTTTCCCCCTTTGCATAATATCTGAGCATTTCGTCTCATAGAAATGTGTAATGCTCTTTTTTCTCTAGTGTTGGTCACTAGCGCACATGTTCACTTTATTGTATTTGTTTTCACTGGTTTGCTAGGAGTGAGACACTAGCTGTGCACAAGTGCTAGCTTACTCCATCACAGTTATTGGTGCAGTATACTGTATTGTTTGTTTATTTCACTGAGAAATTATAGACTTATTTGTTATTATATCTTTAACTGTGTGGCAGTGCACACAAAGCTAAGGACTTAATTGGGGTATAACCACGATAGTTATAGATTAAGAAGGTATGATTAATTGGTGATTTCTCCTAGGTGTTTTCTTTAATGTTTTTTTTTTTTTTAGAGGTCATTAAGAGAAAAGATGAAAAGATGTTAGAGAGGAAGTAAAGTGAGTAAGGAATATTAAGGGAAGGCATACGGTTAATAGAAGGCTCACAAAGGCTGGTATCACAAGACAAGTGTGAAAGGGTAGCTATCGAATCTTCACGATACTGAGTGCATGTCAATATTTTTATACATGTTTGGCTTAAAAATATTGAGAAATGATAACGATAAGGAAGGAAATAAATCTAACTGGGTGATTGTAGTGTAGTGTACATGAAGATACGGAATTAAATGGGATATAAGCACAATACAGATAAAGAAGACATGATTACTTGATAATTTACACTTCTTGCTTGGTTCTTTGCTTGGTGGAGTCTTTTTTTGTATGGGTATATAATTTAAAGAATGGACAAAGATAAATTTGGTTCTTCAAGATATAGAGGAGGTGTATATATTGTATATTGGCTGTACTCATTGTAATTAAGAGAAATTGTTGCAAAAGATTGAAGGGGAGGAAGAAGCCAACAGAGTTGAAGGAGCTAGGTAGTCCTAGAAAGATAAGAAAGAAAGCAGCAATGGACGACATTATAATTAATATTTATCCATGTGTCCACTCTTTTTGTCTGTCTGCGTTATTAACTTTATTTAATTAATTTTATAGTAATTTATTTTATTTATTTATTTAGATTTGGTTTATTTATATTATAATCCTTTTTTTTGGCACCCCACCCCCCCCCCCACAAACCACACATATTACAAGCTCCGCAGTCCCGTATAGCCTCCATTGTTCGTTGTGTGTTGTTTTTGTATTTGTTTTTGTTAGTAGCTCAACAGAATGTACAGGATTAAAGAAATGGACTGGCAAAGGGCAGAAATGTGATACTTTTACATAAGAAAAGAGCACTCAAGGGAAGGAATAATAACACTTAGGTGAAAGGATTAGATTAGCAACTATAAATGTGCAAGGCTTAAATTCGCCCCCAAAACGTAATCTCCTGTATAACTTCTTACGGAGGGAACAGATCCAAATATGGGCACTACAAGATACACACTGGAGGTTATTAGATAAACAAAATTTAAATCCCAGAATTTTCCCTTGGTTATAAGCACTGCACTGAAAGAGGGGAAAAAAAGAGGGGTGTGGCATTGGTGTTCTCGGATAATCTTACAGTAGAAATCAAATATCAAGAAATAGATGAAGCCAGATTTGTGATCATGATTGCTGAAATAAACAACGGTTTATTTACAATAGCAAATGTATATGCCCCCAATGGTACACCAACAAAATTCCTAATAGAAATACTAGAGAAGGTTAACAAGATCAAAGGGTCAGTGCTAATAATGGGAGACAGTAACTGTGTCCTACACCCACAACTACATAAATCTGCACCGGGTATGGAGAGATATGGGAATAATGTGAAGAGTCTGTCAAAACTTCCAGAAAGCTATACAAAAATATAATCTATTTGACACCTGGAGAACATTACATCGAACAGAGAGATACATTCTTCTCTCGTTCCTATATCTCCTACTCAAGAATAGATTACATCTTGACTAACCTGGGGTTGATCCAAAAGACTAAAAAAACAGTAATTAAAGAATATACTTTTTTGGATCATAATGCAGTTATAATTGAGTTAGAAGACCAATTCAAGAGACCAAGAGCAGAATGGAGACTAAATGATTATCTAGTGACAGATAAACATTATTTTGACCAGATAATTACAACAACAACCCACTTGGTTGGAAAATGGGGGAGGGGAAGTGAACGCAGCAACCACATGGTGCGCGTTCAAGAGTGTGATATGTGGAGAATTGATAAAAATGGCATTAATTGCAACAACAAAAAAAGACTCCCTGCTCTATATATAAAATTAAACATGCTGAATGAACACAATAAGAAAGATCCAAGTAGAAACCTAACAACTGAGATAACGGAGAAATGATAACGATAAGGAAGGAAATAAATCTAACTGGGTGATTGTAGTGTAGTGTACATGAATATATGGAATTAAATGGGATATAATCACAATACAGATAAAGAAGACATGATTACTTGATAATTTACACTTCTTGCTTGGTTCTTTGCTTGGTGGAGTCTTTTTTTGTATGGGTATATAATTTAAAGAATGGACAAAGATAAATTTGGTTCTTCAAGATATAGAGGAGGTGTATATATTGTATATTGGCTGTACTCATTGTAATTAAGAGAAATTGTTGCAAAAGATTGAAGGGGAGGAAGAAGCCAACCGAGTTGAAGGAGCTAGGTAGTCCTAGAAAGATAAGAAAGAAAGCAGACAAAAAAAGACTCCCTGCTCTATATATAAAATTAAACATGCTGAATGAACACAATAAGAAAGATCCAAGTAGAAACCTAACAACTGAGATAACGGAGAAAGAAAGGCAAATTAAAGAGCAGCTACTCACAAAAATAAGTAAGAACCTAGAATACCTAAAGGTGAGGTATTATTATAAAGGCAACAGAGCCAACAAATTGCTTGCAAATAAATTGATAAAACAAACAACACAAATGATTCATCACTAAAATATTGAGTGAAGAAAAGGTAGTCCAAAATGATGACTTAACGGATAAACCCCACCAGGAACAAATTAAGAATTATTTAAAGTCGTGAGATCTCCCTAAGATTTCTGAGGAACAACTGAATAGATGAAACGAGGAAATTAATCCATCAGAAGTAGAAGCAGTGATTGACAATTTAAAAACAAATAAAACCCCTGGGCCCGACGGGCTCAATAACGTGCTCTACAAAGTATTAAAAAAAAATATCAGCAAGGAGTTAACGGTGGCATATAACTGGATTTCAGAGAAAGCTGAGGCACAATCAGAGTTATTAACCCCTTTAGGACAGAGCCTTTGAAATATTTTTGTCCATTCTGGACAATGGCTATTTTAACATTTCTGTGCTGTTTGTGTTTAGCTGTAATTTTCTTCTTTGTCATTTGCTGTACCCACACATATTATATATTGGTTTTATCGGGACAAGAAGGAGTTTCTTTGGATGCCATCATTTTGATCATATCTTATAATATTATATAAAAATAATAAAATATGGTAAAAAAAAAAAAAACACAAATTTCCTGACTTTTATTTGAAACATCTTCTCATCGACAAATGCGAACCAAAACACCTGCGAAATAGATTCTACTCCTGAGTAAAGGGATACCACCCATTATTAGGTTTGTTGGGTTGTTTGGGGCGAAAATGACAAATTTGGGAGGTGCAGTTTTTGGTTTTCCAACTTACAATTTTTAAATGCAGACAGCCTGCACCCATGTCCCATTTGGGACATATTTGAAGACAACCAGTGTGTTTTACCCCATCAACCCATGTATTTTTTAAAAGAAGACACGCTAGGCTATTTTAGATGGTGGTATTTTAACACTTTCCATGCACTAATTATACTACCAGCCTTTGTGAAAAAAAACACAAAAAAATTACTACCACAAATTTTGACAAAGGCTTTTGGTATAATTAGTGCATGGAAAGTGTTAAAATACCACCATTTGAAATAGCCTAGGGTGTCTACTTTAAAAAAATATATGGGTTGATAGGGTAAAATACACTAGCTGGCTTCAAATATGTCCCGAATGGGACATGGGCGCAGGTTGTCTTCAAGTCAAAATTTCAAGTTGGAAAACCAAAAAGTGCATCTCTCAAATGTGGCCCTTTAACCCCCAAACAAGCAGACAAACCTATGCATGGGTGGTATCCCTATACTCAGGGAATGTTGCTGAACACATATTGGGGTGTTATTTGGCAGTGACACATACCAAAATCTGTGAATTCATGTATGAAGTACAATGTTTGTGAAAAAAAAACAAAAAAATTACTACCACAAATTTTGACAAACATTGTACTTCATTCATGAATTCACAGATTTTGTTATGTGTCACTGCCAAATAACAACCCAATGTGTGTTTAGCAACATCTCCTGAGTACAGGGATACCACCCATGCATAGGTTTGGTGGGTTGTTTAGCGGCTAAAGGGACACATTTTGAAGGTGCGTATTTCCAACTTGGAATTTTGACGTGTAGTCAGCCTGAGCCCATCTTTCATTAGGGACCTTTTTTTTTAAGCCGGACAGTGTATTTTACCCAACAAAGCATATATTTTGTAAAAGTAGACACCCTAGGCTATTTTAAATGATGGTATTTTAACACTTTCCATGCACCAATTCTACCACCAGCCTTTATCAAAGTTTGTGGTAGTAATTTTATTGTGTATTTTTTCCCACATACATTGTATTTTAGACACAAATTCACATATTTTGGTATGTGTCACTGACAAACAATACCCCAATATGTGTTCATCAGCATCTCCCGAGCACAGGGATACCACCCATGCATAGGTTTTTCAGCTTTTTTGGGGGTTGAAAGGCCACATTTGAGAGGTGCGCTTTTTGATTTTCCAACTTGGAATTTTGACATGTAGAGCAAGGAAGGGATTAATAGCTCTTATAAGAGCCTTTGTAGTACTGTACAAAAAATTAACCCCTAAAAATGCACAGACAAGAAAAAATGTTTTGCTGTGCAGTGATCAGTGGCAGGGAAGGTGTTAATACACAGGGTACACTATACAAAGGGTATGGCTTTTATAAAAGCCCTTGGGTATCACAATTTTTTTACATTTAATTTAATTTATTACAATTAAAAACTTATATTATACAGATCTGTCTCATTCCCTCACTAAAACTAAAGTGAGGAGAGGGAGGCAGATCCATATGGGTCAGTACAATATTTACCAATATTGATCTAACCAGGTGAATGGTGATGCTCATCTGGACAATCACCAAACCACCTTTGCCACTGATCAGCTTTTACTGATCACTATACACGTGTTCAGACAGCTTCAAAAGGAATACATGTAATCCCCTAGTGGGTATAATTAACCCCTAGAGAGTGTGACAAAAAAATTCTGACAGAAAAAAAATCCTTCTGCGACCAGATGGCTCCATATGCGCTGCTTAGGCAGTGACCATATGTGCTACTTAGGCAGTTAAATACGGCAAGGAAGGGGTTAATAGCTCTTAAAAGAGCCTTTGATTATACTGTAGTAAATCACAGTAAAAAAAAAAAAATTGACCCCTAAAAAAGTGCACAAAATGGGCTGCTGTGTAAGATCACTGCGTACACAGCGATCAATGGCAGGGAAGGGGTTAAACACTGGAAACAGCTTTTATAAAAGCCTTTGGGTCTCAATTTTATTAAATATATTATAATTAAAAACGTACACTTGGGGAATAGTGACCATAATATGGTCTCATTTGAGATTAATGCAAAAAAGCAAATTGGTAACTACGCCACCAAAACACTTAATTTTAGAAGGGCTAACTTTGATGGACTAAGGGCATCGATTGAACATTTAGACTGGGAACGATTGTTTTCTGGACTAAACACAGAAGACAAGTGGAATGCCTTTAAGCACACATTACAAAAGTACACATCGCAATATTTACCTTTGGGAAACAAATGCAAAAGACACAAATCAAAACCAATGTGGCTTACCGGTAACATGAAACAGGAAATACAAAACAAGAAAATGGCATTCAAACATTATAAAAACACAGGATCAGCATTATCATTTATAGAGTACAAAGAGGCCAACAAAGCCTGCAAAAAGGCAATTAAAATGGCTAAATTGGAAAATGATAAAAGGGTTGCCAAGGAGAGTAAAACTAACCCCAAAATGTTTTATAAATATATAAATGGAAAAAAAGCTAAAGAGGGAAAATGTTGGGCCCTTGTTATCCCAAATGGGAAATTTGGTAAGTGAGGACAGAGAAAAAGCAGACATTTTAAATACTTTTTTTTTCTTCTGTTTATACTAAGGAAGAGCAGATGGACGAGCCCCTGCTACAGGAAGTTATTGGACATTCGCCGCAAACATGTGATTGGCTGACACAGGAAAAAGTGCTTAAGCAATTAAACTCTGTTAAGATAGACAAGGCCCCAAGGCCAGATGGTATACACCCAAGGGTACTTAGAGAGTTAAGCATAATTCTGGCCAGACCACTATTTAGGATCTTTAGGGATTCATTCAGTTCAGGTACAGTGCCAACAGACTGGCGAAAGGCGGATGTCATTCCAATATTTAAAAAGGGATCAAAATCTCTGCCAGGTAATTATAGCCCAGTGAGCTTTACATCTGTAGTGGGGAAACTATTTGAAGGATTGCTAAAGGTATACACTCAAGAATACATCTTGAACCAGAATATAAGTAGTAAAAGTCAACATGGTTTTGTGAAAGACAGATCTTGTCAAACAAACTTAATAACATTCTATGAAGAAGTCAGTAAAAATATAGATCTAGGTGTGGCAGTTGATGTGATCTATTTGGATTATGCGAAAGCATTTGATACAGTTCCACGCAAAAGATTACTCTACAAATTGAGAGAAATAGGTTTGGGGGAAAATGTATGTATTTGGATTGAAAATTGGCTAAAATATAGAACACAAAGGGTTGTTGTAAATGGAAAATCCTCAAATTGGACAAGGGTATTGAGCGGAGTACCTCAGGGGTCTGTTTTGGGCCCTCTTCTTTTTCATTTGTTTATTAATGATCTGCCACATTGTGCTGAGAGCCATGTCTCCGTGTTTGCGAACGATACTAAATTAGGTAAGGCAATAAAGACTAATCTTGATGTTTTTTTCTTTGCAGGAAGATTTGGACAGAGTGGGGGACTGGGCAGTAAAGTGGCAAATGAGGTTCAATACAAACAAATGTAAAGTTATGCATTATGGGAAAAATAATAACAAAGCAACATATATGTTAAATGGTTTTTCCCTGGGAAAAACTACTAATGAAAAGGGTTTAGGAATAATTGTAGATAACAAACTTGGCAACAGTGCCCAATGCCAGTCAGCAGCTGCAAGGGCCAATAAGATATTGGCATGTATAAAACGAGGTATAGATTCACGGGGGAGGATATCATCTTGCCTCTTTACAAATCAATGGTAAGACCTCACCTTGAATATGCAGTACAGTTCTGGGCACCAGTCCTTAAAAAGGATATTAAGGAACTAGAAAAAGTGCAAAGGAGAGCTACAAAATTAATAAGGGGTTTGGAGGATCTTAGTTATGAAGAGAGACTTAAAAAATTGAATTTATATATGTTAGAAAAAAGGCGTCTCAGAGGGGACATGATAACATTATATAAGTTTGTGCAGGGCCAATATAAAGAGCTCTCCAGTGACCTGTTCATTAACAGAAAGGTACAATGAACAAGAGGTCACCCCCTGAGACTGGAAGAGCAAAGATTTCATAGACAGCAAAGGAAGGGATTCTTTACGGTTAGGACAATAAAGTTATGGAACTCCCTGCCAAGAGAGGTAGTGCTATCAACCACAATAGATGCATTTAAAAATGGTTTGGATTTTTTATAGGAAAGCAGAACATACAGGGCTATTAATAATAGAATAAGCATTAATAAAAGAGCTTATTGATCCAAGGAGAAATCTGATTGCCTCTTGGAGTCAAGAAGGAATTTTTTCCCCCAGGAGGCAAAATTCGAAATAGCTTCCTTAGGGGTTTTTGCCTTCTTTAGGATCAAAAGCTGTAATGATAGGTAGAAGGGTTGAACTTGATGAACTTGTGTCTTTTTTCAACCTAAATTACTATGTTACTATGTTACATTAAACAGCTCTGTCTGTCTCCCTCACTAAAACTCAAGTGAGGAGAGAGGGGCAGATCTACACGGGTCAGATCAAATATTGACAAATATTGATCTAACCAGGTGAATGGTGATGCTCATCTAAGCAATCACCAAACCGCCTTTGCCACTGATCAGCTGTTACTGATCGCTATACATGCGCTCAGACAGCTAAAAACAAAGTTTACGTTAAACGCAATCCCGTAGATGGTATAATTAACCTGTGACGGGTGTAATAAAAAAGTTTTTAAAAAACAGCTAAAATGCTTTTGCAGCAAGATTGCTGCATTTGTGTCAGATTGCTGCTTAGGCAGTGATCTGCAGCAAGCAAGGGGTTAATAGCTCTTTTTTATACTGTAATGAATTAGTTAAATTTTTAAAATGGCTGCTACGATCACTCCGGGGAGTGATCGTAGCACACCCCTGCACTTTTTTTTTAGTGTTGCACAATGCCTCTACATAGAGGCATTGTAGCAACACTGATAGAGTAAAGAAAGTGAATGCTGGTCGCTTTCTTTACTCTATTTAGTGCATGACGTGCCAGGAACGTCACCTGTCGTCAAGTCCTTTATTTGCCGTGACGTGCCTGGTACGTCACCTGTCGTTAAAGGGTTAATAGCAAATATAACGTCTATATTGAAACCGGGGAAGGACCCTTTGAGGGTACAAAACTACAGACCAATATCTCTGTTGAACATTGACATCAAAATATTTGCCAGAGTACTGGCAAATAGATTGAAAAAAATAATACCATCTATTATACATGAAGATCAAGTGGGCTTTATTCCAGGGAGGTACTCATTCAACCACATCAGGAGAATTGTTGACGTGATGGATCTGTGTAAGAAAAATAAGACACCATTCATGACGCTAGCCCTTGACGCCAAAAAGGCTTTTGATCGGGTTGACTAGACATTTATGGAACAAACCTTGTGGGCATTCGGCTTGAGGGCACAATCATTAAATCAATAATGGCCCTTTATACTTCTCCAATGGCAAAAGTGAAAGGAGTAAGCTTTATGTCAAGTGAGTTCAGTATAAGAAACGGCACCCGTCAAGGATGCCCTTTATCCCCGTTACTTTATATACTTACGGTGGAACCCCTTGTGATAGCAATAAGGAGGAATAGTAAAATCAAGGGAATATCCACACAAGGCATATGTAAAAATAATTATGTATGCGGATGACATTTTAGTCACGATAGAAGGCCCACTTAACTCAATAGGGGAAGTGTTGACAGAAATTAAAGGATATAGTGAAGTATCCAAACATAAGTTAAATTTAGACAAGTCAATCGCAATGGCCAAATATATAAGTACATAAGATAAAAAAATGATGTCACCAAGGCTGTTTGTATCCTCTCCTTTACTGCAAAAGCTTCACAGACCTGACTTTCTACCACTCACTTCAAGTAACCAAGGCTGTTTGCATCCTCTCCATTACTGTAAAAGGTATATGAAGAAGATCTTACCAACTGTTCCAGATTATTACTTGTTTTGATTGGCCACATCTAAATTCCTTTGTACTATTTGTTTAGTAAAAATGTTCTTTGTATTTCTACTTGACTAATAACTAGTGCAGAGCGAACCCGAACCGCACTGTTCGGGTTCGTACCGAACATTACGGTTTTTGGACCCCGGACCCGAACACGGACATTCCACTGTATGTTCATGTTGGAGTTCGGGGTTCGGCGATTACATTGTTTGTAATGCTATTGGCTTTCTATAAACCGAAATAGAGTCCCCATTCATAAGAAATTCTTATGAATGGGGACTCTATTTCGGTTTATAGAAAGCCAATAGCATTACATGTATTCCATAAGCCGAAAGTCTATAAACCGAACGACATTCGTTTTATAGACTTTCGTTTCTAGAATACATGTAATGCTATTGCTATTCTATAAACCAAACTAGAGTCCCCATTCATACGAATAGGTCAATTGACCTATTCATATGAATGAGGACTCTATTTCGGTTTATAGACTAGCAATAGCATTACATGTATTACATCTGAGAGTCAAATAGAACTGTCAAATACTGCGCTTACAGCGCACTTTGAAAAATTCTAATAGTTTTGGGTGGCAAATAGTACATTTGTGTCTTGCGGTGCACTTCATATCTGAGAGTCAAATAGAACAGTCCAATACTGTGCTTACAGCCCATTTTGAAAAATTCTGGCTACCTCCTCCTCCAGCGCCGCTTCCACCTACACCGCCACGGTCAACGCCTCCTCAACCTATGGGTCACTTGGTATAAACTGAAAGAGAATACCCTGCACTGCAACCCTCTCTCAAATGGATAATTCTGTTGATCCTCCTGGCAGCCATGTTTTAGATTTATGTTCTTCCAAAACTAAAATCAAAGATTCAATCTAGTGCTATTTTATGGCTCAGCTGTATTTTTAATTTGTATGTATTTTATGTTATTTGAAGTTATTTCCCTATCCATATTTGTTTGCAGGGCACTTGTCCTACTCTTACCCACATTTTACTTACTTTTGCAGCCCTCTAGCCCTTTCCTGGACTTTTTTAGAGGCATTTTAGTGCCCAAAAGTTTGGGTCCCCATTGACTTCAATGGGGTTCGGAGTTAAGTTCGGGGTCAAGTTCGAGCCCGAAACCCGGACTTTTTTCCAAAGTTCGGCCGAACCCGAACATCCAGGTGTCCGCTCAACTCTACTAATAACCTTTAACACCTTAGTGAATATTGCTAGATGCATTGCTTTCCCTAAATGCTCTGGTAACTTTCTCTTACATGATTTGTAGAAATTTGCTCTAAATGACCCGCCCCCCCCCCACCCCCCCATCTTTCACAAACTTGGTCTCACTTCCCTCTCTTCTAGCTTCACAGACCTGACTTTTCTACCACTCACTTCAAGTAACCAAGGCTGCTTGCATCCTCTCCATTACTGCAAAAGCTTCACAGACCTTACTTTTCTTCCACTCACTTCAAGTAACCAAGGCTGTTTTCAACCTCTCCATTACTGCAAAAGCTTCACAGACCTGACTTTTCTACCACTCACTTCAAGTAACCAAGACTGTTTGCATCCTCTCCATTACTGCAAAATGTATATGAAGAAGATCTTACCAACTGTTCCAGATCGGGCCCTCTTATTACTTTTTTTGATTAGCCATATCCTAAATTCCTTTGTATTATTTGTATAGTATAAATGTTCTTTGTATTTCTACTTAACTAACCTTTAACACCTTAGTGAATATCTTTCACAAACTTGGTCTTCCTTCCCTCTTTTCTAGCTTCACAGACCTGACTTTTCTACCACTCACTTCAAGTAACCAAGACTGTTTGCATCCTCTCCATTACTGCAAAAGGTATATGAAGAAGATCTTACCAACTGTTCCAGATTAGGGCCTCTTATTACTTTTTTTGATTAGCGACTAGAGTAGAGTTTCGGGTTCGAACAAACTTTGGAAAAAGTCCGGGTCCCCGCTCGAACTTGACCCCGAACACGGACCCCATTGAAGTCAATGGGGACACGGACTTTTGGACACTAAAATCCCTCTAAAAAAAGTCATGGTAAGGGCTAGAGGGCTGCAAAATGAATTAAAATGTGGGTAAGAGTAGGACAAGTGCCCTGCAAGCAAATGTGGATAGGGAAATAACTTAAAATAACATAAAATACATACAAATTACAAATATAGCTGAGCCATAAAATAGCACTAGATGGAATCTTTGATTTTAGCTTTGGAAGAACATAAATCTAAATCTAAAGCATGGCTGCCAGGAGTATCAACATAATTATTCATTTGAGAGAGGGTTGGAGTGCAGGGTATTCTCTTTCAGTTTATACTAAGTGACCCATAGGTTGAGGAGGCGTTGACTGTGGCGGTGTAGGTGGAAGCGGCGCTGGAGGTGGAGGAGGTAGCCAACACTGTTTTTTATTATTTTGTGTTTTTTTTTTAATTGGGGTAGCCCCCAAAATATTGGGACATATAACAACAGAACACAAAGAATAAGTGCACTTCAGTATAACAATGACTGGGTGAGGCCGGTATAAATGTCTATTCGGCTCAAGGTAGAGACAAGTCTGGTGGGATCCATGCCTGGTTCATCTTAATAAACGTGAGCTTTTCCACGTTGGCTGTGGACAGGCGGCTGCGCTTGTCTGTGATAACGCCCCCTGCTGTGCTAAACACACGTTCAGACAATACACTGGCTGCAGGGCAGGCCAGCACCTCCAAGGCATAAAGGGCAAGCTCAGGCCATGTGCCCAATTTGGAGACCCAGAAGTTGAATGGGGCAGACCCATCAGTCAGTCCGTGTAGGCCTGTTCACACGTACTGTTCCACCATGTTGCTGAAATGCTGCCTCCTGCTAAGATGTTGCATATCAGTTGGTGTTGCTGCTTGTTGTGGCGTGCTGACAAAGCTTTTCCACATTTCGGCCATGCTAACCCTGCCTTCTGAGGTGCTGGCGGTGCCCCAGCTGCATTGGCGACCTCTTCCTCTGCCTTCGCCTTGTGCTTCCATTGAGCCCCGGTGTCATTTTTGAATGCCCTCAGCAGCGCGTCTACCAGCGTGCGCTTGTAGTCACGCATCTTACGATCACGCTCCAGTGATGGAATTAAGGACTGCCCGTTGTCCTTGTAACGGGGATTCAGCAGGGTGGCCACCCAGAAATCAGCACAAGTTAGAATGTGGGCAACTCGGCAGTCATTGTGCAGGCACTGTAGCATGTAGTCGCTCATGTGTGCCAAGCTGCCCAGAGGCAAGGACAAGCTGTTCTCTGGGGGAGGTGTATCATCTGTGTCCTCCGTATCCCCCCAGCCACGCTCCAGTGATTCCCACGAGCTGCGTTGGGTGCCACCCTGTTTTGAACACTGTTCCTCCTCATCATCATCCTCATCCTCCTCCTCCTCCAAAACTGTGCCCTGGCTTGACAGTTGTGTACCTGGCCTATGCTGGTGCAGGAACCAACCCTCCAAGCCACTTGTGAATGACTGGCCTGATAACCGTGGAAATGACCCCTCTTCTTCCTCCTCATCTTCCTCTTGTGCCATATCCTCTTCCATCATCGCCCTAAGCGTTTTTTCAAGGAGACACACAAGCGGGATAGTAAGGCTGAGATGGGCGTCATTGGCACTGGCCATGTTGGTGGAGTACGCGAAACAGTGCAAAATGGCAAACGGGTCTCGCATGGAGGCCCACTCATTGGTGGTGAAGTTGTGCTGTTCCGCAGAGCGACTGACTCATGCATGCTGCAGCTGATACTCCACTATCGCCTGCTGCTGCTCACACAATCTCTCTAGCATGTGCAAGGTGGAGTTCCACCTTGTGGACACGTTGCATATGAGGCGGTGAGCGGGAAGGCCTAAGACAGGCGAGCAACAGCAGGGTGAGAACGCCTAAAGTGCGCACAGATGGCCCGCAATTTCTGTAGCAGCTCTGATATATCTGGGTAGTTTTTCAGGAATTTCTGCACTACCAAATTCAGCACATGTGCCAGGCAAGGGATGTGCATCAAATCGGCTAGGCCGAGAGCTGCTACGAGATTTCACCCATTATCGCACACCACCGGGCCGGGCTTGAGGCTCAGTGGATACAACCACTCATTGATCTGTTGTTCCATGCTCGTCCACAGCTCCTGCGCGCTGTGGGGTTTTCCCCCAAACATATGAGTTTTAAAAGTTGGTGGTGAAGGTGGTATGCTGACCGAATAAGGAGGTGGTAGAGGATAAGGAAGAAGCTAAGTTGGAGCAGGAGGCAAAGAGAAATGCCCTGCAATCCTCTGTGGAGGAAAAACATGCGCCACACTGCTATCTGCCTCAGGCCCAGCCGACACTACATTTGCATAGTGTGCAGTTACGGAGATATAGCGTCCCTGCCCGTGCTTACTGGTCCATATATCTGAGGTTATGTGGACCTTGCCACAGATGGCGTTGCCCAGTGAACATCTGATTTTGTCCTCCAATTGGTTGTGCAGGGAAGGGATGGCTCGCCGGGAAAAGTAGTGGTGGCTGGGAACCACGTACTGTGGGACAGCCACCACCATCAGATTTTTAAAACTGTCCGTCTCCAACAGACGGAATGACAGCATTTCAAAGGCCAGGAATTTGGAAATGCTGGTATTCAGGGCCAGTGTTCACGGGTGGGTAGGGCCATACTTCCTCTTTCTCTCCAGTGTTTGGGAGATGGACAGCTGAACGCTTCCATGGGACAGTCTGGAGATGCTTGGGGACGGTGGCGGACGTTGTGGTGTTGCTGCCACTTCCTCTATTTGCTCGGTGGCAGGTGCCACTGTGACTCCAGAGCTGGAGGAAGAGGCCAAGACAGCAGCAGAAGAGGAAGCAGGAGGAACCTGAGACCTTTCTTGAGTTTTGAGATGCTTACTACACTGCAGCTCATGCTTTGCATGTAGATGCCTGGTCATGCAGGTTGTGCTCAGGTTTAGCACATTTATGCCTCGCTTCAGTTTCTGATTGCACAGCTTGCAAACCACTCGTGTCTTGTCGTCAGCACATTGTCTAAAGAACTGCCACGCCAGGGAACTCCTCGTAGCTGGTTTTGGTGTGCTCGGCCCCTGGGTGCGGTGGGCAGTAGCAGGCGTACTGTCTATGGGACGGCCGCTACGGTTTTGCACCCTGCTCCCTCTTATGCTGCGCTGGTGCCTCTTTGCGACCACCGCCTCTTCCTCCAAACTGGACACGTCATTTGCAGGATCTCATCATCCTCCACATCATCTTCCACCCACTCCTCAACCCTGCCCTCCTTGCCGGTCTGCACACTGCCGAAAGCCACAGCAGTGGTCCTCGCATGTCCACATCCTGACACATAAGTGGTTGTGCATCAGTGCACTCAATCTCTTCCACTTCTGGGGCAAGGCTAGGTTCAATGACCCTGCCAGCAGAGTCATCAAAAAGAGACTGCTGCATGACTTGTGGCTCAGACTGCTTGGCTGATTTGCAAGGGGGTGAGTTGAAAGACAGATGGCCATGGGCTGCAGGTGTCGACTCTGAGCTTTCAGCAGGGGACCGGGCGGGAGACAATGTGTAGGAACTGGAGGCACTGTCAGCCACCCAATCTACTATCGCCTGTACTTGTTCTGGCCTCACCATTCTAAAAGAGGCATTCAGGCCTACCAAATAACGCTGAAGGTTCTGTCACGTACTAGCACCTGAGGAAGGTGTTTCTCTTGTGCGTGTAGCTGGCACAGATCGACCACATCCCCTACTTGCAACAGGAGCTCCACCAACACCAGCAGCACCACGATCAGGGCCACGTCCCTTATTTGACTCTCTCCTCATTCTTTGCGGTCACCCACCAAAGTAACAGATGGTTTATGTCAGGCGACAATGTAACCGCCAATAGTCTTTGTATTTTTTTTGTTTTTGTTTATTGGACTGCAAGAAATGCACCGCAAGACACAAATGTACTATTTAGCACTCAAATTTTTTTTCAAAGTGTGCTGTAAGCACAGTATTGGACTGTTCTATTTGTCTCTCCGATATGAAGTGCAGGAAGCAAATGTACTATTTAGCACTCAAATTTTTTTTCAAAGTGTGCTGTAAGCACAGTATTGGACTGTTCTATTTGACTCTCCTATACGGAGTACACCGCAGGATGCAAATGTACTATTTAACACCAACAAATTGCAGTATTTAAAAATGTCTAGATGTTGCCCACTGAGCTAACAGAACAGGATTAAAGTAATGTGCCTGGCACACATGCAGTTGCAAGTGCACTCTCTGTGGCACTGGGCTCAGGGCAGGGTACAAATATGTAGTATAGCACCCACTAAAATAATCACTGTAAGTTGAATAATCACTGTAGTTTGAATAATTGCTATAGTTTGCAGATTCCACAACAGAAGTTTTTTTAATCCGTCCCTCACGCCTGCAGCATCCTCTCCCTACACTAAGAAGAGCTTATGTGATGTGCATGTATGTGACTCCAGCTTATATATAGAGGCTGGGTCACATGCTGCACTGGCCAATCACAGCCATGCCATTAGTAGGCATGGCTGTGATGGCTTCTAAGGGCAAACGAGTTAAACGCTTGTTGATTGGCTGCCCTGCAGCCTTTCAACATGCGCCATGAAATTGTCGAACCGCGAACTCCATCACGGACATACAGTGAAATGTCCGGGTTCGTGGCATGGACACCCTAATGTCCGGTACGAACCCGAATAGTGTGGTCCGGGTTCGCTCAACACTATTAGAGACATCTAAATTCCTTTGTATCATTGGAATAGAAAAAATGTCTTTTGTATTTCTACTTAACTAATAACCTTTAACACCTTAGTGAATATTTCTAGATTTATTGCTATTCCTAAATGCTCTGGTAACCTTCTCTTATCTGATTTGTAGAAATTTGCTCTAAATCACCCCACCCCCCACCCCCCCATCTTTCACAAACTTGAAACATCCTGTAGTCATACGTACTACCAAAATGGAACTATATATTTAGGATGATCCCCTTAAATGTCCCAATGACATGGTTAAAAATGATACAGACATCTTTCTCCAGACATATATGGATGGGGAAAAAACCTTGCATAAATAAGAAAACGATAGCCTTAGGCCCAAAAAAGGGAGGTATGGGAGCCCCAAATATTTAAACAGGATTTGAAGCAAATATGCTTGCACATGCATTGATTAGGCAAAAGACCTCAGTAAGAACAGAAAGGTGGTATCATCTAGAGAAAGAACTAATGGGTTGTAAAAATCTTCTACATATTTTTTGGACTGTAAACAATAATCAAAAACAAGAAAGGAAAAAAGGTGCAGAATCACTAATCCTAGATCATATCTTGAATTTCTGACTAAAGTTTAAAAAGAAAATCAATATGCAAAATCGACTTCTGAGAACGTTACCGCTACAAATTGTAAAAAGCAATATAGATAACATCAATATCTCCAGGTGGATAGAGCAGGGAATCCAGACTATAGATGATCTACTGTAAGAGGACAAAGTAGCCCCCTTTGCAATGCTCCAAAATAAATACCAATTAGAAAACAGAGACCTATTCACATACTTAAGAGTTATTTTCTGGTGGAACAAACCCCTGTAAGTAACACAGAACAATCCAACCAAATATGAAAATTAATTAAAGAGCGTATGAGTCATTTAACGGCTAAATGTAATAGATTCTTAGACAACTTATATGATGCGGAAATCATAGCAATAACTAAGTTGGAAACGGACCTTAAAATAACAATAACACGAGAAGATTGGAATAAGACCGTCACCCATGTATATAAATCGGTACATTGCTTAAATCTGAGGGAACTGTTTTTTAAGATTATAAACAGATGGTACTTAGTCCCTACACAATTGGCAAAAATGTACTTAGGACATTATAACCTATGTTGGAGATGTGGAAATAGCAAGGGGGATATACTACACATATTGTGAAACTGTCATATGTTAGAGGCTTTTTGGAAGGATATATTTCAAAGAATAAATGCTAATTTTGGGGTAAAATTAATGAGGATGCCAGAAATAGCCCTACTGCACATGAACCTAAATAAGATACCAAAAGAAATCAGAATGATTATCACTCATATATTGCTGGCAGCAAAACAGATAATTACAAGGAATTGGAAATCGACAAAAATACCGACATGGGAACAAGTTAATAACCAAATTATTTATCAATGTATGTATGCATTTTTTTTTTTTTGTGTTCGTTGTGCCTAACTGTGAGTTTCATTTAGGGTAGAGAATCCTGCCAATTTTTCAATATTTCATGGGAGGAAGGGGGAGAGGGAGTGATAGAAGGGAGGGAAAAGGAAGGATAGTGTAGACAAAGGGTAATAAAGAGACAGGGCAAGAGGAAGGGAGGGATGGGGTAGGGGAAGAGAGAAGGGAGAGGGGACAAAGAAAATAAAATGTCAAGATATAAGGAGATTTGATTGAAATAATATAGTAACACTTATCCCGCTCCTAGTGTTAGAGGGTTAGTCCTGTGATCTATATCTGCTAAGCCCATGAAGCCTAGAGAGGTTGTTATTGTATGTGAATGCAATACAATGTCCCAGGAGCCGGCAGCTCCAAATCCACAGCAATCAGCCCCGCAAGAAACAGCACAGGTGAGTGCAGCTCGTTAACAGCATTCCCAGCCGTAAATAATTAATAGAAAGATCAGTGTGAGCAGTCGGTGCACCTCTCCATGTGCCGAATAAGTGGTGGAAATAGGCAGACTTGATAGTAAAATCTTCAAAGTTTAATGGCAAAAATCAGAAAACAAGCGGAGTCTCACACGTTTCGCCCGTGAGGCTTAATCATAGACTGACAAATAATGCAACAAATCGACTTAAGAAGATTACTGGGAACACCCTTAGAGTTTTCTTATTGGTTGATATACAATTCACAAGTGAATCACATTAAAAACAAATGGTTAATGCATCATTAACTTAAAGACACAGAAAGAAAAAGTGCATTTGTGTGAGATAAACATTATGGCAGGTTAATTACATGTTTATTGTGTCAGACGTCTATTCTTTTGATTAGCACATGCATGCATATATTTGTTTCTATATATCCGCCTCCATATATCCTGTATCCACCTTCATAAATCACATTGCTCAAATACAAAAAGAAATGTATATAGTAAGATGTAATTTGTGTAATACAGGTAAATAAATGTTAAATTTGCGTATGTAAATGCGCAAATAAGGGTAGAGCAGGATACATTAATGTAGAAAATACGTGCAGAGACAGCTATAGTAGCACAACATCGATATAAAAAGAATATTAGAAGAAAAATACATGGATATACCTCTATTCATTTTCTAGGGCTCTTATAGTAGACAGACAGACATTGTTTAACAAATAGTGTATATTTTTACAAAATGGGTACGTGGGAGACGATGGACTGTGTGTGTATGTATAGAAAGGGGAGAGGGGAGTACTTGTAGATGTAGGTATAGCAAGGTATCCTGAAGTCACCATATGTAACATGGTATCCCAGAATCACTCTGTATAGCAGTTGAGTTCCCATTCTCTATTAATACCCATGGGGGACTTGGTACCTAACTTGAAAATCCAAAAAACCTCCCTTTTAGCCAATAAAGATTTTATATCCCCACCCCGTGGCCCTAATTTGCACCTTTCAATACCCATGCATGAGAAGTATTGTACATTTCCTCCCACGCATGCCTGAAAGTGTCAATTCAAATGGGACCTGTTGTCATTGCATCTGATGTCAGAAACATGTTCCCTCATGCGAATCCTAAGTTTTCTACTAGTGCGACCAACATATTGGATTTTACATTTGGTACATGTGATGAGGTACACAACCCCACTGGTATTGCAGTTGATGTAATCCATCACATTGAATATGCTTTGTTTAGAAGTAGACTTAAAACTTTTAGACACCAAATTTACAACAGGCACATCTTTTTGAGCCACATGGATACATACCCTGGGTTCTAATCCAACTACACCCCTGTGATTGACAGTGTTCCCAACTATATAGCTGGATGACAGAATATTTTGTAAAGTTATGTTATTGTATGTATTTAAAATTGAAAATATTAATTTAAACAGAATTTAAATATGATGTTTTTTATATATGTGTGTTATGTATAATATTTTTCTATGTGGCAAAATAAAGAGATTTAAAAAAAATACACTTATGGCATTGCTGCTTACAGAAATATATTAAAGTGAGTCATGCCTACCTGCCATATGTGTACCATACATAAAATACATTACAGTACGTAAAACATTATACATAGATCCTTGCTTCTCATCCGGATGCCCTCGGGGGTGTGGGGATTGCATGGTATAAGTCTGGTCCCATAGGGGAGGGTTAAGGTACTGTATCGGGTATATATTATGTTGTGTGTTTATTTGGAGGCTAAAGCAGGTTCTTGGACTCTAGTTTTTTCTATTTAGACCAAATATTTTGAAATTTGTCTAATTGATTTATGGATCTATAGTATCCTTCTTCCATGGAACATTGAAAATTAATCTGCCTTAGGATCTCCTGCCAACAAGGGGGGTCTTTGGACTTCCATTTCCGAGCTATACATAGTTTTGTGGCCATAGGATCTGAATTAACAAACAAAATCTTGTTTTTATTATTCTTTGAAAGATCCAAAAAGAGGAGAAACATTTGAGCTGTGAGTGATTGGAAGTACATATGTGTTTGAAAAGAGTGTTTCCAAGGTAGGGCACTCCCACCAAATGTGTATGAATGTATCATGTTCTGGACATTTCCAACATGAATTTGAAGTCGAGGGAGAGAACCTGCTTAGTCTCATGGGGGTAAGGTACCATCTATGATACAGTTTGTAATAGGTTTCCGACAGAGTCAGGCTATGTATGCATTTCCTCACCTAATTATATGACTTTACCCAGTCTTGGAGGGAATATTCTTGGTTCACAGGCTAGGCTTACATTCGGGGGTTATTTCAGATTTACATTTGATCATTTTACATAATGTTCTTTTGTTATTTTGGGTTATTATGAAGTCTTCCACTTGAGAGCTTTGAATTAGACATTCTCTCTTGATTAACATTTTGAGTCTTAAGTAGGAGAAATACTGAGTTTGGGGGAGACTCTATGTTGATGTCAAACTGCTAAATGGAAGACGTTTGGCCTGGGAGCAAATATGTGATAATTTGAAAATACCCTTGATTTCCCATATCTTGGTGTCAGAATCTTGTAAGTAACATGTAAATATATAAAGAAGAGTCCTGCGCTCACTCCCATCACTGGGCGGCTGCAATGACTACAGTACACATCAGCCCCAATATATAGTAAAAACAAAAGAAAAACAAGTTACCTGCGCTCTCTCCTTTATCCCTATGCATTTAAAACAAATGGAGGTTTTTAGTTACCTCCAATGGCCATGAGAGGATGAGCCCACCTGCCAACGTCAAGGCAGACCCCCCTAGGTGGGTCCTAACTCTAACCATTCACCTTGCTTCTTTGAGCCTCTGGCAAAAATCTCTAATGAGACAGAAAAGGGTGTTGTTTATTTACACCCCTATACATTATTAACCCTTAATAGGTAACACATGGGATGGGCGGCTGCATTGTAACAAGGCTGAGTAATAGAAAAATTGGATACAAATACATAAAGAAGAGTCCTGCGCTCACTCCCATCACTGGGCGGCTGCAATGACTACAGTACACATCAGCCCCAATATATAGTAAAAACAAAAGAAAAACAAGTTACCTGCGCTCTCTCCTTTATCCCTATGCATTTAAAACAAATGGAGGTTTTTAGTTACCTCCAATGGCCATGAGAGGATGAGCCCACCTGCATGTAAATATGTCTATGGGAGAGGAAAGTAATTTGCCCCTTGGGATCCCTAGTTCCTTTTTTGAATTTGGTGACTGCATGGGCCAGATCTCTTATGATTTCTTGGATTTTGTGAAACAGATTGTTGTATGGTGTAATACTCTATCCAAAAGAGGTGGAAAGTTTGAATAAGCTTACACATGTTTGTTTCCATGATATGCCAGGTAGTTCTAGTTGAAGAGTCTCTGTTCCACTTCATAAAATGGGAAAGCATACAAGCCTCATACAGGGACTCTTAAGGAGATTGATCTAAAAAGATATAGCAGTTTAGGTATCAAATATTCATTTACTGAGGCGAGACATCCCATCCATGAAATATCTAGACTCTTCTAGTTCTTAAACTTGTCCTTAAATTGATTTATCATATGTTGATATTTATTTGTTACCATGAGGTCGAAATTCATCATTAATTTGATTCCCAGATATTCTATTTCCCGATTGTCCCAGTCCAAATTACATATTTGACTAAGTACTAATTTGTGGTGACTTAATAGATTAGATGTCAAATTTTGGGGGGGGTTTTTTTTTTTTTTAAAACATGTTTAAAAGATCTAGTAGTAGATGTCATCCGCGAATAGTGTAATTTTAACTTCTTCCATAGGTGTTTTTATTCCCTGAATATCTTCACTTTGTCTGATTGTGGGCGCCAAGGGTTCAATAGATAGTAAGTAGAGCAATGGTGCAAGAGGACACCCTTGTCTTGTGCCATTTCAGACATCAAATCAGACAGAGTCCAAACTGTTTCCTACTACTTTTGCTTGTGGTGAAGTATATAAGGACATGGTATTTACTTTGAAAGGTCCTATTACACCAAATTCGTCCAACACTGCATCTTTGTGGGGTAAGATCAATTTAATCGGAGCGTGTATACTACCCAAATGGTTATAACCTTTTCAGATTAATCCCTTTCAAAGTGCCCTCACAGTGGTTGGATTTGGTTCAATTTGCATTTAACAGGTTCATATGGAGAGATAAAACCCTAGAATAAGTCTCTCAATGTTATCAAGAAAAACAGACAAAGGTGGTCTAGCACTCCCCAATATTAAAGAGTATTTTGAATTAAAATGTGATGTTCCATATAATTCACTCTATGAGAGACGAAAACATTGAGGAAGGGTAGGATAGGCTGGAATTAGGACAGAGGAACAAAGTCTCTAAATGCTTTCTTCTGATTTCATGTAAAAAGAGACAATACAAATTTGAGCATGATCACACAGCATTTATTGGAATTTTGGGTTGAAATTAAAAAGAGGATTGGAATAAAATAGGGCATTATAGATAACCTGAAGCTACATACCATAAGTCGTATAATGAAGAATATAAATCTATACACTTGGATGAGAAATGGAATAGTAACATAGTAACATAGTAACATAGTAATTTAGGTTGAAAAAAGACACAAGTCTATCAAGTTCAACCCTTATACCTATCATTACAGCTTTTGATCCAAAAGAATGCAAAAACCCCTAAGGAAGCTATTTCGAATTTTGCCTCCTGGGGGAAAAAATTCCTTCTTGACTCCAAGAGGCAATCAGATTTCTCCTCGGATCATTAAGCTCTTTTATTAATGCATATTCTATTATTAATAGCCATGTATGTTCTGCTTTCCTAAAAAAACATCCAAACCATTTTTAAATGCATCTATTGTGGTTGATAGCACTACCTCTCTTGGCAGGGAGTTCCATAACTTTATTGTCCTAACCGTAAAGAATCCCTTCCTTTGCTGTCTATGAAATCTTTGCTCTTCCAGTCTGAGGGGGTGACCTCTTGTTCTTTGTACCTTTCTGTTAATGAACAGGTCACTGGAGAGCTCTCTATAATGGCCCTGCACAAATTTATATAATGTTATCATATCCCCTCTGAGACGTCTTTTTTCTAACATATATAAATGCAATTTTTTAAGTATTTTTTCATAACTAAGATCCTCCAATCCCCTTATTAATTTTGTAGCTCTCCTTTGCACTTTTTCTAGTTCCTTTATATCCTTTTTAAGGACTGGTGCCCAGAACTGTACTGCATATTCAAGGTGAGGTCTTACCATTGATTTGTAAAGAGGCAAGATGATATCCTCCTCCCATATATCTATACCTCGTTTTATACATGCCAATATCTTATTGGCCCTTGCAGCTGCTGACTGGCATTGGGCACTGTTGCCAAGTTTGTTATCTACAATTATTCCTAAACCCTTTTCATTAGTAGTTTTTCCCAGGGAAAAACCATTTAAAGTATATGTTGCTTTGTCATTATTTTTCCCATAATGCATAACTTTACATTTGTCTATATTGAACCTCATTTGCCACTTTACTGCCCAGTCCCCCACTCTGTCCAAATCTTCCTTGATGTGATCTATTTGGATTTTGCGAAAGCATTTGATACAGTTCCACACAAAAGGTTACTCTACAAATTGAGAGAAATAGGTTTGGGGGCAAATGTGTGTATGTGGATTGAAAATTGGCTAAAAGATAGAACACAAAGGGTTGTTGTAAATGGAAAATTCTCAAATTGGACAAGGGTATTAAGCGGAGTACCTCAGGGGTCTGTTTTGGGCCCTCTTCTTTTTAATTTGTTTATTAATGATCTGCCACATTGTGCTGAGAGCCATGTCTCCGTGTTTGCGGACGACACTAAATTAGGTAAGGCAATAAAGACTAATCTTGATGTTTTTTCTTTACAGGAAGATTTGGACAGAGTGGGGGACTGGGCAGTAAAGTGGCAAATGAGGTTCAATATAGACAAATGTAAAGTTATGCATTATGGGAAAAATAATAACAAAGCAACATATACGTTAAATGGTTTTTCCCTGGGAAAAACTACTAATGAAAAGGATTTAGGAATAATTATAGACAACAAACTTGGCAACAGTGCCCAATGCCAGTCGGCAGCTGCAAGGGCCAATAAGATATTGGCATGTATAAAACGAGGTATAGATTCACGGGAGGAGGATATCATCTTGCCTCTTTACAAATCAATGGTAAGACCTCACCTTGAATATGCAGTACAGTTCTGGGCACCAGTCCTTAAAAAGGATATTAAGGAACTAGAAAAAGTGCAAAGGAGAGCTACAAAATTAATAAGGGGTTTGGAGGATCTTAGTTATGAAGAGAGACTTAAAAAATTGAATTTATATTCGTTAGAAAAAAGGCGTCTCAGAGGGGATATGATAACATTATATAAATATTTGCAGGGCCAATATAAAGAGCTCTCCAGTGACCTGTTCATTAACAGAAAGGTACAAAGAACAAGAGGTCACCCCCTCAGACTGGAAGAGCAAAGATTTCATAGACAGCAAAGGAAGGGATTCTTTACGGTTAGGACAATAAAGTTATGGAACTCACTGCCAAGAGAGGTAGTGCTAGCAACCACAATAGATGCATTTAAAAATGGTTTGGATGTTTTTTTAGGAAAGCAGAACATACAGGGCTATTAATAATAGAATAAGCATTAATAAAAGAGCTTATTGATCCAAGGAGAAATCTGATTGCCTCTTGGAGTCAAGAAGGAATTTTTTCCCCCAGGAGGCAAAATTCGAAATAGCTTCCTTAGGGGTTTTTTGCCTTCTTTTGGATCAAAAGCTGTAATGATAGGTAGAAGGGTTGAACTTGATGGACTTGTGTCTTTTTTCAACCTAAATTACTATGTTACTATGTTACTATGTTCCTGCAAAGAAAAAACATCAAGATTAGTCTTTATTGCCTTACCTAATTTAGTGTCGTCCGCAAACACGGAGACATGGCTCTCAGCACAATGTGGCAGGTCATTAATAAACAAATGAAAAAGAAGAGGGCCCAAAACAGACCCCTGAGGTACTCCGCTCAATACCCTTGTCCAATTTGAGGATTTTCCATTTACAACAACCCTTTGTGTTCTATCTTTTAGCCAATTTTCAATCCACATACACACATTTGCCCCCAAACCTATTTCTCTCAACTTGTAGAGTAACGTTTTGTGTGGAACTGTATCAAATGCTTTCGCAAAATCCAAATAGATCACATCAACTGCCACACCTAGATCTATATTTTTACTGACTTCTTCATAGAATGTTATTAAGATTGTTTGACAAGACCTGTCTTTCACAAAACCATGTTGACTTTTACTAATTATATTCTGGTTCAAGATGTATTCTTGAGTGTATACCTTTAGCAATCCTTCAAATAGTTTCCCCACTACAGATGTCAAGCTCACTGGCCTATAATTACCTGGCAGAGATTTTGATCCCTTTTTAAATATTGGAATGACATCCGCCTTTCGCCAGTCTGTTGGCACTGTACCTGAACTGAAAGAATCCCTAAAGATCATAAATAGTGGTCTGGATAGAATTATGCTTAACCCCTTAGTGACAAGACATTTTCACCTTGACTTTCCCTTGGTGACAATGGCTGTTTTGACATTTCTGGGGTGTTTGTGTTTAGCTGTAATTTTCTTCTTTCTCACATACTGTACCCACACAAATTATATGTTGTTTTTATCATCATAAGAAGGGCTTTCATTAGATACCATTATGTTCATCATATCTTATAATTTACTACAAAAAAAATCATAAAATATGATGAAAAATTTAAAAACCCCCACTTTTTCTAACTTTGACCTAAAATATAATTTACACAAATAAAATCATTAAAAAAGACCCCATCTAAATAGTTTCTAAATGTTCTCCCGAGTTCAAAAATATGCATATTTCCATATTTTTCGGTATTTTTTTGCGAGTTATGGGGCAAAAACCAAAAATAGTGTTTTTTGTTTTTTTCCTATATTGATCTTTTGACGCCAACCCGAACCCAAAATTTAACCCTAACACTAAATTTAACCCCAACTCTAATCCTTATTATATCCCTTAATATTTTTTAACTTTAATTTAATTTTAACCCTATCCCTTATGCTAAAAAATATTTAATTTTAACCCTATAGGCTAATATAGCTAAATAACTTGTTTTTAATTAATTAAATATTTATTTTAAATTTTTTCCATTGCAATGCTACTAAACTACCACTAGGGGCAGTCAAGTAGCATATTCAGAGTGACGGAAGTGAAGTTACTTTCACTTCCGAAGCTCAGACCGGCAGAGGGCTTAGCCATATTGCAGCATGCAGCACGCTCCGTGGGGCGATCGTGGGGGTCCCAAAATAGAAATTTCGGTGCTGGCTATTGCCTCGATGTCAAGGCAATAGACCAGCACTGTTAAAGCGGTTTTCGCGATCGTTCATCGTGAAAACCGCTTCATTGATTGCAGGACGTGCCAGGCACGTCCTTTGTCATTAAGGGAGTTTCTCCCAGGACGTGCCTGGCACATCCTTTGTCGGCAAGGGGTTAACTCTCTAAGTACCCTTGGGTGTATACCATCTGGTCCTGGGGCCTTGTCTATCTTAACAGAGTTTAATTGCTTAAGCACTTTTTCCTGTGTCAGCCAATCCCATGTTTGCGGCGAATGTCCCATAACTTCCTGTAGCAGGGGCTCGTCCATCTGCTCTTCCTTAGTATAAACAGAAGAAAAAAAAGTATTTAAAATGTCTGCTTTCTCTCTGTCCTCACTTACCAAATTTCCCATTTAGGATAACAAGGGCCCAACATTTTCCCTCTTTAGCTTTTTTCCATTTATATATTTATAAAACATTTTGGGGTTAGTTTTACTCTCCTTGGCAACCCTTTTCTCATTTTCCAATTTAGCCATTTTAATTGCCTTTTTGCAGGTTTTGTTGGCCTCTTTGTACTCTATAAATGATAATGCTGATCCCATGTTTTTATAATGTTTGAATGCCATTTTCTGGTTTTGTATCTCCTGTTTCACGTTACCGGTAAGCCACATTGGTTTTGATTTGTGTCTTTTGCATTTGTTTCCCAAAGGTATATATTGGGATGTGTACTTTTGTAATGTGTGCTTAAAGGCATTCCACTTGTCTTCTGTGTTTAGTCCAGAAAACAATTGTTCCCAGTCTAAATGTTCAATCGATGCCCTTAGTCCATCAAAGTTAGCCCTTCTAAAATTAAGTGTTTTGGTGGCGTAGTTACCAATTTGCTTTTTTGCATTAATCTCAAATGAGACCATATTATGGTCACTTTTTCCCAAGTGTTCTCTTATTTGGATGTTTGAGATAAGCTCCTCATTGTTTGTTATTACCAAATCCAGAGTTTGGGTAATTAAAATCTCCCATGATTAGAACTTCATTCATATTTGCAGCCTTTTCAATTTGTAATAAAAGCTGATCTTCTCCATCAATGCTAATATTTGGTGGCTTGTAGCATACACCTACAAGTAATGTGCGATTCTTTTTAACGTCTAAGCTAATCTCCACCCACAGTGTCTCCACATCAGTTCCAGTTACATCATGCACACCTTCTTTAATACTGGGCTTTAATTTAGGATTTACATACAGACAAATCCCTCCCCCATTTATATTTACTCCTTTCTAAAAAGTGAGTAGCCTTGTAAATTAACTGACCAGTCGTGGGTCTCATCCCACCACATTTCTGTGATTCCGATTAAATCATGCTGTTCAGCACTTACCAGTATCTCCAGCTCACCCATTTTGTTTGTAAAGCTTCTTGCATTTGCTAAAAGACATTTAAGATTACTACCCATTTTCTGTTTAGTTGTTTAGTTGACAAACACTTAATGTGTGCAGGTTTAATTATATGGACCTCCCTTTGGTCTATGTTAACCCCACCACTGCTTTCCTTCTCCTCTCCCATAGCTAGACCCACTTTCCAATCTACCCTAGCTACCATTGCTTCATTTTGATCTTGACCCTCCCCCCCAGAGCTTAGTTTAAAAGCTCATCTAATCCTCTAGCCATCCTCGCCCCTTATACTGCAGCTCCCTCATCATTGAGGTGGAGCCCATCCTGTCCATAGAGTCTGTAGCCGACTGCAAAGTCTGCCCAGTGCTCTAAGAACCCAAATCCCTCTTGCTTGCACCACCTTCGCAACCACGCATTAATCTCCCTAAGCTCCCGCTGTCTCCCTGACGTAGCGCGTGGTACTGGTAATATTTCCGAGAATATTACCTTGGAGGTCCTTTCCTTTTGCTTCTTTCCTAGTTCCCTAAAATCATTTTTAAGGACCCCCCACTTACCACTGACTTTGTGGTAGGGTTTAAAGTTTATTATAGGGGTATGGTGAGGATAGCAGGGTTGTTATGGGGATAGCAATAACTTTTATAACTTTGAATTGTTTTAAATTAAAACTCTAATAAAAGTCTAGGATTGTTCTAGAATACTTTGAAAATAAAGCTTCTCTCGACTATGATATTGGCTGTCGGGAATGTGGGAGATCCAGGGTGGGTAATGGTCACTACTGACATCCAATAACCCAGTTTTGACCACTGTTTTCTATGTGTTTTATTAGCGATAGAATTGTGTTCATCAATAAACAGAGAGGATTCATTGGATTTTGGTTGATAAGGTCTACAAATAGTTGGAAGAGATTTGATCCCTCTTTCTAGATGATAATAATATTATCGATGTGTTGGATGTATAAGATCAAATTATCTTTTCATATGGTTTTTTCCCATATGTAGTCAGCCTCCCATGCTCCTATTACCATATTTGTTCGAATAAAAGACAAGTTTTTTTTCAGAGCAAACAAGAAACAAGGGGAGGGAGGGGGGAGAGAGACAAGGGGGGGAGAGAGAAAAGTTTCGGAGGAGGGAGAGACAATGTGGGAGGGGGAGAGAGATAACACTGGGAGAGAGAGAGAGGCAGCATTGGCACATAAAAGAAAATAAAAACAAGAAATGCATTTGTTTAATATCATAATTTTGTATTAAATATTAAAAAGCTATTTATATGTGAATATATACAAGTTAAACTTTTTTCCTATTGGGTAGTCTTATATTCAGGCTTTTACTTTTTTTTCCTAAAGGAATATCCAAAGTTTGGGGGGTCGTCTTATAATCAGGGTCGTCTTATATTTCAGCAAATACGGTACTAGAGTTGCATATGAGGGGGGAAATTTGGTCCCCATAGCATTACCTTTCTGTTGTTTTGTAATATTTATTGTCAAAGAATAGTTCCAACCAAAACATAATACTTTGTGAAATTAAATGTTGTTGTTCTGGTCGTAGGGGTTCCTGAGTAAGACATCTTGAGAAGGCAGCAGCTCCTAATGTATGTGGTGTTTTGGTATAGAGAGATGCCACTTCTAAATTGGCCCATAAGTACTCTTGTTCCCATTGTACATCTGAGAGAAGTTGTAAAATCTGTGTGGAGAAGGAGCTACAAAATTCAGTCTTCGAGGCTTCCATACCTGAGAGAGTTCTAGCTGTGTCGCCCTACTTTCATTTTCAGCTGACACCGGGAGATAATGTAGAGTCAGACATTACACCCACAACAACATACTGGACTCTATTTTTATATCAGGACACCATGGAATTTAGCACTACAATTGTTACATTTTTAAATGTGATCTTCCTCCTGAAAACCAGCCCAGCAGGACACAGGGGTGACTTTCTACATATTGTTATTAAATACTGCACCAAGGTATGTTTGAGATTAATAAAAAAAAAGCTAGTTGGTAACTACTCTACCAAAATATTTCATTTTAGAAGGGCCAACTGTTGACGGGCTAACAGCATCTATTGAACATGTACATTTTTAAGCACACATTACAAAATTAAAGATACCAGTATATAAGATTGGGAAACACAAAATAAATAAATGGTAACAGTAACGTAAGACTGGAAATTCGAAAAAGGAAAATGGCATTCATACATTAATTATAGAGTACAAAGATGCTAACAAAGCTGGCAAAACGGCAATTTAAAATGGTTAAAATGAGAAAGTAATTGATAAGGATAGTATAAAAATCCCCAACATTTTTTTTTTAAAGTATGCAAATGGAAAAAAAAAAATGAACGGCAGAGATTGTTGGTCTTTTGTTATTTGAAAAGGGAACTTCGGTTAGTGATATCTAAGAGTGCAGATATTTTTTTTTTTTAAATGTTTTCTTCTGTTTACACCAAGGAAAAAATGATAGCCGAACCCCTGCTGGCTGATTTAACAGAACTGATACAGAAAACATGGGACTGGCTGACACAGGAAAGAGCAATTAAATGCTGTAAAGACTGCAGCACCAGATGGTATACACCCAAGGATGCTTTGGGAGCTAAGTCCATTATTTTAGAATTCTTTCAGTTCAGGTACGTTTCCAGTAGACTGGTGTGGCAGTTCAGGTGATTTATTTAGACTTTGCCAAAGCACCTGATATGGTGCCACATAAAAGATTACTCTGCACCATAGAGCACTTTGGAGAGTATTGGATGCCGGGATTATATGGAATAATGTTAAAGCGGGGGGAAGGGAGGGGAGGAGTTAAGAGATGAGGAACTGTGTATTTGCGATTTTTCCCCTTTTTTCCCCTCTTTCTTTGTGTGTGTGTTGATTATGTTTTTGTATGTATTTGTTTTTCTCTTTGGATATGTCCCTTAAATATGATAGTAAGGATTTTTATATATGAACATAATTAATTTTAAGGATTGAGGTTATTTAAGTGGATACAATTGATGTAATGTATGTATATTTTGTATTTGAAAAAAAAACTGTAATAAAGAGATTTTTTTTAAAAAAAAGGTTACTCTGCAAAGTGGCAGGAATAGGTTTAGGGATTAATAGATCTATTTGGATTTAAAATGTACTAAATGAGCGAATGCAAAGGGTTGTTTAAAAAGGACAATCCTCACTTCCGTGGTGGAGCCAAGCTGACTGACTGCACGACCAAGGAGCTCCCCCATCTGCCCGAAGTCCCACCAAAACAACTCCTTGGTGGTGGCCATCTTTGCTTGTGGAAAATGTTGCCTGCTACAGAAGGGATACACCAGCTCCCACGAGCCTCCCTCGCAACACACCAGTTCACACCGAAGTGTAAAGGTGACTCAGCTCACCTAGCCACAGCTGTCTCACTCATGTGGAGGATCTGAGAACCATCAGGCTTCATTGTATAGTGCCCAAAGAGGCACCTCAGTGCCTACCACCAGATAAGTACTTTTGTGCCCAATTGGGCTGCTATACTTGCCTAGACAGATACCTGGTGCCCTCGGTGTTGCTTTCCTTTACAAAATTGGCACTATTGAGGATTTACAAGGGCCACGGACCCCACTATCCCTGGTCTGTTGCAGCAGATTTTTGCTCAGAATCTAATGCCTACATCTCCATAATTACTTGTATATTGAAATTCTTTTTTTTTTGTTGGACTTCTTGCTCATATATTCTGTTTGTACTTGTAGTGGCCTCCTACTGTACCCTGATACCTTGCTACAGTAAAGGGTGAGTGCTCACATCCCTGTACAAGGGTGTCACAGGGCCATGCTTCTCCATTACATTATATTACAATACACAAAGACTGCTCGCCTTTGGCTACCTGCATCAACCTAATCACCTGTATAATTTATTTTTTTCTGGACTTGAGATCACCACACATGCTACAGCAGTTATCTGTCCGGAGTCTACTGCCTACATAAACATAATTACTTGTATATTGAAATTTTATATGGACCTCTTGCTACTATATTTTGTTTGTACTTGAAATGGCCCCTTACTGTACCCTCATTCCTCACTATAGTACAGGGTGAATGCTCACACCCCTATACAAGGGTATCACAGCGTCATGCTTCTCCATTACATTGTACCACAGTACACAAAGTTTGATCTCCTTTGACTGCCTGCATTAACCTAATCACTTATATATGTCAATTTTTCTGGACTTGAGATAAGTGTATAAGCATTGCATATCGTGGGCTTA
Source organism: Pelodytes ibericus (assembly GCA_036172795.1). Classification (NCBI taxonomy): domain Eukaryota; kingdom Metazoa; phylum Chordata; class Amphibia; order Anura; family Pelodytidae; genus Pelodytes; species Pelodytes ibericus. The sequence goes on from CM069861.1 coordinate 66,949,466, forward strand.
TACCTCACCTCGCATGCGTAGGTACTAGTCTGCTATCTGATTTTGCCCTCTGTCACAAATGGATGTGTTTTTGCTGAAGCTACCTGTTGGATAACAGAGTCCAACCTAGCTGCCTCTCACGCGACTTTTTGAATTCACTCGATCCACGCTACCTTTTATGTTTTAGTCTGTCACCACCTGGCACCCAGTGATATCTTCGTTTACGGACTCTTAGTGACCAACATGGAAAAAGTTGTCAGCAAACCTGTTGTGCGGCCTCACCCAGTTTGCAGACTCATCCAAGCTGTTCCAGTGATCTCAGTATACTTTTGCTTTGCTCGCTTGTTTATTTACAATGCTTGCTCCTGCTTTCCTCTCTGTTTGTGTGTGTGTATATTTATATATATATATATGTGTATGTATATATATATATATATATATATATATATATATATATGTGTATATATATATATATATATATATATATAATTTATTCCCTTATCCTCTCTCCCAGAAGCACCTGAGGATCTCATCTCCTCTCCCCTTACCCGATGTCCAGCTTGGTTCCCCTTATGAAGCGTCTGAGGATCTCGGCTCCTCACTCCATCCCTTGTGTTCCTTTAGTCCTTCCCTGTTCTGTGTTATATATTTATCTCTGTATGTCTCCTTAGTTATGTCTTATCTTTGCCCTTCCTTGTATGCTTTAGTTTTCCATTTGCACCTTTCTCTGTCCTGCAGCCCTGCACTCTGTATTTCTGCTTTGTACTTGTTTTGCTCTGCTTGGCTCATTTGCTTGCTTTATCCTGCTACATCCAGCTAACCTGTTCTAGTTTTATACTCCATACTTGCTGCAGGATGTTTGCAGGATCACTTCAGTTATCCCCTAAGCATCACTGGATTCCACAGCTGCTTCACAGGGCCTGGGAACGTGGCTGCATGAGCTTGGGGGTCTCAAACCACTGAGGGATTGCAGTTACCCAGCCCCAGGCCCTGTGTCTCCATTTCCAGCGCATTGAACTCCTGCATCAGGTGCTCAGGGTCCCATAACATCCTGGACCCGGCCCTGACATATGTCTCTAGTCAGGGGCCCGACACCTGACAAATCCAAGTCTCTCAAATAAGACCAAAAACAAGCCAAATTAGACACAAAACCCACAAGATCTATCTACTAATAATTCTACGGAAGAAGCCATGGATGGCCTTGGAGGTAGCAAAAATTCTGTGGCCTATGTTCACTGAACTTCAAACCTTCTTTTTCCCCGACTTTGGAACAAATAGCTTCCCACTCTACTCATCAAGCTGAAGTCGAACAAAGACAGAGCGATTTGGAGGACTCCAGTGCCCAATTGCAGGAGACAGTGGAACGTCAAAATATTCAATTACACATTCCTTCGGATAAAGTTGACAATTTGGAGAATCGCAGTAAGAGAAACAACTTCAGATTTGTGGGTATTCTGGAATCGGTCAAGCCTTCAACTCTCCTTCCCATGTTCCAAAACTGGCTTTCTGCAGAATTATAACTTCCAGTACGCAGAATAATTTAAATTTGATAAAGCCTTCTACTATACTTAGTCTTAATTGATTGCTTTCCCCACATACCCCTTTTTGTATTGGTGGGTAAAGTAAAAATATGTTCTCACCTCTGGGCCCAGTTGTCCTTTTATTGTTAACACAGGTATTGCCAATTTGTTTATCTCACTCTTATATGGCTGTCGCCTTGCCTCATCAAGGCCACTCTCCCAAGCGCTGGGACATGGGAGGGCCTTGTAAATGTGATCAACATTGCATTACTCCTCTGACCCTGATAGATCCTGGATGAGGAGTTGAGAGCCCCCTCTATTGGCATAAATACCACAGAAGTCGCTCGCCCCTTTAGTATAGTCTCCTGAAATATGTAGACTGTTTAAATTCACCAATTAAGTGAAGGAAAGTCCTTAATCATTTGAAAATCATGTCTCCATACTGTTCCTCCAGGAAACCCACTGGAAAAAGTCTGACCAGCAGACTCTCAAAGCCCCTTGGATCCAATCCTTTTTTACAGCTTTTCACGCTAGTAAGGCTAAAGGAGGCAATACTCACAACTAACACTTTAACAAATCACTGCTATACACCCTCCACGAATCTATTGCCGACGAAGCGGGAAGGTACCTCATCCTGGATCTAACAAGAAATGATATCAGATATTGCCTTATCAACATTTATGCACCTTATAAACCTAACAAATCATTCTTTAATATGCCTTACTTATACCAGTTTTATTTTAGGAGGAGATTAATTCTGTTGCTGATACTTTACTGGACAGGACAGGGACAACGACTTGGGATCGACCTGATGAGATAACATTCCTCCGAAACTTCATGGGTAGCTTATACTTAGTAGATCCATGGAGAGTGGCACATCCTACGACTAGACAATACTCCCACACATCGAGAGCACATGATTAGGCTTACAGGATAGATGATATCCTACTATCCTCCCATCTGTTATCAACGCTAGAAGGCGTTACTAACTAATTATGATTCATCCCTGGTCACTATGTACAGGGGGGGTCATCCAGGGATGTCCTCTGTCCCCACTTTTATACAACATAGCCTTAGACCCCATACTTTGTGCACTCCATTGTGTGTAAAGCTTTTGTGGACGATCGCCTACTCTACGTCTCTGATCCCTGAGATTCACTCCCACTGATTCTTTCATTCTTCCAAAGTATTGAAACCATCACTGGTTTTCAAATTCATCTTTCTAAATCTGAGGCCCTGAAATTAAGGAAGAGGAGAAAGCCAAAACACATGCCACCATTGTCATTACATTGGAACACCTTTTCTATCGAATATCCAGGCGTAACCATCCCTAAAGACATTAGTACTTTATATTCCTGCAACATTAAAAAATCAATGCAAAAGGTTATTACTGAGCTCAAAAACAGGAAACCATTGCATATCACACTGCTGGGCTGGGCAGCCCTACTTAAAATGGTTAGTTGTCCGCGTCTGTTACATTCCCGTCAGGCAATAATTTTAAGTAAAATAAAGGTGAGACACTGCTCAATTACCATTTTTTAGATTTCCTATGGGAAGGGAGGAGGCCCAGAATAGTGCCACCAAACTCCAACAACCAAAATATATTTTTGAATGGAACATACCGAATCTACACGATTATAATTTATCGTCTCTATTAATGGCAAATAATACTGGCCTATTATTGGCAGCATAACTCTGGCATATTATTGGGCAAATTGGCTGGGGCATATTAATGGCAAATAAAACTGGCATATACTTGGGAAAATTGGCTTTGGCTTATTAATGGCAAAATGATACTGGCATATTATTGGGAAAATTATCTGTGGCTTATTAATGGCAAAATAATACTGGCTTATTATTGGACAAATTGGCTGTGGCTTATTAATGGCAAAATAATACTGGCATATTATTGGACAAATTGACTGTGGCTTATTAATGGCAAAATAACCCTGGCATATTAATGGGCAAGCTGTGGCATATTTAATGGATAAACGGTGGCATATTTTAACAGGCACACTGAGGCATATGTTAATGACAAAGTGACTGTGGCATGTTAATTGGTACCTGACAGTGGCTTATTTTAATTGGAAAAATGATGCCGTGGAATGTTCTGTGGGGCAAAATAACATGTACTATGGGGGAAAGTGGCACTGCCCCCCCCAGCACTGAATTTTTTTTTTTTTTTTTAAATTTAAAAATAAAAAAACCCGGCACTTTAAAAAAAGAAAAGAAAAAGACTTCGCTTGCAGGCAGAGACGGAGGTGAAAGGGGATCGAAAGATCCCCCCTCACCATCGCTCTGCCTGCTAGGCTGCACGGGGAGCCGTGTGACACGGAAGTGCCGACAGTCACGTGACGGGCGCGCTAACGTCATACGCGCGCTCGGTCACGAGACCTGACGGCACAATCGCCGGAAAGCCTAACAGGCAGCATGGAGGGACCATGCTGCCTGACACTAGCCACCAGGGAAAGGTAAGTGCTGATGGGAGTCAGAGTGTGTGTGATGGGAGACAGTGTGTGTGACTGAGTGTGATGGGAGTCAGAGTGTGTGTGATGGGAGACAGTGTGTGTGACTGAGTGTGATGGGAGTCAGAGTGTGTGTGATGGGAGACAGTGTGTGTGACTGAGTGTGATGGGAGTAGGAGTGTGTGACTGAGTGTGATGGGAGTATGAGCTTGATGTGAGTCTGAATGTTATGTGTGATGTGGGGTCATGAAATGGAGGTGATGGGGCATGTCTTAGGTGTGTAACGTGGGTGTTCAGCTTGGGTAGGGGCGTGCCCGGATTTTGTCTGCCTAGGGCAGCACAAAATCAAGATACACCACTGCACTATGGCATGCCAAATTGTGTGGGTGCAATATGACTACAAGTGCTGTGGGTGCAATATGGGTGCATGGCAAGTGCTGTCGGTACTGTATGGTGCTGTGTTAAGTCCTCTAAGTGCAATGTGGGTGCAGAAAAAGGGGAATAAAAACAAGAAACGTAATTTTTAATAACACTTTTATTATATATACAAACAGTGTAATGTGATATGAAAATAGTTGCGTATAATATTAAAAAGTTTACATGTACATACAGTCAGGGCCATCTTTAATAGTTATTGGACCATGGGCATGCATTTGCTTGGACCCCCTGAACCCTGCCCCCTCCCCTGCATCCATCGCAATGTTACCTCCCCCCCCCCCCCCACACACACACACAAAAATAAGCACACACACAATTGGACTTTTCTTGCAGTGAGTATTTTTATTGCATTGAATAAAATGTGTATACTATGTGTATAATTGCAGTGTATAAACTGTGTATTTGGATACAAAATGTGTATAAATGGCTGCAAAATGTATACCATCTCACTATGCAACACTGCACTACAACTACTCATGACCTAAATATACACAAATATTAGAGAGCACTTACATGTGTTCATATATATTTATAAATATCTATACACATCTCACTCTCTCTTATTAGTTGCATTTAAACTTATATGGACTTCTTAATATTATATTCAACTATTTTCATATGTAATAAAAATGTTATTGAAGAGTTGCATTTCTTGGTTTTTTTCCCTTTTTCTGTATCCACATTGCACCTATAGGACTTAACACAGCCCCATAGAGTAGCGACAGCACTTGTCGTGCACCTATATTGCACCCACAGCACTTGTCGTGCACCTATATTGCACCCACAGCACTTGCCATGCACCTATATTGCACCCACAGCACTTTTCATGCACCTATATTGCACCAACAGCACATGGCTTGCACTCATATTGAACCCACACAATTTCACATGCTACAGTGTAAATTTGCCCCACAGAACATACCACAGTTTCACTTTGTTCCACTGAACTGCCCATGCAGAAAAAAGCCACATTGTCACTTTCCCCCATAGTACGTTATTTTTCCCCACAGAACATGCCACAGTCAATTTGTCGTTGCATATGCAACAGACAGTTTGCCTGTTAAAATATGACACAGTCAATGTGCCCATTAATATGCCAGTATTATTTTGCCATTAATATGCAGTATTATTTTGCCATTAATATGCCACAGACATTTTTCCCATTAATATGCCAATATTATTGTGCCATTCAGATACCAGTAATATTGTACAATTAATATGCCCCAGCCAATTTGCCCATTAAGATACCAGTATTATTGTACCACTAGACCTTAAACCCGTTAAATTAACGGGCGCTAGAACATATGTGGACAGGGGGGGGGGGGGGGGGCACATAAGGGGGCAACATATCGGCAAGCAACCTGGTGAGGGGGGGAGCCTTGAGGGCTGCCTCATCTTAATGGGAGTTGTGATCCTCCTGCTGTATTATTGATGCAGCAGGGGGATCACAACTCCAATCAAGATGAGGCAGCCCTCAAGGGTCCCCCCTCGCCAGGGTGCTTGCCCCTATGTTGCCCCCTTATGTCCCCCCCGTGTTACTTACCACCTTAGCGTGGTGTGAAGGGGGCGGGAGGTGGGTAGCGTTGCTCCGCTGGCGCATGCGCAGTCTTTACAAAGTTACAGCTGAGTGATCAGCTGTAACTTTGTGCGCATGCGCAATGAGTAAATTATCCTGCGATTGCGCAGGAGAATTTGCTCGAGAAATCTGTAAGCAGGGCTGGCCTTAAGTGTTCCGGCGCCCTGTGCGGGATTCCCCCATGGCGCCCCCCCCCCCATGTATGTATCTCTCTGCCATCCCATGTTTGTCCCTTTCCTCTTCATTGCCCTGTCTTTCTCTCTCTAACTCCCCCATACCTGTTCTCTCTCTCCCTTTATTCTGTCTCTCCTCCCCTTCCTCTGTTCTGTCTCTCTCCTGCCCTTCCTCTGTTCTGTCTCTCCCTCCCCCCCTGTTCTGTCTCTCTCCCCCCCTGTTCTGTCTCTCTAGCCCTGTTCTGTATTTCTCTCTCCCCATTCCCCCTGTTCTGTCTTTCTCTCCCTCCCTCCCCGTCTGTCTCTCTCTCCCCCTTCCCCCTGTTCTGTCTCTCTCTTCCCCCCTGTACTGTCTGTCTCTCTCTCCCCCTTCCCCCGGTTCTGTCTCTTTCTCCCTCCCTCTGTTCTTTCTCTCTACCCCCTGTTCTGTATCTCTCTCTCCCCCTTCCAGCTGTTCTGTCTCTCCCCCTCCAGCTGTTCTGTCTCTACCCCTCCCTGTTTTGTCTTTCTCTCCCTCCCTCCCCCTGTCTGTCTCTCTCTCCCCTTCCCTCTGTTCTGTCTCTCTCTCTCCCCCTTCCCCCTGTTCTGTCTCTCTCTCTCTCCCTCCCTCTGTTCTTTCTCTCTACCCCCTGTTCTGTATCTCTCTCTCCCCCCTCCAGCTGAGCTGTCTCTCCCCCTCCCCCTGTTTTGTCTCTCTCTCCCCCCTGCCCCTGTCTCTCTCTCCCACCCCTCCCCTTCCTTTGCCTTCAAATGTGGATCAGGGAGGGGGCGGAGCTAACCGGCTGAGCTGTGTAGCTCCGCCCCCACCTTGTGAAGCAGATCAGCGTCTGCTTCACTGGGAGCCCAAGTCAGCAAGAGAAGGTGCTGCTCGGCTCCCCATGCTTAATGCAGGCATGGGGAGCCGAGCAGCACTTTCTCATGGTGCCAGTGGCTCCACGTGAAGCAGACGCTGCTCTGCTTTAGAGGGTGGGGGCAGAGCTACACCGCTCAGCAGTGTCAAAAACTTCCCTTTTGTCCCTGTAATATGTCACGATTCCTATTGGGTATCTCCAAGCGTATCTGATCTCGTTGTTTCTGAGAGTAACTGTATATTGATGGAAACATTTTCTCAGTCTCCTTGTATGGTATGATAAGTCGGGGTAAATCTTAAGATTTTCATATTCTGATCCCTTTAGTTCACTCTCCGCAAACCTTTTGACTATCTGCTCCCTGAAGGCGAAAGAGTGACAACATATGATAAGATCTCTTGGACTTTGCTTCGGGACATTAGGGGATTTATTTACTCTGTTTAATCGCTCTAGGGTATGTCCCTCTCCGGCTGCAACTGTAAGAAAGAGAAGAACTCCCGCAAGTATTTTCCCATATTGACTTGTAGTACACTCTCGGGATACCGCTAACCCTCAAATTACATCGCCGTGAGCGATCCTCTAGGTCTCCCAATTTATTTTCCAACGCTTGTATTTTTAATTGTAGGTTGTCCACTTTTTGCTGTTGATTTTCCACCTGTTGTAATATTTTTTCCATGGAATCTTCCACTAGTTGTAATCTTTCCCCCATTGCTTTGATTTCTTGTTTTATGTCCTCTCTAATTTCTGTTGCGTTTTTATCCACTACTGCTTTTATTTTAAGAAATTGTGCTTCCATTAAGTATTAAGTATTAAAGTATTCTGCTGAGGGCCCTTGAGATTCTTAATGTCTATGATTAAGCCGTGTGGCGAAACGCGTGAGATTGTATCTCTCCAACTATGATTTTAATCTTCTATCAACAAACTTAGCTTTTTATGGCTTTATACAACACTCCGGTTTTGGACTTCTTTTGGATTTACTGAAAAAGGGTTGAAAAGGTGCGCATACTTGCTTGCTGAATTCCTTACTCCTTACCCCTTGAGATTCTGACCAGGAAGAGTCCGACTGGTCCTTGTTACTCTCAGCTTCATCTGGCACCCCTTGAGTGTATGCACTGTCTCTGTTAGATGTGAGTGGCTCATTTCTTTCCACATGTGGGGAAAAAAAGGAAGTCAATTGTTTAGCCTGCTTTTCCTTTCGTTTTTCTCTTATCTTTGGCTGCTCTTTATTTTCGTTCAATTTTTTTGATGCTATGATTAAACCAGTTGCCCCTTTATGTGCTCAACAAAGTTGAGAGAACCAACTCACGTCACAGTCAACCTCTTCAATGCTTACTAGCGTTCCACAGGATTTTCCCCGGAGCTAGTAAGTAAAGTTTTTATCTGGGGCTGCAGTGGTGGCCAAAAGCAGACACGCTGTGTTTTTTATATAATAATCCCGTGCAGAGAGGCTTAAATACCCGCTTTACTCACGTTTTTGTAGAGCTGCCGGGGGGAGCGCTCCTCCAAACCTTCCCCTCCTGCACTCAAACGTCTGAGTCCGACTCTGCTAATTTCAGGTAAAGTGCCCCTTTAGGTCTTCATCTGTTGTGCGGTTTGTTCCGATTGGCTGCTCTGTTCCTAAGTCTCCGTAACGCGGCACTGGAGATCCGACCTCACCTACTCCTCTCGCGAGGCGCCACCGCTAGCATGCGTCTTATGTCATCCCTCCCCAGCTGTTAATATTTTCACGTGACTGACGTATTGCTTATCTAAGTCTAAACTATCTAGCTAGTAGTCACATTTTTAGGATTGGTGATATAGTGTCCGTGTCAGTGCAGAAAAACAATAATAGTATTCTATCTATCTTTCATAAATTTTCCCGTGAACTCATCCTATGTTAAACAATTTTAACGTGCTTGTATATTTAAATTTGTCATCTCAGAGTTAGTTTATGATTATTTTGTAAACAATTTGGATTTTCTAACAATTTTAATTATTCACGTGGTTGTTGTGATCCTTTCCTAGGTATAGAAATTCTATCTAATGGTCTATTAATTCAAATTAGTAATAGAGTGTCTGTATCAAGAGAAAAAAAAATGTAATTTTCCCTTTACACCTCCTTCCCTCAAAAAATGTATCATAGCACATGTTACCACTGCAGCACGTGTTTTGTAAGAACGGGGATTACTGGTACAAATGATCTTCTTTTTGCTCTAGTGGCAAATGTCAAGTCCGACAGAGCAACACATTTAGCATAAGGATAGAGATGTCCCGAATAGTTCGCCGGCGAATAGTTCCCGGCGAACATAGCTTGTTCACGTTCGCCGCGGCGGGCGAACATATGCGATGTTCAGTCCGCCCCCTATTCATCATCATTGAGTAAACTTTGACCCTGTACCTCACAGTCAGCAGACACATTCCAGCCAATCAGCAGCAGACCCTCCCTCCCAGACCCTCCCACCTCGTGGACAGCATCCATTTTAGATTCATTCGGAAGCTGCATTCTTAGTGTGAGGAGGGACAGGGTACCTGCTGCTGATTTTATAGGGAAATCGATAGCTAGGCTAGTGTATTCAGTGTCCACTACAGTCCTGAATGACTCATCTGATCTCTGCTGTAAGGACAGCACCCCAAAAAGCCCTTTTTAGGGCTAGAACATCAGTCTGCTTTTTTTTTTTTTCTGTGTAATCTAACTGCAGTTGCCTGCCTGCCAGCGTGTGTGTCAGGCTCACAGCGTATACTGTGCCCACTTGCCCAGTGCCACCACTCATATCTGGTGTCACAATAGCTTGCATTTAAAAAAAAAAAAACTTTTTTGACTGTAATATAATAGCAGTCAGTTTCCTTCTGAAAGGAATAAAATTGCTGTTGAGAAGTTCCCTATCTGAGCAGAGTTCAGACAAAGCCCAGTCTCTGAGAATGTCGGCTAGGGCCTCATGATTTACGTAAGACTAGTTTTAGACTATGAAAAGAGGAACTAAGGATGTAGCATGTCTCAGCTGTCTCCTTTCTGCTGACTGATTATATTGAGTTTTATTTTTGTTTCCTGCCTGTCGACAAAATGTGTACCCATTGTCACCCCCCCTTTGTAACATATGTACGCCACCCAACACGTACATTATACTATATTTGTGCAAATCTGTAACCAATCAATGCACAGGACAACGCCTAGTTTTGTGTATATATACTGATGTTTAACCCCTTAGTGACATGACTTTTTTGGCTTGTCCGACGCTTGGTGACATGGGCTGTTTTAACATTTCTGAGCAGTTTGTGTTTTGCTGTAATTTATTTCTGTCTCATTTAGTGTACCCGCACAAACTATATATCGTTTTTATCGTCATAAGAAGGGCTTTCTTTTGATACCATTATTTTGATAATAGCATATAATTTGATGTAAAAAAAATAATAAAATATGGCAAAAAAATTGAAAAAATTATTTTTTTATGACTTTTATTTGAAAAATCGTATACTCATGTACAAGAGACAACAAAAAAACACTGCTAAAAAGTTTCTAATATATGTCCTGAGTTCAGAAATAGCCCATGTTTTTATGTTTTTGTTTTTTTTTATTCATGTTACAGGGCCAGAACTATAAGTGGTGAAAAGCTATTTTAAAATCCTTTCTTTCAAAATTAGCGATAGTGACATTGTAACACTGATTTCTGTACTAAATCCATGAATGACCCGCAACATGTACATATTTTTGAAAACTAGACAACTCAGGGCATTTAACTTGGGGTATTTTGACACATTTCATGTAGCCATTTTACCACCAATCTATGCCAAAGTTTGCAGCAAAAAATCTTTTTTTTAAATTTTTCACATATATTGCAATTTAGGTAAACATTACCTTAAAATGTGAAGGGGTATTTCCAAATAACACCTCAATATGTGTTCAGCAACATCTCCTGAGTACAGGGATACCACCCATGCATAGGTTTGTTGGTTTGTTTTGGGGCTAAAAGGCCACATTTAGGGGGTGCGCATTTTGGTTTTCCAACTTGGAATTCTGACATGCAGAAAACTTGTGCCCATGTCCCATTTGGGACATTTTTGAAGCCAGAAAGTGTATTCTACCCCACAAAACCATATATTTTTTTAAACTAGACACCCTAGGGTATTTCAAATGGTAGTATTTTAACACTTTCCATGCACTAATTATACTACCAGCCTATGTCAATGTTTTGGGTAGTAATTTTTTTTCACATACATTGTACTTTGGGCATGAATTCACAGATCCTGTTATATGTCAGTGCCAAACAACACCTCAATATGTGTTCAGCAACATCTCCTGAGTACAGGGATACCACCCATGTATAGGTTGGTTAGGTTATTTGGGGGTTAAAAGGCCACATTTGAGAGGTGCGCTTTTTGATTTTCCAACTTGGAATTCTGACGTGCAGAAAACCTGCGCCCATGTCCCATTTGGGACATTTTTGAAGCCAAAAAGTGTATTCTATCCCACAAAACCATATATTTTTGAAAACTAGACACCCTAGGGTATTTCAAATGGTAGTATTTTAACACTTTCCATGCACTAATTATACTACCAGCCTATGTCAATGTTATGGATAGTAATTTTTTTTCACATACATAGTACTTTGGGCATGAATTCACATATCCTGTTATATGTCAGTGCCAAACAACACCTCAATATGTGTTCAGCAACATCTCCTGAGTACAGGGATACCACCCATGTATAGGTTGGTTAGGTTATTTGGGGGTTAAAAGGCCACATTTGAGAGGTGCGCTTTTTGGTTTTCCAACTTGGAATTCTGACGTGCAGAAAACCTGCGCCCATGTCCCATTTGGGACATTTTTGAAGCCAAAAAGTGTATTCTACCCCACAAAACCATATATTTTTGAAAACTAGACACCCTAGGGTATTTCAAATGGTAGTATTTTAACACTTTTCATGCACTAATTCTACCACCAGCCTATGTCAATGTTATGGATAGTAATTTGTTTTTCACATTCATTGTACATCGGGCATGAATTCACAGATCCTATTATGTGTCAGTGCCAAACAACACCTTAATATGTGTTCAGCAACATCTCCTGAGTACAGGGATACCACCCATGTGTAGGTAAGTTAGATTATTTGGGGGCTAAAAGGCCACGTTTAGGGGGGGGTGCATTTCCAACTTGGAATTTTGACATGTAGTCAGCCTGCGCCCATGTTCCATTTGGGACACTTTTGAAGCCTGTCAAAGTATTTTACCCCATAAAACCATATATTTTGGAAAACTAGACATCCTAGGGTATTTAAAATTGTGGTATTTTAACACTTTCCAAGTGCTAATTCTACCACCAACCTATGTCAAAGGGATGGGATGTCATTTTTTCCACACACACATTGTAGTTCAGGCAGAAATTTTCAGATTCTGGTATTTGCCACTGCCAACCAACACCTCAATATGTGTTCAGCAACATCTCCTGAGTACCCATGCATAGGTTTGTTGGTTTGTATTGGGTCTAAAATTCCACATTTAGGGGGTGCGCAATTCCAACCTGGAATTTTGACATGTAGTCAGCCTGCGCCCATGTTCCATTTGGAACATTTTTGAAGCCGTCCAATAAATTTTACCCCATCAAACCATATATTTTTGGAAAATAGACATCCTAAGGTATTTCAAATGGTGGTATTTTAATACTGTATAGGTACTAATTCTACCACCAGCCTTTGTAAAAGTTTGTGGTAGTACTTTTTTGGGAGTTTTTTTTCCACATGCATTGTACTTCAGGCATGAATTCACAGATTCTGGTATATGTCACTGCCAAACAACAACCCAATATGTGTTCAGCAACATCTCCCGAGTACAGGGATAGCACCCATGCATAGGTTTGTTGGTTTGTTTTTGGCTAGAAGGCAACATTTGTGAGATGCGCATCTCAAAATTCCAACTTGGAATTTTGACATGTAGTCAACCTGCGTCCGTGTTCTTTATGGGATATATCTTGGAAGCCAGCCAATGAAATTTACCCCCACCAAACCATATATTTTTTTATCGGTAGACCCCCATCACTACTTGTGGCAAGGGCTCAGCAGCCACCGATACATCGCTAGATGATGTATCAGAAAGCTGAATAGGGTCAAAATCGAACCCTGAGTCCGCGGCCTCAGAATCAGTGCGTAAGCAGTGATCTCGAGCAAAGAAGGGGTTAATAGCTCTTAGAAGAGCCTATCTAGTACTGTAATACATTACAGTACAAAGAAATTAATCCATAAAACAGTGCAGACAGCAAAACATACTGTTGCTGTGCAAGATTACTGCTTACACAGTGATGAATGGCAGGGAAGGGGTTAATACACAGTGAAAGACTTTCATAAAACCTGCCAATTTTATAAAATGTTATTTTATATCACTAATACTAATATTTGTGAATATTGATCCGATTAATTTTGATCTGACCAGCTTAATTGAGAAATCACCAAACCGCCTTTGCCACTAATTCGCTGTTACTGATCGCTATGCGCTCAGGCAGCTTAAAAAAAAAAATCTCAAATATTTTTACTTTACATGTAATCCCCTAGCGGGTATGTGTAAAAAAAAAAATAAAAAAAATATGCAGACAGATAAAAATTGCTTTGGCGTCAATATCATTGCGTAAGCAGTGATCGACGGCAAATAAGGGGTTAATAACTCTTAGAAGAGCCTTTTTAGTACTGTAATAAATTACAGCACAAAAAAAATTAACCCCTAAAAAATGCACAAACAGCAAAAATAAATGCGCTGATGTGCACGATCACTGCTTATGCAAGATCAGTGGCAGGGAAGGGGTTAAACACAGGGAATTGCTTTAATAAAAAATGTGTTATTGTTTTATTATTTGTGTGTTGTGTATTTATTGTTTTTTTTAACTTTTACTTACTTTTATAACTTTGATCTGTCTCTCTCCCTCACTAAAAAAAATGTGAGGAGAGGGAGGCAGATCATAACTGGTCAGATCAATATAGGGTTAATATTGATCTGACCAGTCAGTGGGGATGTTCAGGAGAGCATCCCCACTGCCTGTCAGTGTGCCTGGCAGTCACTGATTGCCTCTGTGAAGAGGCAATCGTGTGACAGCCAGAGAGCACAGGAAGCAGGTACTTCCTGCCTCCTGTGCTCTTGCCCTTAGAAGGGCAGCGCCATCTTGGTCACTCAGTGACCAAGATCGTGCATTTTTTTTTGGTGTTTCTGATTGCCTCGACTTGCGAGGCAATCAGAAACACTTTCTGAGCATAGGAAGCGAAAGATTCGCTTCCTATGCTCATTTTTTAAATGCCCGCGTTTTAAAGGCACTGTGCCTTTAAAACCGGCATTTCGATCGCTCTCCTGAGCGATCGAAATGCCGACGGGCATTTTTTTTAGCATTGTACGATGCTTCCACACGGAAGCATCGTTACAATACCATCAGAGCACTGAAAGCGGAAAAACTCCGCTTTCAGTGCTCGTTTTGACACAGGACGGACTAGGTCCGTCCTGTGTCACTAACGCCTCGGCACACAGGACGGACCTAGTCCGTCCTGTGTCGCCAAGGGGTTAATAAACTACATTCAGAGCTGAGGATTAAGAAACATGTGCCTTTGTGTATTTGTTTTCCGCCTTCACAGCTCTCTAGATCTGCTAACCTGCAAATACATCAACAGCCTTAGAAGTAACTGATCAAGGAGCAGAGACCGGCCGTTCGTTCCTTTCAATTTGGTGTCAGAAGTGGGATTCGGACATACAGGGTGAGTACAAGTTATGCATGGTTGTATTTTATACTTCTGTGCCGTGCTCCCTTGTCTCTCCGAATACCGTACCTAAACAATTTAGTGGTTTAAGTAAGCCTTGGGTTGTTGTTAAACACTTGTCACTGGGACGAGAAAATATTGTGTTTCTGGTACACAAATAATAGATATAGATATTAAGATTTCACTGGGAAATCACTGAAGTGCGTGACACTGGGTCGCGGCACAGTTTAACAAAACCTATTTAGAGATATATATGTATATATGTAGATAAATATATACAAGCAATTTGTAATTAGGAAGTGTTACTTTCTAAACTGCTGTTGGTGTGCCAAAGGTTATGATTATTATATAAGTTAAAGTATAAGATTATTTCTGTGAATATTGTTGAAAACTCATCTAAAGTATAAGATTATTTCTGTCAAAATTGTTGAAAATCATTTAAAGTATAAGATAAGAATTGCATGATAAGTGTCAAAATTTTTGGTAAAAATCATTTAAAGTATAAGGTAAAAAAATTGTGTATTAAGTTGTGTAAACTGTATAGAATAATCTACCTCATCTAGTCATAATGGGACAACAGCTTAGTGATTTAGCAACCCCCAGTTTTATAACAGGCAAATTGAAGGATGCCCCTTTGTAAAATATTACAAAGTGGAATCCACGTTATTACACCCAACTTTACGTGACTGCTGCATTTGATTCTGGTATAGATGATGTCTCAGGATGGACACAAAAAGGCTATGAGCATCCCTTTCCTGTAGAAGGGTCATTTGATTTGTATTACAGAAATATGTTCCAAAGTTTTCTAGATAACCCCCAAAATCAAGACCAAAGCTGGGAACAGCCGATAATGACTTTGTTTTTCAAATTTTGGATTATAATGTGCGATCATGTCAGAGTAAAACAGAGAGGCAAGGTGAAGGGTGTAAAAATGAATAAGGGTAAACCAAAATATCCTAAAGAGCCCGAGAAAATCATTAGCTTACACATGCCACATGTAAATGTAACAGCAAGCGCTCCCCCCGACTATGGAAGTGTGTGTGATAATCCCCAAGGAACGGCAATGTTAGCAGCTGTTCTTGAACAAATAAAGATAGATAAAAAAACAGATGTAAAAACAATCTAGGAATGCTGACCCGCTCCCAAGCTAATGTCATGATGAAAAATTATTGTAAAAGTGAAGGCACACACCCAGTAACCCCCGCACCAACAGAGGCCAGTAAAACAGAGCCTGCTTTGCAAATGCCATTTTTAACTGTTGGAAATCACGTAGTGTTACAATCGGTTAAACCCGAGGAAATAAAAAACTGGGTAAGTGGATGTCCAGACACATTTGTCAGCCCCAAAGGTGCCATAGTATATCTCAAGCGTATGACAAAAGGCACAATGTTTACAGGAATGGACATCAGGTTTGGGTTAGACATACTTACAAAACACAAAGACATAGAATGGGGTAAGGAAGTAACACATTTAGACGCAAAATATGACACTCCGGGAGATGTAGATTCTTATGCCTGGGCACACGAGACACACAGAGAAGAAATGTGGGATGAGTTGCAAGCATATTTTGAAAAGCAGGGACGCTCACGTATGAATATGGGTGCTGTTATGGCATTAAAACAAAAGCCAGGAGAAGCTGTTAGTGAGTTCTGTCGCAGGTTTAAGACTGAGTGGACAACCACAGCAGGTATGACAATGCCCGGGGATAGGGACACTGAGAAATCCAGCATGTATAATCAGACATTGATGGCAGGAATAGATGAGAAGACACAGCATGTTATAAAAATGTTGATAGATGAGTGGTGGAAGAAACCACCCACAGCATTAGAGAATTAATTGCTTATAAAGGAAGCGGCTGGAGTATTCCCAGCTGTGCAAGTAAAACAGCCAGATATGACACTATTCTCTGGCCAAGGTCCTGCAGGTAGTCAAGGATATCATTCTCGTGCTACAAGAGGTAGGGGACGTGCCCCCCCCCCCCATAGGGGAGGCATGAGACATCAATCAGGAGGTCGTGCAGGTAAAACAGGACATTATTTTAATTGTGGAAAGGCAGGACATTGGGCAAAATATGAAGATAACACATATGCAGGAACAGAACAGCGCAGGGAGCAATATCATGACTCTCAGCCACAGCGCAGGGAGCAATATCATGACTCTCAGCCACAACTGCCAAAGTTCCCAGTTAGGTGGCAAAGCTCTGGTCCCCAATAGGGATGCCCGAGGATTGACCCCATCTTTTTCGCATCACAATTAACAACCACATGGTCCGAATTACCCCAAATTACACTTGTTATAAATGGTGAACAGGTTCAATTCCTAGTGGATACCGGTGCCACTAGTTCTGTATTGAATGGCTGTTCATACAGTGGACCTATCAGATTCATCCTCAATGGGAATAGGGGGAATAGTCACCAAATGTTATGATACCCCATTGTTAACAGTAGCAATGTTAAATAATGAAAAAGAATTTAAACATCCATTCAGGTTAATACCCAAATGTCCAGTAAATTTATTATGCAGGGATCTGCTAGGTAAATTGCAAATGACTATTGCAATAGATAGGAAGGGTGGTTTAACCGTGTCTACTCCTACAGAGCACACAAATTTATACATGTTTCATGAGCCAATTGTGCATGATGAAGGTCGTTTAAATGTTCGTGCTCTCTGTCTCCATGATGATGTCCGGGAGAAAATGAGAGCCTTAGCCGCATTTGCCAGCACAAAATCAGCATATGTAACATGTGAATTCATCAATCCAATCTCATGTACTGAATATGATCCTGAGAGAGAAATGCAGGAAATCAAATCAAACAATACTGTATCAATCACAGGTATTTGGCTATCACCTAGTAGAGGTTATATTTGCACAGACAAACATGCATATGTGTGGGTACAAGGACAAGATCTTGTTTTACAGCATACATTTTTGCCCATGGATCATGTCCATGATATTGAATATTGCATGCCATCCACAATATCACAGCTACCTGAACCACTGAGAGATATAGACCCAAAGTTGTGGGCGCAAGGATCTACAGATCCGGGTAATATTGATTGTTCCCCATATCAAGCCAATCTAAAATCCAATGTTTCTCCTGTGTATATCAAACAGTACCCGTTGTCG
The DNA here is from genome assembly GCA_036172795.1 of Pelodytes ibericus. NCBI lineage: Eukaryota > Metazoa > Chordata > Amphibia > Anura > Pelodytidae > Pelodytes > Pelodytes ibericus. Next base: position 66,967,294 of record CM069861.1, read on the forward strand.
AGTGACAAGGAGAGAGGCATAGCTCCAGTAATTGCGGATTTACTGGAAAAGGGCATTATCGAGCCTACCGTGTCACCCTACAACACTCCTATCAATCCAGTGCCAAAGCCAGGTAACAGAGGATGGAGGTTAACTCAAGACCTAAGAGCAGTCAATGCCCTAGTTCAGCCCCTTGCTCCCCTGGTCCCAGATGTCACTGCTATACTGACAGCAATTCCGCATACGGCTTTCTGTTATACAGTAATTGATTTAAACAGTGCTTTTTTCAGTATACCTGTACACCCTGATACAAAACCCCTGTTTGCATTTACTTATAGAGGGAATCAGTTTGCGTGGAACAGGTTACCACAGGGGTTTTGCGATTCCCCCACTGCCTATAGTACCGTAGTCCGTGCAACCCTGGCTGCTTGGCGCCCTGGCTCTGTTCTCCTGCAGTATGTGGACGATTTGCTCCTGTGCAGTGAAAGCGAAGCTGTGTGCATGGAAGACACACACAGCCTGTTGCAGCATTTGGCAAGCACCGGACACAAGGTATCTCCTTCCAAGATGCAAATTGCCCAATCGGAGGTCAAGTACCTGGGATTTTTGCTGTCACAAGGGGAAAGACGTTTATCACCTGAACGTGTCAAAACTATTTCTATGTTCCCCAAGCCACAAAGTAAAGCAGCATTGATGTCATTCCTGGGTATGGTGACTTATTGCAGACAATGGATTCCCAACTGTTCATACTGGGATAATATTCTGAGACAGGCAGCACTGCAGGATACCCCAAAAGATGTTATATGGAGTCCAGAAAGGGAAGAAGCGTTCAAAGAACTTAAAAAAGCTTTATGTACTGCCCCAACCAGGGCCGATCATGGGCGGGTGCACGGGGTGCACCGCGCCCAGGCGCACGGGAGGAGAGACGCTGAAGCAGGGAGCTCTCTCCCTGCCGTCCTCCTCCTTGTTAAAGCAAGCACTGCACGACGGGTGCAAGCTCTGCCCCCGTCGCGTTCTGTGATTGGCTGGTGCCGGGAGGAGGACGTTCTCTAGAGTATCTGCCAAGACACCACAGAGAACATCCTCCTCCCTGCAGCCAATCACAGAACGCGATGGGAGCGGAGCTTTCCCCCGTTGCTCTGTGCTTGGATTACCAAGGAGGAGGAGGTGATAACACTTTGGGGGCGGGGGGGGGTATTGTTAAAATATAAAATAAAAAAATAAAGTGTGGAAGTGTATGTGAATGTGTATGTGTGTGTCAATGTGTTTAACTATGTGTGTGTTAATGTCTGTGTAAGTGTGTGTGAATGTGAATGTGTATAAGTGTGTATGTGTGTGTCAATGTGTATAACTATGTGTGTGTTACTGTCTGTGTAAGTGTGTGTGTATGCGTATAAGTGAGAATGTGTGTGTCAATGTGTATAACTATGTGTGTGTTACTGTCTAAGTGAGTGTGTATGTGTATAGGTGTGTATGTGTGTGTCAATGTGTATAACTATGTGTGTGTTACTGTCTGTGTAAGTGTATGTGTATAAGTGTGTATGTGTGTGTCAATGTGTATAACTATGTGTGTTACTGTCTGTGTAAGTGTGTGTGATTGTGAATAAGTGTGTATCTGTGTGTCAATGTGTATAACCATGTGTGTGTTACTGTCTGTGTAAGTGTATGTGTATAAGTGTGTATGTGTGTGTCAATGTGTATAACTATGTGTGTGTTATTGTCTGTGTAAGTGTGTGTGTATGCGTATAAGTGTGTATGTGTGTGTCAATGTGTATAACTATGTGTGTGTTACTGTCTGTGTAAGTGTGTGTGTATGTGTATAAGTGTGTATGTGTGTGTCAATGTGTATAACTATGTGTGTGTTACTGTCTGTGTAAGTGTGTGTGTATGTGTATAAGTGTGTATGTGTGTGTCAATGTGTATAACTATGTGTGTGTTACTGTCTGTGTAAGTGTGTGTGAATGTGTATGTGTGTGTCAATGTGTATAACTATGTGTGTGTTACTGTCTGTGTAAGTGTGTGTACATGAGTGTCTGTCTGAGCAAGTGTATCCTGTGTCTAAGTGTGTAAAGGTGGCTGTGTGTGTATTTATGTATGTGTGACAGTGTGTATAAGGGTGTCTGTGTAAATGTATATCTGTGAGGGTGACTAAGTGTGTAACTGTGTTTGTGTGACTGTGTGTATTTATGTATGACTGTGTGTATTTATATGTGACTGTGTATTTATGTGTGACTGGGTGTATTTATGTGTGACTGTGTGTATTTATGTATGACTGTGTGTATTTATGTGTGGCTGTGTGCAAGTGTGTTCTTGCCCGGGGCCCTCACTGCGCTCATCAATTTATCACATGGAGGGCACCAGCCCCCAACCAGCTGGCGTCTATTTCCCGCCTCCTGCACTCAGCGTGCGTAGAGGGAAGACTGTGCGGAGGAGACGGCCGGGGACGCGAGAGCAGCAGCAAGGTGAGTACTGGGGAAGGCAGGAGAGGAGATTATGCTTTTATTGGGTAAACTAACTGTGGCATATTGGCTGTAGCCTATTAATTGGCAAACTAGCATAGGTATATAAATGGGAAAACTGTCTGTGACATATCAGTGGGCAAATTGGCTGTTGTATATTAATGAACAAACTGGCTGTGGCATATTAATGGGCAAAATAATTGGCATATTACTTGGGAAACTGGTGTATTTTAATGGACGAACTGGCATTTTTATTGGGCAAACTGTAGCATTTTTAATAGGCAAACTGGCTGTTGCTTATGTTAATGGCAAAGTGTACCCTAAGAACACCTCTGCAAATGGGCTGCCCATGTGCTGCTTTGCTGCCTCTCAGAGCCAGCTCTGTAGATCGGCACCATGTTTCCCCTTAGACCTCAGTCAGCGCTTTCTGCTCTTTCCGTGCACAGTGATGACTTAGAGCGTCGGAACATAACGGTCAGAGTCATCACTATGTGCGGGGAGATCAAGGCAGTGCTAATTGAGTTCTGAGATGAGGTCAGTAGGGGGCATGAAAAAGGGACATGGGAAGAGACAAATACATGGTAGGTAGGAGGTATAGGAGAAAGATATGGGGTGTGACAGACAGACATGGGGTATGAGTGGAGAGAGACAAACATGGGGCATGAGTGGAGAGAGAGACAGACATGGGGAATGAGTGCAGAGTGAGAGACAGACATGGGGAATGAGTGCAGAGTGAGAGACAGACAGACATGGAGTATGAGTGGAGAGAGAGAGACAGACATGGAGCATGAATGGAGAGAGAGAGAGAGAGACATGGAGCATGAGTGGAGAGAGAGACAGACATGAGGGAATGGGGAGAGAGAGACAGACATGAGGGTATGGGGAGAGAGACAGACATGAGGGTACGGGGAGAGAGAGAGACAGACATGAGGGTACGGGGAGAGACAGACAGACATGAGGGTACGGGGAGAGAAAGACAGACATGAGGGTAAGGGGAGAGACAGACAGACATGAGGTTACGGGGAGAGATAGAGACACGTGAGTGACTGACTTGGTGGAATATTATTTATCACTCATTGTTTACTTATTTCCCAATGATGCTCAGCAAGACTAATGAGAGACTTTGGCTGGTTGGGAATCATGGGTAGTATGGTAGTAAAACGGTAGTAAAAACTCATTCTGCTAGCCAGCAAAAAGTCTCCCATGTTGCTGGCTGAGCATCATAGAAATAAATAAAACCACTACACAGTATTATGGCAAAATATATATCTTTATTTAAAATAAACGTTGGTCCTTTACATTAAAATAAAGTTTTCTTCCTCCCCCTCTCCCCAATATTGAAATGGGCATGTCTGGAACAGAAATGTCTAAAGGGGAGGAGTTCATAATATAGCCACGCCCACCATTGGACGCCAAAGGAAAACCTGCACCCAGGCGCCCGTGACCCTAGGATCAGCCCTGGCCCCAACACTGGGACTCCCGAACTATAATTCACCGTTTCATCTGTTTTGTGCAGAGACAGGGACCACAGTAGCGGGGGTACTGGTATTTGTGGATGGGTCATGTTTTAAACCAGCAGATGGAGTTTATCTGACTGGATTTTCTGTTGTCACTGATGACACAGTAATAGCAGCGGGAGCGCTGCCGTTCATTTCTGCACAAGCTGCAGAACTTGTCGCCCTCACACAGGCATGTAAACTCTTTGAAAATAAATGTGTTAATATCTACACAGATTCCAGGTATGCATTTGGAGTAGTACATGATTTCGGAATGATCTGGCGCAATAGAGGCTTCATTGCAGCCGATGGTAAAGGCATCTCACATGCTCAACTGGTAAAAGATTTGTTGAACGCATTACTTCTTCCAGAGCAAGTTGCAATTATAAAATGTAAAGGCCAAATTCCATAGAGGCAAAAGGTAATGCTTTTGCAGATCAAATTGCTAAAGAAGCTGCACAAAATCAGCAGATGTGGCCAGAATATCAAACTACAACAGACACTCAATTACATCTTGTTTCACAAATTGTCACCCCCGATTATGATCTTGTAACTTTACAGGAAGTAGCTGAACAAGCTGATATTGATTATTGGAAGTCAAAAGATTTAGAAATTGACCAGTTTGGATTATGGTCAAAGAGTGGAAAGGTAGGATTACCAAAAGCCTTTAGTCCACTAATCGTGTCCACATACCATGGGTTTGGACACAAAGGTAAGAAGGTGACAGAAGACATGCCTTCACAGCTCTCCAGATCTGATAACCTGCAAACACATCAACAGCCTTAGAAGTAACTGATCAAGGAGCAGAGACCGGCCGTTCCTTTCACCTTCACACGTGTGTGTTTCAGGGCCTGCCAGGGCACAGTGTCACACCAGTGCAACTCATATCTGGTGTAACAGTAGTGTACATAAAAAAAAAATAGAAATTTGACTGTGAAATAATAGAAGTCAGTTTCCTTCACACGTGTGCGTTTCAGGGCCTGCCAGGGCACAGTGTCACACCAGTGCAACTCCTATCTGGTATAACACTAGTGTACATTTAAAAAAAACAACACTTTTTTGACTGTGAAATAACTGCAGTCAGTTTCCTTCACGCGTGTGCGTTTCAAGGCCTGCCAGGGCACAGTGTCACACCAGTGCAACTCATATCTGGTGTAACAGTAGTGTACATTTAAAAAAAAACTAGAAATTTGACTGTGAAATAATAGCAGTCAGTTTCCTTCACACGTGTGCATTTCAGGGCCTGCCAGGGCACAGTGTCACACCAGTGCAACTCCTATATGGTGTGACACTAGTGTACATTTAAAAAAAACAACACTTTTTTGACTGTGAAATAACTGCAGTCAGTTTCCTTCACGCGTGTGCGTTTCAAGGCCTGCCAGGGCACAGTGTCACACCAGTGCAACTCATATCTGGTGTAACAGTAGTGTACATTTTAAAAAAAACTAGAAATTTGACTGTGAAATAATAGCAGTCAGTTTCCTTCACACGTGTGCATTTCAGGGCCTGCCAGGGCACAGTGTCACACCAGTGCAACTCCTATATGGTGTGACACTAGTGTACATTTAAAAAAAACAACACTTTTTTGACTGTGAAATAACTGCAGTCAGTTTCCTTCACGCGTGTGCGTTTCAAGGCCTGCCAGGGCACAGTGTCACACCAGTGCAACTCATATCTGGTGTAACAGTAGTGTACATTTTAAAAGAAACTAGAAATTTGACTGTGAAATAATAGCAGTCAGTTTCCTTCACACGTGTGCGTTTCAGGGCCTGCCAGGGCACAGTGTCACTCCAGTGCAACTCATATCTGTTGTCACAGTAGCTTGCACGCATAGTGCCACTAATCTAAAAAAAAATGACAGGCAGAGGCAGGCCACCCCGCAGGGGCTGTCGTGGTCATGGTGCTGTGATTCCCTTTGGCCCTAGAATAATGCCCAGTGTTCAGAGGCCACGTACCCTGAACTCGAAAAGTTCTGAGGACATAGTTGACTGGCTAACACAGGACACCCAATCTTCTACAGCTTCCGCTCGGAACCTTGACGCACCCACCTCCTCCAGCTTAGCTTCGGGCACCTCTCAAATTACCAATCGCCCGCCTGCGGCCACCACCAACCCTAACACCACAGCCGCTTCACTTGATCTGTCAGAGGAGTTATTTACACATCAGTTGGAAGAAATGAGTGATGCGCAACCATTATTGCCAGAGGAAGTAGATAACAGGGATATGTCTCAGTCAGGCAGCATTACACACATGGACGTACGGTGTGATGATGATGATGTTGTACCTGCTGCTGCTTCCTTTGCTGAGTTGTCAGATACAAGTGAAGTGGTTGATGATGACGATGCGTCCGTGGATGTCACGTGGGTGCCCGCTAGAAGAGAAGAAGAACAGGGGGAAAGTTCAGATGGGGAGACAGAGAGGAGGAGGAGACGAGTTGGAAGCAGGGGGAGGTCGTCGCAAGGAGCTAGTGGCACAGTCAGACAGCATGCATCGGCACCCGGGGTCAGCCAGACAGCACGCCAATCAACGCATGCTGTTGCCACCACCAGAATGCCGTCATTGCAGAGCTCAGCAGTGTGGCATTTTTTGTGTGTGTCTGCCTCTGACAACAGCGATGGCATTTGCAACCTGTGCTAAAAGAAACTCGTGGGAAGTCCAACACCCACCTAGGTACAACTGCTTTGCGAAGGCACATGATCGCACATCACAAACGCCTATGGGATCAACACATGAGTACAAGCAGCACACAAACTCAAAGCCGCCATCCTCCTCCTGGTCCAGCATCTTCAGCCACGTCAACCACTGCTGTCCTCCTTGCCCCCTCTCAACCATCCGCCACTCCGTCTCTTGCCTTGAGCAGTTCCTGCTCATCTGCCCACAGTCAGGTGTCTATCAAGGACATGTTTGAGCGTAAGAAGCCAATGTCACAAAGTCACCCCCTTGCCCGGCATCTGACAGCTTGCTTGTCTGAACTCTTAGCCCGCCAGCTTTTACCATACAAGCTGGTGGAGTCTGAGGCGTTCCAAAAATGTGTAGCTATTGGGACACCGCAGTGGAAGGTACCCGGCCGAAATTTCTTTGCACAACAGGCAATCCCCAACCTGTACTCGATTGTGCAAAAGGAAGTAATGGCATGTCTGGCACACAGTGTTGGGGCAAGGGTCCATCTGACCACTGACACCTGGTCTGCAAAGCATGGTCAGGGCAGGTATATCACCTACACTGCGCATTGGGTCAACCTCCTGACGGCTGCCAAGCATGGAATGCGTGGCTCTGCAGAGGAGTTGGTGACACCGCCACGACTTGCAGGCAGGCCTGCTGCCACCTCCTCTACTCCTCCTACTCCATCCTCTTCCATAACCTCCTCGGCTGAGTCCTCTTCTGCTGCTGCGTCTTGCTCCACATCAACGGCACCCCCCCAGCTCCCCAGGTACTATTCCACATCCCGGATACGGCAGTGTCACGCCGTCTTGGGGTTGACTTGCCTGAAAGCAGAGAGTCACACCGGACCAGCACTCCTGTCCCCCCTGAACGCACAGGTGGATCAGTGGCTGACTCCGCACCAACTGGAGATCGGCAAAGTGGTTTGTGACAACGGAAGAAATTTGTTGGCGGCATTGAATTTGGGCAAGTTGTAATCTGATCGTACAACGCTTTGTGCATAAGTACCCAGGCTTACAGGACGTCCAGAAGCAGTCCAGGAAGGTGTGTGGCCATTTCAGGCGTTCCTACACGGCCATGGCGCACTTTTCAGATATCCAGCGGCGAAACAACATGCCAGTGAGGCGCTTGATTTGCGACAGCCCGACATGTTGGAATTCACCACTCCTAATGTTCGACTGCCTGCTCCAACAAGAAAAAGCCGTTAACGACTATTTGTATGACCGGGGTGCTAGGACAGCCTCTGCGGAGCTGGGAATTTTATTGCGACTTTACTGGACGCTCATGGGCAATGCCTGTAGGCTCATGCGTCCTTTTGAGGAGGTGACAAACCTAGTCAGTCGCACTGAAGGCACCATCAGCGACATCATACCATTTGTTTTCTTCCTGGAGCGTGCCCTGCGAAGAGTGCTGGATCAGGCCATAGATGAGCGTAAAGAGGAAGAGTTGTGGTCACCATCACCACCAGAAACAGCCTTATCAGCATCGCTTGCTGGACCTGCGGCAACGCTGGAAGAGGATTGTGAGGAAGAGGAGTCAGAGGAGGAATGTGGCTTTGAGGACGAGGAGGAAGACCAACCACAACAGGCATCCCAGGGTGCTCGTTGTCACCTATCTGGTACCCGTGGTGTTGTACGTGGCTGGGGGGAAGAACATACCTTCAGTGAGATCACTGAGGACGAGGAACGGGACATGAGTAGCTCGGCATCCAACCTTGTGCAACCCCTGGTGGGGTTAACATAGATCATAGGGAGGTACATACAATTAAACCTGTGGGGTCTTTCATGCTGTCATGCCTGTTGAGGGACCCTCGTATAAAAAGGCTGAAGGAGAATGACCTGTACTGGGTGTCCACGCTACTAGACCCCCGGTATAAACAGAAAGTGCCTGAAATGTTACCGAATTACCGCAAGTTGGAAAGGATGCAGCAGTTCCAAAATAAATTAAAAAGTATGCTTTACACAGCTTATAAGGGTGATGTCACAGCACAACGGGAATCTAACAGGGGAAGAGGTGAAAGTAATCCTCCTCCTCCCACGACCACGCCGGCAAGGACAGGACGCTTTACAGACGTGTTGTTGATGGAGGACATGCAGAGCTTTTTAAGTCCTACACATTGCCACAGCCCTTCGGGATCCACCCTCAGAGAACGACTCGACCGACAGGTAGCAGACTACCTCGCCTTAACTGCAGATATCGACACTCTGAGGAGCGATGAACCCCTTGACTACTGGGTGTGCAGGCTTGACCTGTGGCCTGAGCTATCCCAATTTGCGATAGAACTTCTGGCCTGCCCCGCTTCAAGTGTCCTGTCAGAAAGGACCTTCAGTGCAGCAGGAGGTATTGTCACTGAGAAGAGAAGTCGCCTAGGTCAAAAAAGTCTAGATTACCTCACCTTTATTAAGATGAATGAGGGATGGATCCCGAAGGGACTGACAGTGGGAGATACATTCGACTAAAAAAGGCCTGATGAGGGGGACGTAACAGGGATTAAACTGATAAGAACAGTGCTACTTAACACACCACTCCTATCTGGTGGCACATTAGATTGCACGTGCAGTGCCCCAAATTTGAAGTAGGAGGACCGACCAAGCATCTTTTTCCATCTCCCGGTTCCTAAAATCGATGCCATATACACGTCCCCTGATAGGGGATGTAACAGGGATTAAACTGATAAGAATAGTACTACTTAACACACCTTATAATAACGCAGAGAGAGGCAATGCAGAGAGAGGAGTCTGAAGAAGAGGAGTCAGAGGAGGAAGGTGGCTTTGAGGAGGTGGAAGACCAAACACAACAGGCGTCCCAGGGGGCTTGTTGTCACCTTTCGGGGACCCTTGGTTTTGTACATGGCTGGGTGGAGGAAGAGACCTTCAATGACATCAGTGAGCACAAGGAACGGGACATGGCTAGCTTGGTATCCAACCTTGTGCAAATGGGGAGTTTGCGGTTGTGCAAATGGACTGTTTGCGGTTGTTTGTGGTGCGTTAAACGGGGAGTTTGGTCTGTCACTGTGAAGCGGGCGTAACCCTTACACTACCTGATCGATACAACATCATACCTGATGTTTTAAAGCACGTTATTCCAAACAATTTAGGAACGTTAGGTGATTTATGCCCTTTATGGATTAAAACCAGACTCTGCATCAACTATGTAATTTTCCATGGTAGTTTTGCCATGGATCCCCCTCCGGCATGCCACAGTCCAGGTGTTAGTCCCCTTGAAACAACTTTTCCATCACTATTGTGGCCAGAAAGAGTCCCTGTGGGTTTTAAAATTCGCCTGCCTATTGAAGTCTATGGCTGTTCGCCCGGTTCGCCCGTTCGTGAACATTTGCGGAAATTTCCGTTTGTCGTTCGCGAACGGAAAATTTTATGTTCGCGACATCTCTACATATGGACCTTCTTTTATAATGCTCTGATAGAGGCAAGTCTGAAACACCCAGAAAATGGGCTGTCTTACCTGAAATAGCTGATTGCAGTTTGGACTCTGATTACCAAACAGGTTAATAACAATCCATTGCCACCATCCCCCAAATTTTGTGGGAGAGATGGGGTAAGTTGATCCTTGTTGCCTTAACAGTTAGGCAGACCAGGATCAACCATTATTTGTTGCATTTTTGGTGTGATCTATGTGAAAATCAATCACATTTATCACATGCAATAAATGCAAAAAATATAGTAAATGATAATCAGTGTTGTGTGAACACTGATTGTCAAAATCCTTCCCCCCTCTCACTGAGAGCGAGAGAGAGAGATACTGTGTCCAAAAAAACGTTATTTTTTTGTACATTTTTACATTCTTTATTTATTGTAGTGTTTTTGGGTGCCACACCCAGAGACTTTACAGCACAAATGTCTTACTTTGGGGCTTGGGACATAGAATGGAGTCTATAAGTAAGAATTCTGATCATAGACTTGCATTGAATGGGATTAAATTAAATTAGTGTAAGCTTGCTATTTTAATGAATCCCCACATACAATATAAAGATAGGGTTTTATTTTGCAATCATTTTTTTAAAGATTTAACCCTTTGTGTAATGTATACAATTTAATAAAGAGTGTAACAATGATAAACAAAAATATGTGTTTTTTGTGTTTTATTACGTTTTTTTTCTGGGACACAGTATATTTATCTCCTCTCTCTCTGACACAATATAAAAATGTATCAGGGAGTGAGAGGGAAGATTTTGACAATCAGTGTTCTTACAAAACTGATTGTCATTTAATGTATTTTTTATTTCTTACATATGATCAATGTGCTTGATTTTAACAGTGATCACATAAATACATGCAAAAAATAATGGTTGATCCTGGTCTGCTTAACTGTTAAGGCAACTAGGATCAACTTTCCCCATCTCCACCCCAAATTTGGGGGAGGATGGCAATGGATTGTTATTAGCTTTTTACAGCTATCACAATCCTCCCTGCAATGGTTGAGACAGCCAGAAGTGTTTTCCTCTTCCCTTTTCTCCTATCCTTCTACCTCCTTGCTCTTTGTCTCTCCCCTCCACCTTAGACAGTCCACTGCTCTAATTATAACTGCATGTGTATTTTGGCAAGCAAGAAAAGGTCTTCCACAACATTATAAACTGGTCTCCAAAAGGCATCATGATTTAAGCAGCGTCAGGTAATTTAAAAAAAACCACATGAAAATGAAAGAAAATCACTTCTCTAAAGCATCCATCAGGCGTCTTCTCTATACTGAGGGAAATCTTTGCAGCTCCAAATCCCTTACTCAAGAGAAATTCTTAATGAAATGCCTGTAAAAATTAGCAAACCCCACAAATCTGTGCATATCTTTTTCAGTCTTGGGGATGTGCCAGTCCAATACAACTTGCAACAGTCCAATTTTACTTGCATCCAAGCTTAAACCTTCTATAGTTATTATATACCCAAGGAATTTATTTTCCATTTGTTCAAACTCACACTTTTCCAGTTGAATGTAGAATTGGTGGGTACGGAGGCGTTCAAGCACAATGCAGACCTGTTTTCTGTGATCTTCAAGATTATCAGAAAATACCAGTTTATACAGATATGCTACAACAAACTGATCCAGGAGGTCCCTTAGTACATCACTGATTAAATGTTGAAAGCTTGCAGGGGCATTACAAAACCCAAACAGCATCACTAGATATTCATAATGTCCCTACCTGGTTCTCAAAGCCGTTTTCCACTCTTCACCAGATCTTATGCATACCAGATTAGAGGTCCCATTTAAATCAGGTTTCATGACCATTTTAGCTGAACACAGCCTTTCCAGAAGTTCAAGAATAGGAGGAAAGGGATAACGGTTTATAACAATATGATATTATTTATTTTTCTTTAATCACTGCAAGGCCTTAGACTGCCATCTTTCTTTTCTACAAAAAATATAGGAACACCTGCTGGGAAAATAGATGGTGAAATAAAGCCTTTGTCAAGATTTTCTTGTAGATATTCTTGGAGGGGTCTAGAACACTTCAGTGCCGCATCTTCATCGCTGACAGTTCAGCTCGGCAGTTAGAACTCTAAACTGTCAGCAATGTAGAATAACGCGGCCGTTTCATCGCGGCCGCGGCTATGTAAGAGCTGACAGTTCAGCGCTGAACTGTCAGCTCTTACAAATGTAAAAGTAAATCAAAAATATCCCCCCAATAAATGATTCCCAAACCCCAATACTAACACTAAACACTAAACCCCAATACTAACACTAAAATTAACCCCAATACTAAAATGAACCCCCTAAACCCTAATACTAACCCTATTACTAACCCTTGATCCCTAATACTAACCCCCTAAACCCTAATACTAACCCCCAACCCCTAATACTAATCCCCTAAACCCTAATACTAACCCCCGACCCCTAACACTAAAATTAACCCCCTAAACCCTAATACTAACCCTAATACTAACCCCCGACCCCTAATACTAAAATTAACCCCCTAAACCCTAATACTAAAATTAACCCCCTAAACCCTAATACTAACCCTAATACTAACACCCAAACCCTAATACTAATCCCCTAAACCCTAATACTAACACCCGAACCCTAATACTAAAATTAACCCCCTAAACCCTAATTCTAATCCCCTAAACCCTAATTCTAACCACCCTTACTGAAAAAAACTAAAATAGCTAAAATACTTACCTTTAACGATGAAATGTCCCGTGATGAAATCTCCAGCGACGAGCTGTCTTGCTGTGCAGAGTCGGCGGTGAAGCGGCTGCGCGGAAGCAGCCGCGATGAAGAGTCCCATTCCCTTCTTGGAGTACTTTCAATTTAGGTTCAGAAAGAGAGTACATATAGCCAAATGGGATAGCAGCTCCAGATAGCAGTTCTATGGGGCAGTCATAGGGCCTATGAGATGGAAGTGGTCAGAATTCTGATATTGTGAAGGAAGCTGATTAAGATCTGTATCAACAATTTTGTTAATTGCTATAAAAGTAGGGGTTGCATTAGAAGGTTTACAGTTAAGTAAGCAGTGTTATGAAGGAAATGACAAGGCTCTAGTCTTCCAGTCAATCGGTGGGTTATGCACATCAAGCCAGGGTATACCCAAAATCACTGTAAACTGTCTTGAGGAAATTAGTTGAAAAGAGATGGTCTTATGGTGATTTACTTCCAGAACCAACTCTAAGGGTACTGTCTCATGTGTGACAGGTCCTGATGTAAGTGGAGAACCATTAACACAGGTGAAGGTTTAACTTTAGTCTCAGTTTAATTTCCTGCTGCAAATGTAATGTCCATAAAGTTGCCTCCTGCTCCAGAGTCTATCATAGCTGAAGTTGACATTTTTCTACCACCATATTGCAAGGTGATGGGCACCACTATATGAGGATGCCAAATCATCATACCTTCTTCACCTTGTGCCAGAAAAAATAAGGGTTGTGTGACAGAATCCAGTTGGTCTGAAGTCTGGGGTTGGTGTTGGATCACTGCACCTTCAGCAGTCATAGCTATTGTCCTTTTAGGCTTGCTAGGGCAATTGATGGCCTAATGACCTGTAATACCGCCATAGAGACATAAATTGTGATTGCGTCACCACTGTTATTCTTCAGTGGACAGTGGCCATCTTATTAGATTAACCTGAATAGCCTCAGGTTCAGAGTCTGCATATAATTTGAGGTTTGAGTAGAAATTATTGAATGGAATGCAGGAGAAACAATTGATTTAAAAGAGCCCTGCCTTTCCAATCTTCTTTCTGAGAGTCTCCGATCTATACGGATAGCCAACTGCACAAAGGAATAAAATTCATCAGGAAGGTCAACATAAGCCAATTCATCTTTTATAGCATCTTCTGCAGGGGTAGCAGTCGCTGCAACATCAAGTGCGCTGCAGCTGGTAAATTCATTATTCATTGAACAAGCTTCATTTTGTAGTACAGCTACCTGATCTTTGAGCACTTGAATGGTTTGTGGCTGGGTCAGCACAGTTCTTGCATTAAATGCAACCTGCTGGGCTAATGCAGATTGTGATCCAGTGGACTCCATGATAGGACAGATTATTCTGTAATGAGACTGATGTTAGCATGTTTTGGAGTCCAGCAGCCAGATCAGCAAAGTCTTCTGCCAGAAGCAGCCACTCGTTGCTCGTTGAGCCCCTGAGCTTTGAGTGACAATCTGGTCTTTAGCAGAGCTGAGAGGATGGAACAAAAAGGTAGAAGCATAGTCAGGAAAGCCGAGGTCAATAGGTAGGAGACGGCAGAGTAGAGACAGAGGCAGCTCTAGACTTTGGCCCCAAGCAAAAGTCGAACATCAGGCCCTCACAGACACTCATAATTAAATAAAATATATTCAAGCAATAATAAAAATGAACTGTATAAATAGCATATTTTAGGATCATAATTATTCTACAAATATCTATAAACAAAAACATGTTTTGTTTATATAGATAAAAAGTGTGTGGCTGACTAACTCACATCCTTATTGCTGTTCCTAAATATGAACACTAACACATACACGCATATGCTGATGAAATACACACACTAGCAAGCACATAGTGTATGTGTATCTGATCAGCTTACGAGTTTTAGTATATATGTGTCTGTGTTCACATTTAGGAGATATTTGATCAGATACACAGTGTGTCTGATCAGCATATGAGTGTGTATACATGTGTTAGTGTTCACATTTAAGAGATATCTGATCAGATGCACATACACACATATATGTAGCACCCATGTAGACTTGCCAATTATTATTATTGCAATAGTCCAATAATGTACCCTCAAGACTTACCAAAGCACTCTAATGGCATCCACAAGGATTCACCACAGCACAAGTACTGCAACCACAAGGCCTTGCTCCATCTCTGTCCGCAAACATCTTGCTAATGCCATCTTTGATCTCAAACAACTTCTCACTGCATCTTGTCCCCAATCAGCTCACCAGGGCTATCTATGTGCCCAATTAGCTGGTCAGGGCCAACTATGAGCCCAATCAGTTGGTCAGGGCCATCTATGTGCCCAAATAGCTCGTCAGGCCCATTGTTGTCCTCAAACACCCTGTCCCTTTATTTGTGCCCAGACAGCTTATGACTGTCATCAGTATCCCAAAACAGCTAATCACTACCATCAGTGTCCTCAAACATGACACTGCCCTCATTGTCCTCAAAAGGCTTGGTAAGGCCATATCTGTCTTCATACAGCTTATCACACACACTCATTCATAGACACAATCAGTCAGCACACAGTCACTCACAGACACACTCGACAAGCACATACTCATTCACAGACACACTCAGCCAGCACACATTCACAGACACACTCAGCCAGCACAAAATCAAATGACACACTCATTCTTAGACACACTCAGCCAGCACACACTCATATACAAACTCAGCCAGCACACACTCATTAATAGAAAGACTCAGTCAGCAGACACTCATTCATAGACACACTCGGCCAGCATACACTGTGCAAGTACTCACAGACCCCCTCAACTAGCAAACAATCATTCATAGACACACTCATTCATAGACACACTCAGCCAGCAGACACTCATTCATAGACACACTCATTCATAGACACACTCAGCCAGCAGACACTCATTCATAGACACACTCAGCCAGCACACACTCATTCATGGGCAAACTCAGCCAGCACACACACTCATTCATAGACACACTCATAGAGCACACACTGACTCATAGACACACTCAGCCAGCACACACAATCACACAGGCACACTCAGCCAGCACACACTCACAGAAAAACTCAGCCAGCACCCCAAAA
The DNA here is from genome assembly GCA_036172795.1 of Pelodytes ibericus. Classification (NCBI taxonomy): domain Eukaryota; kingdom Metazoa; phylum Chordata; class Amphibia; order Anura; family Pelodytidae; genus Pelodytes; species Pelodytes ibericus. The sequence continues at coordinate 66,983,103 of CM069861.1, forward strand.
GGAGAGGGGCTCAATGGTGGGACCAATGTCTCACAGACCACATTGTGCTGGCACTTTTGCACTGTCTGTTTGTTCTTCCTAACAGCACCGGATGCGCTGTGATAGTGGGGGCGGAGTGGTCCTGTACAGAAACTTAACAGCATGAAATCCACTCGATCGCACACAATGAGGGGGAAAAAAATCTCAGTGAAGGCGGCATGCTGCCCCTTAAACTGCCAACGTATGTGACTTCAAGGTTAGGACGTGCCCCATCACCATGCTTCCATCACCCCATTACATACACATTGCCAATATTATTTGCCATTAATATTCCCCAGCCAATTTGCACAATAATATGCCAGTATTATTTGCCATTAATGTGCCCCTGCCAATTTGCCCAATAATATGCCAGTGTTATTTGCCATTAATAAGCTACAGCCAATTTGCCCAATAATATGCCAGTTTTATTTGCCATTTAATATGCCCCTGCTAATTTTCCCAATAATATGCCAGTGCTATTTGCCATTTAATATGCCCCTGCCAATTTGCCCATTAATATGCCAGTGTTATTTGCCATTTAATATGCCCCAGCCAATTTGCCCAATAATATGCCAGTGTTATTTGCCATTTAATATGCCCCAGCGCGGTTGTGCCGACAGGTCACATGACCCGGCGCGCGTATGACGGCAGCACGCGATTTCTCTGTGCTGCCTGTTCGGCTCCTCGTGCAGCCTGGCAGGCAGAGTGATGGTGAGGGGGGATCTTCTGATCTCCTTTCACCTCCGTCTCTGCCTGCAAGCGTGGTTTTTTTTTATTTTTAAAGCTGCAGGGTTTTTTTTCCCCTCTTCTAGTGGGGGGGGGGGGCAATTGCCCTGTTGCCCCCTCCCCCCCCCTGGATCCGCCACTGTCTTCTCAGTCAAGAGACTTATACTTAAATTCAAGATATTATTTATATTCTGAATTGATTTCTATATAGAGAACGGTTGTTATCTGGCGCACAGTGCTATCTAACTAAATATATATCAGTGGCGGATCTTCCATTGGTGCTAGGTGTGCGTCTTTTTAAAAGACAAATTCTCGCGAGACGCGTGCTTTTGTCTGCACGGAGGAGGTGTCCGTCCAGGGGCACAGAGCAGCAGCTACTAGGTAAGTGACGAGGAGGAGGTTGGTTAAAAACAAGCACATTTATTGCACAATTTTCCTGGGCTCTGACTGGCACACTATTCCTGGTATCTGACTGGCACACTATTACTGTGCATCTGACTGGCACACTATTCCTGGTATCTGACTGGCACACTATCACTGGGCATCTGACTGGCACACTATTCCTGGGCTCTGACTGGCACACTATTACTGGGCATCTGACTGGCACAATATTCCTGGTATCTGACTGGCACACTATTACTGGGCTCTGAGTGGCACAATATTGCTGGGCTCTGACTGGCACAATATTCCTGGTATCTGACTGGCACACTATTACTGGGCTCTGAGTGGCACAATATTCCTGGTATCTGACTGGCACACTATTACTGGGCTCTGAGTGGCACAATATTACTGGGCATCTGACTGGCAAAATATTACTGGTATATGACTGGCACAATATTACTGATATCTGACTGGCACACTATTACTGGCATCTGACTGGCACAATATTCCTGGTATCTGCCTGGCACACTATTACTGGTATCTGACTGGCACAATATTCCTGGGCTCTGACTTCCACACTATTACTGGGCATCTGACTGGCACAATATTCCTGGTATCTGACTGGCACACTATTACTGGGGATCTGACTGGCACAATATTCCTGGTATCTGACTGGCCCATTATTACTGGGCTCTGAGTGGCACAATATTCCTGGTATCTGACTGGCACACTATTACTGGGCTCTGAGTGGCACAATATTACTGGGCTCTGACTGGCACAATATTACTGGTATCTGACTGGCACACTATTACTGGTATCTGACTGGCACAATATTCCTGGTATCTGACTGGCCCATTATTACTGGGCTCTGAGTGGCACAATATTCCTGGGCTCTGACTGGCACAATATTACTGGTATCTGACTGGCACACTATTACTGGTATCTGACTGGCACAATATTCCTGGGCTCTGACTGGCACACTATTACTGGTATCTGACTGGCACAATATTCCTGGGCTCTGACTGGCACACTATTCCTGGGCTCTTACTGGCACACTATTATTGGTATCTGACTGGCACAATATTCCTGGGCTCTGACTGGCACACTATTACTGGTATCTGACTGGCACGCTATTACTGGGCATCTGACTGGCACAATATTCCTGGTATCTGACTGGCACACTATTACTGGGCATCTGACTGGCACAATATTCCTGGTATCTGACTGGCACACTATTACTGGTATCTGACTGGCACAATATTACTGGGCTCTGACTGGCACACTATTCCTGGTATCTGACTGGCACACTATTACTGGGCATCTGACTGGCACAATATTCCTGGTATCTGACTGGCACACTATTACTGGGCTCTGAGTGGCACAATATTGCTAGGCTCTGACTGGCACAATATTACTGGTATCTGACTGGCACACTATTACTGGGGATCTGACTGGCACAATATTCCTGGTATCTGACTGGCACACTATTACTGGGCTCTGAGTGGCACAATATTCCTGGTATCTGACTGGCACACTATTACTGGGCTCTGAGTGGCACAATATTACTGGGCATCTGACTGGCACAATATTACTGGTATCTGACTGGCACAATATTACTGATATCTGACTGGCACACTATTACTGGCATCTGACTGGCACAATATTTCTGGTATCTGCCTGACACGCTATTACTGGTATCTGACTGGCACAATATTGCTGGGCTCTGACTTCCACACTATTACTGGGCATCTGACTGGCACAATATTCCTGGTATCTGACTGGCACACTATTACTGGGCTCTGAGTGGCACAATATTACTGTGCTCTGACTGGCACAATATTACTGGTATCTGACTGGCACACTATTACTGGGGATCTGACTGGTACAATATTCCTGGTATCTGACTGGCCCATTATTACTGGGCTCTGAGTGGCACAATATTCCTGGTATCTGACTGGCACACTATTACTGGGCTCTGAGTGGCACAATATTACTGGTATCTGACTGGCACACTATTACTGGTATCTGACTGGCACAATATTCCTGGGCTCTGACTGGCACACTATTACTGGGCATCTGACTGGCACAATATTCCTGGTATCTGACAGGCACACTATTACTGGTATCTGACTGGCACAATATTCCTTGGCTCTGACTGGCACACTATTCCTGGGCTCTTACTGGCACACTATTACTGGTATCTGACTGGCACAATATTCCTGGGCTCTGACTGGCACACTATTACTGGTATCTGACTGGCACACTATTACTGGGCATCTGACTGGCACAATATTCCTGGTATCTGACTGGCACACTATTACTGGTATCTGACTGGCACAATATTACTGGGCTCTGACTGGCACACTATTCCTGGGCTCTTACTGGCACACTATTACTGGTATCTGACTGGCACAATATTCCTGGGCTCTGCCTGACACACTCTTACTGGTATCTGACTGGCACACTATTACTGGGCTCTAACTGGCACACTATTACTGGGCTCTGACTGGCACAATATTACTGGGCTCTCAATGGCACACTATTACTGGGCTCTGAATGGCACAATATTACTGGGCTCTTAATGGTACAATATTACTGGGCTCTGAATGGCATAATATTACTGGGCTTTGAATGGCACACTATTACTGGGCTCTGACTGGCACAATATTCCTGGTATCTGACTGGCACAATATTACTGGTATCTGAATGGAATTATATTACTGGTATCTGAGTGGCACAATATTACTGGGCTCTGACTGGCACACTATAACTGGTATCTGACTGGCACAATATTACTGGGCTCTGACTGGCACAATATTACTGGGCTCTGAATGGCACAATATTACTGGGCTCTGAATGGCATAATATTACTGGGCTCTGACTGGCATAATATTACTGGGCTCTGACTGGCACAATATTACTGGGCTCTGACTGGCACAATGTTACTGGGCTCTGACTGGCACAATATTACTGGTATCTGACTGACACAATATTACTGGGCTCTGACTGACACAATATTACTGGGCTCAGAATGACACAATATTCCTGGTATCTGACATTGACATTACATTGTTATTGTTTTTAAGTAGCAGCACACCTGTCTCTCATAACCAGGATACGCCCCTGATATACATTGATATCTGTGATAATATATCAAAAGGTGTGTAAAAGTGAATAGTGACACCTAACAGATAGTATTGTGACTGTTGAAAATTAAGCAATTAATTCAAATGCATAAATCGATATTATAGTAACAATTATTACAAACAATAAAAGCAGAAAAAATAAGTGGACTTACAAGTTGAATAAACAATGATTGGGAAAAAGAAAACAAAATATATAAATGATGATATTAAAAATAATAAATAACCAGATCCTTCAATATATAATTGAACCATTCCTGTAGTAAATAAATACCCTGGCACAAGATAGAAAAGATATCTGGTGAAGCATGTCTTTGAAAGAATGTTTACAAGGAAATTAATAAATCACATGAAAGGTTTTACACTCACAAACGGTGCTCCTAAATCGGTAAGAGCAAAGAAAATGGCATCAAAATGGTAGCCTGTTGATCCTCTGTTTACTGATCACAGTATTCCTGGTATTTGACTCCGTCTGTCGTTCCTCTTAAATGAATAGTAGGGGAATGAAAAAAGACGTGATCATCCAATGCTTTCCAGAAAATATAATATACAAATATATGGATTCCATCCACAATATATAGAACACAATAGGAACTGAAGGTCCACAAAAAAACACGTACTTCCGTAAGCGAGGGGAGCAGCCTTGTGCACAGACTGTATTCCTGTCTCGTCTTAAGCGCCAGCTGTATATTCGAAACTGAAAGTAATTCACCGTCAGCCTAATACAGATATTGAAGTGGTCCAAAAAAGAGAGAAACCAAACGCATTTTAGTCTTTATCACTTCATCAGGGATGTGTATGTGTCTCAGAATGTCTCTTCTTATATCTGTCCCTTTGATTGGTGCACCAACCACCAACGTCACGCTATGTTCCTATTGGATACTACATACATATTATAAAATCAGATTTGATAAAAACATGAAACTTTAATACAATTATAAAAAGAAAAATAAATAAAAACATCACTTTAATGAATCCAGTATCTCCGAAATAAAGTTTATATTTATAATGGAATGGCATAAAATAATATATAAATATATGTAAAAAAAAAAAAAAAAAGAACATTCATGTACAAAAACCAAGCTATGTAGAAAAAAAAAGATGTATGGAAAATATATACACATAAGGACATATGCATGGAAATTGTACTTATAAAGTACATGTATTTAAAACAAGTATATAAACCTACACATATGTGAAAAAACATGTGAAAAAAAGAATATGTAAAAACTTAAAAGGAGGAATTTTCAATCTTAGTGGAAAAACCCTTACGGATCCACAAAAGAACATTCTAAGTAAAGGTTTGACATTTGCCCCTACCAAACTCCCGAATAAATTTAGTTTGTTTGGAGATGCCCACAAATTTGTACGAAAGTTACCGATCAAACAGTTTTTGCAGCAAAAGAGGGATGTGATAAACGTCATGTCACCAACAATTTGAAGGTGGATGAAAACAATCAATTAATGGATAGAGAAAAATATATTTCACTCAAAAGCAATACCACTTCACCGAGAGATAAATCCTTCTGCTTTTTTGTGTGATAATTGTCACTATAATATCGCTTTATGCATTTGATTTAATTGCTTAATTTTCAACGGTCACAATACTCTGTCTGTTAGGTGTCATTATTCAATTTTACACACCTTTTGATATATTATCACAGATAAATATATATTTAGTTAGATAGCACTGTCATGGCAATATGAGACAAAATGGACACTTGCTTGCTAAGAGACTAACTTGATGTTGAAAATTGCTGTGCTTAACAGAAAAAGATGTTACTTCACCGGATGCAGCTGCATCCTGTCATGCAGCTTAGGTAAGAGGGCATTTACATTTGCATAATGGCGTGGCTTGTCAATCATTTATCACTTATAACCAATCAATTAGTAACACAATAAACATTCCCACCTATATCCTTGAAGTATATAATCAGCTGTGTCGCACTTAATAAACCAGAGATTTGCTTTGACTCCACAAGCGTGTGTCAGTGTCTTTTCTCTCCGTGCACGTATCCTATCTGATTAATTTGGACCAGCACATCAACATAACTGACCTTTGATCAGATCCAAAACAGTTGGTGCCCAACGTGGGGCACACGAGAAACCTCCTGGTGGGGCACCCCACAAACCATCGGACGGAGGCGAGACACACCAAAGGACACTGGGACGGCCGCCCGTAATTGAGGTAAGGAAATTTTATATCCTACCTATATGTGTCATTTGGTGTAGTCCTCGTATATCTGCCCGAGGGAGGGAGTGACACCAGGCTGAGGCATCGTGTGGGCATGACAGTAAGAATCCCCATATGTTGACGATACCTTGATTAGAGTTGAGTGGACACCTAGATGTTCGGGTTCGAGAAGTTCGAGCGATCTTTTGAAAAAGTCCGGGTACGTGCTCGAACTTGACCCCGAACTTTTCCCCGAACCCCATTGAAGTGAATGGGGACCCGACGTTTGGCTTATGGAATACATGTACTATTGGCTTTCTATAAACCGAAATACAGTCCCCATTCATAATTATGAATGCGGACTCTATTTCGGTTTATAGAATAGCAATAGCATTACATTGTATTCTATAAACCGAAGGTCTATAAACCGAATGTCTTTCGGTTTATAGACTTTCGGCTTATAGAATACATGTAATGCTATTGGCTATTCTATAAACCGAAAGTCTATAAACTGAATTACTTTCGGTTTAAAGACTTTCGGTTTATAGGCGAACCCGAATAGTGCGGTCCGGGTTTGCTCAACACTAATCTTGATGTATTGTATATCGTATAAAGAAGGTTGAGTGACTGACATATATTTGCGTATAATAATAAGTCTTCCTCAAAATTCCTATACCATGGGTTAGCCCAGTTGTCTGCCCGGGTGATAGATGGGGAGGAGGCGGTCAGAGTAACCCAGAGTGTGTTACGCCCAGAGTGTGCTGCGTATAGTCCAAGGTGTTTTGTACGTATCTGACTAAACAAAATATACGTAATATACGGTAGGTCACAAGACTAAGTTGCGGACAAGTCCCAGGAAGTGATTGAGTCCCATGGGTAAAAATATAAGTGTCCCGAAGGGCTACTGCTTGCCCGAGCAGTACATGGTGGACAAAAGAGGAAAACGGTTTGCCAATTGTCTACCGAAGTTAGAAAATGTTATGGTGTATGTAAAGGTGGTAAATTGTGTAGTATGACATGGAAACAGTTGTTGAATGACAAAAGAGGTAAATTAACGATAATTTGTTGCAGGCAGTCGATGTGTGGCTTGACTGTAGTAAAGAATTTGAAAGGACAGGAGGAAAACAAAAATTTGATAAAGACTCTAATAGATTTTACTGCAAACAAAGTAAAGTAGTGGGATCTGGGCAGCCACCGCCCTACTAGGGCGCCGCCAAAAAGGAAGACCGTATGCGGTCAGCAAGATCCAGCCCCCAGAAAGACGTGTTTTACGTGTGATGCTCCATGCCTACATAGCCACACCCTTGTAGTTCCCCAGCACATCCCCCAAACCCCAGCTATGGCCCCATCTTATCCCCAGCCGACGCACACGGTCGGATCATTAATTTCCCTTGACCCTGACCCTCCTGTCCAACCTGATCTAACAGTTCAACGTTTATACCCCATGATCAACCCCGACGGTACCTTTTGAGTACCTCCTTCCCGCCATTGCCCCCACCTCCAGTAACGCAGCTTATGGTGGCTGGGGATGATGAGGAGGAGGTGTGTGTGACACAGGAAGCGGCCGCCGCCCCTTCCACTAGCACTCCAATGGTGGAGGCCTTCCAATCTCAGTTCCTCCAATCACGATAGACAGGTTGGATACGAATTGCAGGGCTTAAGGGATCAAATACGTACCATCACAGGTGAACAGGCCGAGTTCCTTAGGCATGCTAATGAGTCCATGATGGCCTTTAAGGGGGCTCCCAAATATGTATCCTTCACTCCTAATCAGTTGTACACGATAGTCAACCAACTCCCTGACCCGAGACAAACCCTATGCTCTTTTTCAGGAAGTTGGACCAGATACATAGGACATATGGCTGTACCTGGTCGGATTTGCAGAGTCTGGTAGAAAATAAGATCGGAGAATACTCCGCCCTTATTCTCGACAAAATTACAAAACCAACTTTCTCCTGACTTTATGAGGACCGTTCACAGGGATCTGGAGCGGACTTTATGACCCAGTTACAACAGTGGGCAAAAGCTAAATTGGCAGATCAGTCTTCCACACCAGAGCCAACACACCAGAGCCAACACCACTGAGGCCAAAGGAAACGCCTTAGCTGATCAAGCCGCCAAGAAAGCAGCAATGGAAGAGGAAAGAGTCCAACCAGACCAGATTATGACTACGCAAGAAGACCTGGAACAAAAAGGAGTTACATGGGATCTACTGAAGCAAATGCAGAAACAGGCTACTCCTGCAGAGAAGGAAACCTGGCTAAAGGAGTCAGCCCATGAGGAAGAATCTGGAATTTGTACACAAGGGAAGAGAGTGTGTCTGCCCAGAGCTCTCTATCCCCTAATAGCTTCAGTGGCCCATGGGCCTACCCATCAGTCCAAAACAGTCATGAAGGAGCTTATTGAAAGAATATGGGTGGCTCCAGGGATCACCCCGGTTTTGGTGAGACACTCCCAGTCTTGTCTCATTTGTGCCCAGTGCAACCCAGGCAAAACTGAATCTACACCTACCAAGTGCCATCCAAAAGCTCTGTACCCATTCCAGAGGATTCAGATTGACCAAATCCAAATGCCAATGTGCTAAGGATTCCAATACGTACTGGTAGTCATAGACTTATTTTCTGGGTGGCCATAGGCCTACCCTGTCCGAAACCACCACTGCCAAGAGACTCATTCAAGAAATTGTTTGCATATTTGGGGTACCCGAGGTTATTGAGAGTGATCAGGGTCCAGCTTTCACTGCCAATTTGACCCAAGAGGTATGGAAGATGGTAGGGTCATATGTGGCCTTCCACACCCCTTACTGACCCCAGAAGAGTGGAAAAGTTGAAAGACTAAATGGGATACTAAAATCAAAAAATGCTGAAAATGACTAGGGAGACAGGGCTGAATTGGGTACAATACCTGCCCATAGTGCTTTTCTCAGTCAGGCACACGCCAAGGCCCCCGCACAAGCTTACCCCTTATGAAATTTTATTTGGGACAGTATTTCCCCCAGCAGTTACAAATGCATTATGATTCTATTGCAAAGTATGTTATTGCTTTCTGTAAACAATTGTCTAACATATATGCACAAGTTTTCTCTTCTTTTCCAGATCCAAACTCTTTGGAAGGAAATCATACTCTGAGTCCTGGGGAGTGAGTAGTGGTCAAGAAACACATCTGAGCCACTCTTGACCCTGTATACGAAGGACCCTATCAGGTGTTGTCGACTACACCGACCTCTGGAAAGTGATATGGGAGACTCCTATGACGAGGAAGAGAAGGATGGCAGAATGGCCCAGGGTTCCAGTTTGACACAAAAGTACCAACAGGCTCAGAGGGAACAACAGGGAATTGGCATATCTAATCCACAAGAGACTGCTAGTCAGCCTCCTCTGACAGTTAAGGAAGAATCTTTAGAGGAAAACTTAAATTCTTCTCCATCCAAACACCACAAGCAGAGTATGGAAGAACACATTGAACAGGAAAGTGTTACAAGGAGTGAGTATCTAGATGGCCGTAGCAGAGAGGCACCAAGGGGCTTTGCAAAGCTATATGAATTGGATAGTGACCCAAAACGTAAGGAGTTCCTGGATGATCTCTTTGTGTTCATAAAGATATACTTAGACGTATTCCCATAGTGGCACAGCAGTTATTATCTTTACATGTTATACAAACTAGTAACTGAGAAAGGAGGGCTTGTGGAGGTAATCAACAAGAAGATTTGGAAAGAGATCGCAAAGGGCTTGAACCTCCCAACCTCCTATACCAGTCCAGCCTTTACACTGCGGACCCAATACTCGAAATACCTCTATTTGTACGAATGTGAAAAGAAATCCCTCAGCTCTCCAGCTGAGCTGCAAGCTGCAATTGATGGGAATCGTGGGAAAGGGAATCGTCGGAAAAATGCTCCCTAACTTTGCTAGGTGTGCAATCAAGTGCTCGTATTTCACCGATGAACGCATTTGAAAAAGGTGACAGTCCTGCACGAATGATGGTAAGTCGCATGTCTCTGTCTGGGTGTCTAGGTGTGCAGAATACCCCCACAGGAGTAAGAACCGCATCACTGGAGACAGGGGAGCCTTTTGAGAAACAAGCTTCAAGCACATCAGGAGAAGAGCAACAGAGGCTCATGCAGCAGGCTCTCCAGCCCAATCTGCTGAGCATGGCACGACAGATACCCATAAAACCCAAGATAAATGGTAAAGCACAGGACCGGCAAGATGGAAGCCTCAACATGGGGACCAGCAACATCTATATGGCAATTGAAATGAAAGAAACAATATACGCAGGCATTTTATACGCTCAGAAACCAGTTTCTTTGATTGCAGGTTACACTGACCAAAGTGGTGGCAGCACCAGCAGCAACACCTCCCAAGCATCACAAAGCCCTCCCTTTTCATGGGGCACACCAGGGGCTGAGTCCTCTACCAGTGCCTGTGATTCTGCTTGACTCTGGTGATCGGTTTTAAATGTGATGGTCATGGAGAGAACATTTCCGATAATCGTAGCATTGATTAATTGCCCCTTCCCAACATGAAACGCTCCTGTGATAGGGACAGATGGACCTTGTGATGTATTGCCAATACCCTGTTACCGGGTGCTTGTCCACAAGGCATAAGTGGATAATGATTTCCATGTATGAATAATGTTATGGAGCATGTATAAATAATTTAATTACATATACAAAATAGAAAAGGAGAGAAGTAAGTGTCCAACCTGACACGTTTTACTATTAAACTTCTTCAGAGTATTTTAACATACATCACATGGTGAAAAAACCTGTCCAAAGAGCATGTATTTTTTCAGATTATGAACTTGAGATATACTGAAAGTTTAGGAGACCAACACATATACTGTAACCGCTAAGTACCCTATTTCCCTCCATAACGTCTTAATTGTATAGAATTTAGCAGGGCTAACCATACAGATATCTTTTAAGAACAATATTATATAGATCAGCAGGTTTCTCTATTTAAATTGATAAATAATTGAGAATACAATAAAAAATAGGGAGTTGGACGCAATAACCTTTTGTCTTTTAATATATTTTATTGAATATAAATAAATATAGACAATGTATAAAAACAACGTAATAATCCATAATAAAAGCAAAGTAAATAAAGTTACATACCCTCCTGGTTGTTTACAGGTTAATCTCTCATTCTTGTGTTAATGCTGTTGCATCAACATAGTCTCCTCATTCTGTGTCAACTAACTGATAATTGTTGTTTATATAGATTTTAGATAACCTTACTTCCGGTCATTTATGGGCAGGAAAAATACCAAATGATACATTAAAACAGGTAACTCTGGGTTACTTTGGGGTAAATCTCGGTCAATCAAGAAAATATTAATTAACAATTAGTCTTGATTTCTTGGGAAACAGTCAAGGCCGTGACATAATAATGATGAACATGTCCTGGCCTGGCAGGACAAAATGGTGTCTATAGTCTAAACATCTTACTTGCGCAGCTGGGCGTGAAGCCAATTTGTTAACAGAAAGAACACAGTTGAAGCAACAAAACTTTCCACTGTAAGTAACAAGGTGGAAGAAGGGGGGAAAAAATCTGTCATTTCTTTAAGTGCCCATAACACCCTCTCCTTTAACTGTGGATTTCTTTACACAATTAAAACGAGTCATTTTTATTTTTCAGCACAGACTTTGCATTTTATAAATAAGTTAATTTTAAAAGCATGTTATAGCTTGTTATAAAACATGTTATATTGATATTGCTATCGATGTGCAATTTTGGCAACGCCTTTTCTTCCTGAGATCGGAATCTTGGAAACACCTCTACTTCTCGCTGGCAGACACACATCGACATCGGGTGCTGTTGTGCTAGAGATGGTAACAGGTCAAATCTGCAGAAAATCTTTAGATTTGTTTTACTCTTTATAATAATTATAGATGGAATAGTAACACATATATTCTTTCTGGTGTTTTGTTTAGGAAAAAACAACCCAGTATATGAGTTAGATATATAAGGATTATTTGTTCAAAATAACCTGTAAAGTTACATTTTCCTGGTAAAATGTAAAATATTAAAATTGCTGTTCTTTTGCATTAAATCCAGAGATTTCTCTGGTACAAATATAGAATTGAAAACAAGTAAATATGATATTATTATATTATTCATTCTTCTTTGTTCTCCTAGTGAGAAGACAAATTATCCTCGAGGTTACAATCAATAAAAATATAATAACTATTGTTTTTTATTACCGAAAACTGTCCATTATTTTTTAAAGTTTTAGTTACCTTTAAATTGCCCACTGTAGGTAATATTGGATAAAGGGACTAACCTATATCTGACAGCAATGTGGGGAATCACATTTTTGAGTTTGAATACTCAGCAAGGTGAATCTTATTGCTTAAAGTAAGTGGCTGGTTGGTGGAGTTTAAGGTGGATTACATTTTTGTAAGTGAGCCAAAAAGGCACTCATGTATGGTAATTTAAGAGAGATGGTAGGAATATATATTTTAACTGTGTCTGTCAACTTGTATCTTTGTATGGGTGGTCTTAACCTGTTCCCATAACAATAGACATCAGAATCTGTTGTAACTATGCCTGGTTGAAGTGGGGGTATGTTACAATCAGAATAAGAACTCATAATTATATATGATCCATTGCTTAGTGGTTCAAAATACAAATAATCACTTTCTACTGGTTCAATTAAACAATCAGTAGATTTGGCAGGGTTATAACCACAAGGTAACTGTACCTTTACAATCATCACAAACCAAATAACTTTTCTAGGTATTAAGAAACAGACAAATAAAATATTTGATCACATGTGTTTGTGATGTATTGATATGGACGTTGAATTGTTATTTTTAACATCTTTTCACCTGTTTGCAATAGGTGACAAAGGTTACAGATTTCCCAATTTGTGTGTTTATTTCACCTGGAAGGGTTAATTCATAATACATTTTTACCTCCCATTGACTGACATTAGCTTTGGTAGTCTGAAAATGTTTTGTCTCTTTTTTATCATAAATAAAAGCTTGTGATATGTGGAGTAAAGCTTATTTTTGTCTTTCAGTTAACCCTAACGGTTGAAGTACATTATTTATGTAAATCAGACTTGTGTCAATCATACCACTCTGTAAGCTAAAACAAATAAATAGTAGTTTCTGATTTAATAAGGATATATTTACACTTTCTTCTAAAGTTGAAATATCACTCATAACTGCAGTTGTTAGCATAATCATATGATATTTAAGCAGTTAAATTCCATTGTGCAGCAATTCATCATTTGCATCAGAAATTCTGGCCACTACTTGGATTACATCTACAAGAGCAGTAGTTATTAGGGAATCTGCATTGTTTAGCAATTTCCATTTGCTGCGTGACAGTGACATTAATTTCCATTCATCTTGATGATCAGCGGGTTTACTCTTATACTTTATGTCTAAGAAGATATTGTTTGTAGGCTAGGCTGCTGCTGCATATGGCATTTCAGCAATATTTTTCCAATTACAATTTAGATATTCACAAGGCCTATCTTCCTTTGCTATTAACACATTCATTGGATTAGATGTATTATTATTTTTTATATACTGTTAATAACAGTATATTTTACACCCACTGACACATTTCTGATACAGGGAATAAACAGCATAATTTGCTTTAGTAGTTATAAATTTTTTTTACTACGCACCACATTCCTGGAAGTCCGGAATACAGCAGGAATACTTGATTTCTGGGTTGCCATTTGAAGTAATTATTGCTATTATCATACCACAAAGAACAAGGTGAACAGTGGTATACCACCCTGGGGATGGATCTGTCACAGATTCCTTCTTTTATCAAGTCTCTGTAGTTATATTACAGGGGTTTCTTGCTTTGCAGGTAGTGCAAGTGTCCCATGATTTTAATTTTCCCCTTTTATCCCATTCACTTGGCAGGGGATCTGCTCTCAGTCGGCCTGTAGTAATATTAGCCATTCATTTCTTCAAAGTATTTTTCCTTAACTGATGTGTTTCTTGTGAATTAAAATTCTAATTCCTCCAAAAGTCATGATAAACTTCATTACTACAGAATAGTGTTCCTGTGTGGTTTCTCCACCTGGATATCTATATTCCTCTACTTCTGCTCCTTCCCAGTATCTGATTTTTGTGGAGTTGTAGGTAAAGATGTGTGTCTTGTACTGAGAGGTGCTCAGATAATCAAACAGGTACTCTCTGTATTGTGTCTTATGTGGAGAATTACCTGTTCGGGGATATTGATCAGCCTTTATTTCATTCTCAGGCCATCGTCTGACTGTCTAGAAATCAGCATTATAGCAGTGTCTGATAGCAGCATAGCACATCTTTTCAGCATAAGAATGTTGTTTGCTGTAGTCATCCAGTGGTAAATAATATGGTAAAGTCTTTTATTGAATCATCTTCATGTGAGTGTCCAAGGTATCTTTCACAAGCATCTGTCCCATCTCGCTTCTAATTCCAGCATCTTTGGCCATCACCGCAGAGTCCAGTATTAGAGTCTGAGATAGTCCAATCACTTCTTATGTATAATTTGTTTGGGGTATGGTCTCCAGTAGAATACCAGTGTAGGTCACATTGGCATTTATCTGACAGTGAACTGTGTCTCTTTTCACAAGATGGTTCCTGGAGGTTATCCTCACAATGATGGAACTTGTATTATGAGCTGTCCAATTCATTTCAGGTGCTTCTTGGTTGTTCTTGTTGATAATATTGCAGATAATAACAAGGAGACACCAAATCCAATTCTTTAGTAGTCATTTTCTCCAATTTTGGCATTCCTTTTTTGCTTTATACCATGGTTCAGGTACAGTCTGTTTTCTCCATATTCTTGCTTATATTGATGATGATCATTCATTTTCAGTAACTGAATATTCTGTAACAACTGTGTATATCACCATTTTTCTGTTCATCTTCCTCTGTCTTCATGGCTCCAGGTTTAGATGTCAGATCATGATTCAGCCTGTTACGTGGCTGTGAGTCTGGTGGCTTTTTCTTATTCTTCTTCTGGATTTTTTGGCTTCCTTTAGCAGCATCCAGTGTTCTGTGGAAATCTTGAAAATGTTTAGTAGGTTTTAAATGATCAATGCGTACTTTCCCTGTTGGCCCTGATGGTTCTCTGTAATAAAAGTTCTTGGAATTAAAATTGTCACTCTCTTTACCGGTTTCTTCCAGCAGGTCTCAGAGGATGGATAGTCTGTACCCTCTCCTGGACAAACTGGCCAACAGTAGGAACACATGCAGTAGGTGGTGGTGTTTGGTGCGTGGTGGGTTGGGGAAAAATATTCCCTAATTTCCTCTAAAAGAGACAATTTTTCTACTCCCCCTGGTGCAGAAAGGGGTTTGTCAGTGAAAGATGTATTACAAGGTACACCATACAACATGTAATATGGGGTTTTACCATTAGTAGAATTTGGTATGTTGTTAATACCCATCTGTAAAATAGGAATAAGTGGATACCACTGTGTGGGGCGAGCAACTAGCAACTTGGTTAATAGTCATTTTAGCTCAGCATTTTTCCTTTCCACAACCCCACTACTTAGGGGTTGGTCAGGTGCACTGATTTCCCAAAGTAACCCAAATGTGGTTGCCCAGTTTTGAGTTTCCTTTGCAATAAATGCAGGACCTCCATGGAGGGTCCTGGGCTTACCGATGCTTGCTAGAGAAGTGAGACTAGAAATCGTGGTGTTAGAGGTTTCACTTTACACAGGATATAACCAAGTAAACCTGATACATGTATCAACACATACTAAGATATATATATATGTAACCATGAGATGGTGGCATAAGTCCAAAATGATCAATATATAGTAATTCAAAGGGTACCTTAGGTATTGACTTTTCAATAAATGGTACAACAGAGTGATTTGGCCTATTTGTCAATAAGCATTGTTTACAATTACTAATAACATGAATAAAGTTTTTCTCATATTGAGCCACCAATATTTTTGTTCCAGAGTAGCAAGTACATTTTCTCTACCCAGATGAGCTTGTCCTAGCCCTGCATGGGCGTCTAGGGCAAGTTTTTTCCCTCTCCTTGACAGGAGGAACAATCAGTTATTTATCATCAATGGTTACGATACAATTTACTCCTTCCAAACGATAGGAGTATTTGGTTGGATAGCCAGGTGGATTAGGTCTGGTCTTATCCATGCAAGCATTTAACTCTGCATCAAGATTGAGAGAAATGGTATGTTTTTGTGATCTAGTGACCACATTGACAGAATAGCGTTGGCTGACACTGCGCTAAGGTGTCTCTTAATTGATTGCCAACTGTGTGAGGATGTCAGAATTTCAGGCTTTCTTTGCAAGTATGCATCTATTTGTTTCCACAGAGCAATATGCTGTAGTGGCTTACGACATCTCTTAAGAAAACTGTTTGAACACCAGTGAAAGCACAGGCCGGTCTCTGTTCCTTGATCAGTTACTTCTAAGGTCGTTGATGTGTGGCAGATTAGAAGATATCTGGAGAGCTGTGAAGGAGGAAAACAAATACACAAGGCACGTGTTTCTTTATCCTCAGCTCTGAATGTAGTTTATTACACATTGGTATTTATACACACATTTAGGTGTTGTCCTGTATATTGATTGGTTATAAATTGTGCAGAACATAGCATAAAGTACATGAGGGGGTGTACACATTACACAAGGGGGGTGTGGACAATATGCACTCATATTGCCACTAAGCATAAAACATAAAATAAAACTCAATATAGTTACTCAAGCAGAAAATAGTAGAAACTTGCTTACATATTCAGTTCCTCTTATTGCAGTCTAAGACATTCTTACATAGACAGCTAACACCATGATGTCTTATCTGACCTCCTCAGGGACTGTGACCTTTTCTTGAACTTGGTCAAGCAGAGAAACTTCTCAACATCAATTTAACCCTTTCAACCAGACTGAGAGATCTTGAACAGTGGACACTATCAATACTAGTCCTTCAACTAACATACTTTCTTTTAAAGCATGTGTGTATGCATAGATTTCAGCATATTGTGCTGAATGATCACCAATAGGTAAAGCCCAAGTTCTATCAGGCTGTTCTGGTGTGCATTTAACCCCTTCCCGCCCTTATGACGAGTTAACTCGTCATAAGAGCCGCGGGGATCGCGACCTTATGACGAGTTAACTCGTCATGGCTGTAAACGAGCGGTGTGCTCCGTGCACACCGCTTCTTCCGGCTTCCCGGGTCCAGGACTTTGCCTCGCAACCGAGGCTTAGTTCCTGGACCCAATGAGCGAATCTGGGGTCAGCTGATCGCTGTGATTAGCGAATCACAGTGATCACTGATGCCCATGTGACAAGTCAATGTTTTGAAACATTGACTTTGTCACTGTGTCACCCTCAGTACCTCTCATTGCGATCGTGAGGTACTGAGAGTGACAGTAAGAGATACAGAGCGTTCCAAAAGATTTTTAGTGCTAAAATAAAATATTTTATTAAAGTTAACCCCTTCATTTCTGTTTCTGATCACAGTGATCAACTGTGATCAGTGCTCTTTTACTTTTCTTTTCTTTTTTTCCATTTAAAATAAAAATAAAAAAAAATCTCCCATTTTTTAATTTAAAAGCTTTTTTAAAAGCTAATTTTTATTAATTTAACCCTTCCAGTGCCATTGTGCAGCCCCTATTGCTGTGATCTAATTGCTGTGATTTAATTCGTGCGTCTTCCAAATTTGATCTACTTATTCCCCCCCCCTTTTTGTGGGAATATTGTATTTTATTTTATTAGTTAGGTGGGAAATTGGTTGGGATTTGTGGGAGTTAGGTTGGGAGTTTAAAAAAAAAATTTAAAAAAAAAAAAATTGTTTGTTATAGTTCAGTCTTAAAAATGCCCCTTATGTACAATGTGGAAGAGGCTTATGCCATTCTGGCATCCAGTTCAGAGACTGAAACGGCCTCCGATATGGAGCCAATAATTGATTCAGAAAGTGACAGTAGTATGGGATCTGTTGGCAGCCCGCAAGCCCCACAAAGAAATCACCCAGTCCCTGAAGAACTTTCATGGGTGCCACCTAGAAGTCTGCAACCAGACATACCCACTTTCACGGCATCGCCTGGCATTACAGAAAACTTAACTTGTACTGAGCCACATCAATTTGTGCAGCTGCTGCTCACGGATCAACTATTTGAGCTGATCGTTGAGCAAACAAATATTTATGCCCAACAGTACTTGGCAGCAAAACCTACCTCCTATTATGCTAGGCATCAGAGCTGGCATTCCACTGACTTGGTGGAGATAAAAAAAATGTTTTCACTATTGCTGGTTATGGGAATTATTAAAAAGCCAAGTATACGTTCCTATTGGAGCAAACATCCATTATTGTCCACCCCGCTTTTCCCAGCTATTATGAACAGGCAGAGATTTGAAATACTTCTGCGCTTCCTCCACTTCAGTGACAATACTAAGTGTCTGCCAAAAGATGACCCCTCTTATGACAGGCTCTATAAGCTAAGGCCCCTTCTAACAAACTTGTCCCAAACATTTTCTCACATATATGTGCCTGACCAAAGAATCTGTGTAGACGAATCACTTATGCGATTTAAAGGCAGATTGCTTTTCAAGCAATATATACCATCTAAAAGATCCAGATATGGTATAAAATTCTACAAACTCTGTGAAAGCAACACAGGCTACACTTTTGCCTTTCGCATTTACCAGGGGAAAGACTCCCATCTAGATCCACCAGGGTGCCCTGACTCTATTGGGACAAACGGAAAGATAGTGTGGGATCTCATCCTCCCATTACTCAATAAGGGATACCACCTGTACGTAGACAATTACTACACCAGCATTGAATTATTTAAAAATCTTTACTGCTTGGAAACTCTTGCCTGTGGGACAATCAGGAAAAATAGAAAAGGATTTCCCCAGCAGCTGGTTTACCCAAGGCAAACACGTTGGACATCATCCTCTTTAAGACAGGATGAACTACTGGCCCTTAGGTACACAGATAAAAAGGATGTGTACATGCTTTCAACAATCCACGATGAAAGCACAGTATCAGTGAGAGTAAAGCCTTCAAATAAAAAAATTAAAAAACCACGATGTATCCTGGAGTACAACAGGCACATGGGGGGAGTGGACCTTGCAGACCAGCGCATAATACCATACCTAGTCCAACGAAAAACCCACTCCTGGTATAAAAAGGTGGCAATTTATTTAATTCAAATTGCCACGTACAATTCGTACATTTTATATAACAAGGCAGGTACAGGGAGGAGACACAGCTTCTTAGACTACCAAATAAAAGCATTTAGTCATTTTCTTTTGGAGCACCCCCCTACGCCTGCAAACCTGCAAGCAGAAAATGTTGTCCGGCTGAGTGAGAGGCATTTCCCTAAAAAAAATCCCCCAACTGCCAATAAGCAAGTACCTCTAAAACGCTGCAGAGTGTGCTACAAAAGAGGCATAAGGAAAGAGTCCATCTACCACTGCCCTTCCTGTCCTTCTCTGCCAGGCTTGTGTGTAGAATGTTTTGGCCAATACCACACAAAACTGGAATACTGGTAAACCATAAAAATATATCATACATATATCAATTACATATTGTGATGTAACAGAACACTTCGGGCGGGGAGGGGGGGTGGGGGGATGTCAAAGAAATCCTAAGCAACATAGCAGCATTCCCCAACAAAATGATATTAACAAGTTTGGCAATAATTTGTGTCAAAATGGCTCCGTCAAATGCCTGAAAGGACACCAAATAAAATACCCTAGGTTTCTAGTTATCAAAACTATATGGTTTGATGAAGGTAAATTGAATAGACTGGCTACAAAAATGCCCCAAATGGAACATAGGTGCAGGCTGACCACATGTCAAAATTCTAAGTTGTAAATGCGCTCCTATCAAATGTGGCCTTTTAGCCCCCAAACAACCCAACAAACGTATGTATGGGTGGTATCCCTGTACCCGGGAGATGCCTGAAGTACAATGTATGGGAAAAGAAATTACTACCCAAAAGTTTGACAAAGGCTAGTGGTAGAATTAGTGCATGAGAAGTTTTAAAATACTACCATTTGAAATACCCTAGGGTGTCTAGTTTTCAAAACTATATGGTTTTATGGGGGTAAAATACATTGGCCAGCTTCAAAAATGTCCCAAATGAAACACAGGCTGACAACATGTAAAAATTCTACGTTGGAAATGGGCTCCTCTCAAATGTGGCCTTTTAGCCCCCAAACAACCCAACAAACGTATGCATGGGTGGTATCCCTGTACCCGGGAGATGTTGCTGAACACATAGTGTGATGTTTTTTGGCAGTGACACATAAAAGCCTCTGTGAATTCATGCCTGAAGTACAAAGTATGGGAAAAGAAATTACTACCCAAAAGTTTGACAAAGGCTGGTGGTAGAATTAGTGCATGAGAAGTTTTAAAATACTACCATTTGAAATACCCTAGGGTGTCTAGTTTTCAAAACTATATGGTTTTGGGGGGGTAAAATACATTGGCCAGCTTCAAAAATGTCCCAAATGGAACACGGCGCAGGCTGACTACTTGTCAAAATTCTACGTTGGAAATGCGCTCCTCTCAAATGTGGCGTTTTAGCCCCCAAACAACCCAACAAATGTATGTATGGGTGGTATCCCTGTACTCGGGAGATGTTGCTGAACACATAGTGTGGTGTTGTTTGCCAGTGACACATAACAGCATCTGTGAATTCATGCCTGAAGTACAATGTATGGGGAAAAAAATGACTACCCAAAAGTTCGACAAAGGCTGGTGGTAGAATTAGTGCATGAGAAGTGTTAAAATACTACCATTTGAAATACCCTAGGGTGTCTAGTTTTCAAAACTATATGGTTTTATGGGGGTAAAAAACATTGGCCAGCTTCAAAAATGTCCCAAATGGAACACAGGCGCAGGCTGACTACATGTCAAAATTCTACGTTGGAAATGCGCTCCTCTCAAATGTGGCCTTTTAGTCCCCAAACAACCCAACAAACGTATGCATGGGAGGTATCCCTGTACTCGGGAGATGTTGCTGAACACATATTGAGGTGTAGTTTGTCAGTGACGCCTAACAGGATCTGTGAATTCATGCCTGAAGTACTATGTATATGAAAAAAAATTACTACCCAAAGGTTCGACAAAGGCTGGTGGTAGAAATAGTGCATGGAAAGTGTTAAAATACCACCATTTGAAATACCCTAGGGTGTCTAGTTTTCAAAAATATATGGTTTTGTGGGGAAAAAATACACTGGCCGGCTTCAAATATGTCCCAAATGGGACATAAGCCCAGGTTGAGAGCATGTCAAAATTCCAAGTGTGAAATTCCAAATGTGCACCTCCCAAATGTGGCCTTTTAGCCCCCAAATAACATAACCTACCTATACATGGGTGGTATCTCTGTACTCAGGAGATGTTGCTGTACACATATTGAGGTGTAGTTTGTCAGTGACGCCTAACAGGATCTGTGAATTCATGCCTGAAGTACTATGTATATGAAAAAAAATTTCTACCAAAAAGTTCGACAAAGGCTGGTGGTAGAAATAGTGCATGGAAAGTGTTAAAATACCACCATTTGAAATACCCTAGGGTGTCTAGTTTTCAAAAATATATGGTTTTGTGGGGAAAAAATACACTGGCCGGCTTCAAATATGTCCCAAATGGGACATAAGCCCAGGTTGAGAGCATGTCAAAATTCCAAGTGTGAAATTCCAAATGTGCACCTCCCAAATGTGGCCTTTTAGCCCCCAAATAACATAACCTACCTATACATGGGTGGTATCCCTGTACTCAGGAGATGTTGCTGAACACATATTGAGGTGTAGTTTGTCAGTGACGCCTAACAGGATCTGTGAATTCATGCCTGAAGTACTATGTATATGAAAAAAAATTTCTACCAAAAAGTTCGACAAAGGCTGGTGGTAGAAATAGTGCATGGAAAGTGTTAAAATACCACCATTTGAAATACCCTAGGGTGTCTAGTTTTCAAAAATATATGGTTTTGTGGGGAAAAAATACACTGGCCGGCTTCAAATATGTCCCAAATGGGACATAGGCCCAGGTTGAGAGCATGTCAAAATTCCAAGTGTGAAATTCCAAATGTGCACCTCCCAAATGTGGCCTTTTAGCCCCCAAATAACATAACCTACCTATACATGGGTGGTATCCCTGTACTCAGGAGATGTTGCTGAACACATATTGAGGTGTAGTTTGTCAGTGACGCCTAACAGGATCTGTGAATTCATGCCTGAAGTACTATGTATATGAAAAAAAATTTCTACCAAAAAGTTCGACAAAGGCTGGTGGTAGAAATAGTGCATGGAAAGTGTTAAAATACCACCATTTGAAATACCCTAGGGTGTCTAGTTTTCAAAAATATATGGTTTTGTGGGGAAAAAATACACTGGCCGGCTTCAAATATGTCCCAAATGGGACATAGGCCCAGGTTGAGAGCATGTCAAAATTCCAAGTGTGAAATTCCAAATGTGCACCTCCCAAATGTGGCCTTTTAGCCCCCAAATAACATAACCTACCTATACATGGGTGGTATCCCTGTACTCAGGAGATGTTGCTGAACACATATTGAGGTGTAGTTTGTCAGTGACGCCTAACAGGATCTGTGAATTCATGCCTGAAGTACTATGTATATGAAAAAAAATTACTACCCAAAAGTTCGACAAAGGCTGGTGGTAGAAATAGTGCATGGAAAGTGTTAAAATACCACCATTTGAAATACCCTAGGGTGTCTAGTTTTCAAAAATATATGGTTTTGTGGGGAAAAAATACACTGGCCGGCTTCAAATATGTCCCAAATGGGACATAGGCCCAGGTTGAGAGCATGTCAAAATTCCAAGTGTGAAATTCCAAATGTGCACCTCCCAAATGTGGCCTTTTAGCCCCCAAATAACATAACCTACCTATACATGGGTGGTATCCCTGTACTCAGGAGATGTTGCTGAACACATATTGAGGTGTAGTTTGTCAGTGACGCCTAACAGGATCTGTGAATTCATGCCTGAAGTACTATGTATATGAAAAAAAATTGCTACCAAAAAGTTCGACAAAGGCTGGTGGTAGAAATAGTGCATGGAAAGTGTTAAAATACCACCATTTGAAATACCCTAGGGTGTCTAGTTTTCAAAAATATATGGTTTTGTGGGGCAAAAATACACTGGCCGGCTTCAAATATGTCCCAAATGGGACATAGGCCCAGGTTGAGAGCATGTCAAAATTCCAAGTGTGAAATTCTAAATGTGCACCTCCCAAATGTTGCCTTTTAGCCCCCAAAAAACATAACCTACCTATACATGGGTGGTATCCCTGTACTCAGGAGATGTTGCTGATCACATATTGAGGTGTAGTTTGTCAGTGACGCCTAACAGGATCTGTGAATTCATGCCTGAAGTACTATGTATATGAAAAAAAATTACTACCCAAAAGTTCGACAAAGGCTGGTGGTAGGATTAGTGCATGGAAAGTGTTAAAATACCACCATTTGAAATACCCTAGGGTGTCTAGTTTTCAAAAATATATGGTTTTGTGGGGGTAAAATACACTGGCCGGCTTCAAATATGTCCCAAATGGGACATAGGCCCAGGTTGAGAGCATGTCAAAATTCCAAGTGTGAAATTCCAATTGTGCACCTCCCAAATGTGACCTTTTAGCCCCCAAATAACATAACCTACCCATGCATGGGTGGTATCCCTGTACTGAGGAGATGTTGCTGAACACAAAATGGAGTGTTTTCTTGCAGCATTACACAGCAGACGGTCAAGATTAATGTGTAAATGATGAAAAAACATGTTTTTTAAAATATTTTATTTCTTTTTATTTGTAATTTTAATACTAAATTACAGATTATATTTATGTATGTGGTATCCAAAGAAAGCTCTAAATGTCCTTTTAAAAACAACACATAACTTGTATGGGTGTGTTAAATGGTAAAGGAGAAAATTACATTTAAACAACCATATATCAAAAATGTAAAAATCGCTCTGGTCACTGGCCTAGGAAAACCCTTGGTCCTTAAAGGGTTAAGTATACCACAACCTGCATAGTTAATTGTGGTCTAGTTTTGCAGATGTAACTGCAGAGAAATCTGTGTAAAATATAGCTTTGTAGAAACTGTTAGGATGTGTGATGCGGAGCGGAGGTCATCTAACAATGGTAGTGTTTTATCATGAATAAAAGTTAATTGTGGATCTTCTAAAAGGGAGAACCGTTTAAGCCAACACATTTTTAATGTTTTTGCAGAGCAGCTAGCAATGCAAACTGGTGTATATAGGACAGTTTGTTGTCCCTATTCTAGATCTCTTGACTTTAAGAAAGTGTAATTGAAATTGCGGTCAGCAATTTCTCAAGAGCAGTATATTTAAATTCTGTACATGTGAAAATGTAAGACAGTAAGCAAAAAGTAATTGTTATCACTTTTTTATATAACATTATTTACTTCATCAATGTTACTGCATCAATGAGTGATTTACGACTTAAATCTTCTTGTGCAGACCATTCAAAATGTGTTTTATTTTGCTCAGTTTTAATATCTCTTGAGACATCTTTATGTAGAGGAACGAGAAATTAACTATAATTTGGTGTAAACAACATGTCATAGTTTAGGAGACCAAGGAGGCTTCTTAATTGTTTTAGATTATTTGGCCTTGTTCTTTGTAGTTGACAGAGGCGTCGCTAGGGCTGGGCTAAGGGGGCTGAAGCCCCGAATGTGCTGACCAAAGCCCCGAGTCTCTGCAGCTCCGTGATAGCTCTGCCCCCTGACATCACACAGACAGTGTGTGAAAGCCCTACACTGATAGGATGCTGGGTGATGTGTCAGCCAATCAGTGCAGGGCTTTTACACAGCATCATCACTGTGTGTGAAAGCCATGCACTGATAGGATGCTGAGTGATGTGTCAGCCAATCAGTGCAGGGCTTTTACACAGCATGGTCACTGTGTGTGACTGCAGGGATGTGAGGGAAGCTCCTCGTGGGACAGTGAGGCAGCTCTGAAGATATCCTTACTGGCTGTCACCTTGTGGGAGATGCAGAGCAGGTCTATTTCACAGCATGGTCACTTTGTGTGAAAGCCCTGCACTGATAGGATGCTGAGTGATGTTTCAGCCAATCAGTGCAGGGCTTTTACACAGCATGGTCACTGTGTGTGGCTGCAGGGATGTGAAGGAAGCTCCACATGGGACAGTGAGGCAGCTCTGAAGATATCCTTACTGTGGCTGTCACCTTGTGGGAGATACAGAGCAGGTCTATTCCCACTCAGGTAAGCTCTGGATATGGTGGAGAGAGGGGAGGGTTGGGGTCACTGATTTACATCCACATTTGTGTATTTAAGCTATATATTGTTGGGTTGAGATTCCTTATTACAGGACTGCCAAACAGCATAGGAATGATTTATGTTACATGTGTATATATATATATTTTGACTGACTGGATGTCTGTGAGGTGTGTGTATGTAACTTTCTGTGTATGTATGTGATTGTGTATGTCAGGTTTGTGTATGTGAATGTCTCTGTGTATGTATGCTTTTGTGATGTGCCATTGTCTGGCTCCTAAACATTTTTGCTGGCTCCTAAAACTAAATTAAATTAGTCAAGCCCTGATATATATCATAAATCATTCCTATCCTGATTAGCAGTCCTGTAATAAATAATGTCACACATATGTGTGTTATGTGTATGTGTGACATTTTTTATTACAGGATTGCTAAGCAGCATAGGAAGGATTTATGTTTATATCAGGGCTTGAAAGATTTAATTTAGTTTTAGGAGCCAGCAAAAAAAAGTAGGAGCCAGGTCAATGTCACATCACGAAAGCATACATACACAGAGACATTCACATACACACACCTCACATACAGAATCACATACATACACAGAAAGTCACATACACACACCTCACATACAGAATCACATACATACACAGAAAGTCACATACACACACCTCACAGACATCCAGTCAGTTACACACACACACACACCAGTCAGCAAGTATGGTTGTTGTTTTTTTTTTAAAGAAAAAATGAATTCCTTAATGTGTCCCACACGTCACATACACAGCAAAAAAAAAATTAGGAGCCAGACAATGGCACATCACGAAAGCATACATACACAGAGACAGAGACATTCACACACACACACACACAACACATGCACAGACAGTTACATACATACACACACACAACACGTACATCCAGTTACATACATACACACACACACACAACACTTACACAGCCAGTTACATACATACATACACACACACACACACACACAGACACACACACACACACACACACACACACACACAACACTTACACAGCCAGTTACATACATACACACACACAACACTTACACAGCCAGTTACATACATATACACACACAACATATACACAGCCAGTTACATATATACACACAAGCACACACAGCCAGTTACATACTTACACACACAGCCAGTTACATGCCAGTCACCAGTTTTTTTTTGTTGTTTTTTTAAGAGACCATAAATATTTTAAATTGTCCCCCTTCCCTTCTGCTTTACCTCAGTAGTGGAGGGGGACATTTCTGCTGCAGCCGGATCTTTATTCATCTTTCATCGGCACTCACACAATCTCGCTCTCACTGACATACACACACTCACGCTCCCACTGACATGAACACACTCGCT
Source organism: Pelodytes ibericus (assembly GCA_036172795.1). Classification (NCBI taxonomy): domain Eukaryota; kingdom Metazoa; phylum Chordata; class Amphibia; order Anura; family Pelodytidae; genus Pelodytes; species Pelodytes ibericus. The sequence goes on from CM069861.1 coordinate 67,010,136, forward strand.
CACACTGACTTGCTCCCACTGACATGCACACGCTCACACTGACATGCACACGCTCACACTGACATGCACACACTCACAATGACATGCACACACACTCGCACTGACATGCACACACTCACAATGACATGCACACACACTCGCACTGACATGCACACACACTCGCACTGACATGCACTCACTCACACTGACATGCACACACTCACTCACATTGACATGCACACACTCACTCACATTGACATGCACACACTCACTCACACTGACATGCACACACTCACACTGACATGCACACGCTCACACTGACATGCACACACTCACAATGACATGCACATACACTCGCACTGACATACACACACTCACTCACACTGACAGGCACACGCTCACAATGACATGCACACACTCACTCACACTGACATGCACACACACAAGTGCCGTATGGTTCCATTAACATTTTTTTTTAAAAAGACTTATGGGCTATAGTCCCAGATATTTTGGAAACCTAGCAACGCCTCTGGTAGTTGATCCTCTACCTTGTTTAGAAATGTTAAATCCTGAATAGTTTAGTGTATATCTTGCAAGCTGTGATTTTTGTAATTAAATTATATAGCCTGCTTTGTGTAATCTTGTTACTGCAATGTCTGCAAATGTTCCCTCCCTGTGTCATGTGATAAATAAATATCATCGACATATACCTCTATATTGAATATGTCTGACAAGAGTGAGAAAACATATGATGTGAATAATGTTGGTGAATTAATCAATCCTTCCGGTAATTGTGTCTAAACATATTGTTTATCTTGCCAATGAGGTCTTTAATTTGAAATGCATGTGCTCAGAATACATTGGACAAATCCAATTTAGTTTTAATTGGGAGGAGGTTTCATTGCACCTCTTCCTACACATTGAAAAGGGTTTTGTAGCAGTATAAAATGCTTTGTGTGCCCCCTAGATGGGAGGTGAGAGTAGGTTCTCACCCTATTGATTGTGTGCCTTGACGTGGTGGGTGAGCTTAAATATGCTTAGGCCAATTTACGTAACCAAAACCTCTCATTTATATTACCGTATTTACCGGCGTATAACACGCGCCAGAGTATAACACGCACCTCAGTTTAAGAAGGAAATTTCAGGAAAAAAAACTTCAATTTCAAATAAAGAACTTTGAAGCCCAATATGCCATTTAATATGCCAGGATATTGCCCCCAATATGCCATTTTAATATGCCAGGATATTGCCCCCAATATGCCATTTTAATATGCCAGGATATTGCCCCCAATATGCCATTTAATATGCCATGATATTGCCCCCAATATGCCAGGATATTGGACCCAATATGCCATTTTAATATGCCAGGATATTGCCCCCAATATGCCATTTTAATATGCCATGATATTGCCCCCAATATGCCAGGATATTGCCCCCAATATGCCAGGATATTGCCCCCAATATGCCATTTTAATATGCCAGGATATTGCCCCCAATATGCCAGTGTATTTCCCCCAATATGCCATGTAATATGCCAGGATATTGCCCCTATGGAAGCCACCCTTCTCCCCCCCTTCCCCAGACCCCAGTACTTACCTTGTTCCTGCTCCGTCTCCCGGTGCTTTGAAGGAGCATGGCTGTGAGGGAAGCATTGAGAGCTTCCCTCCAGCCGCGCGGAACAATAAAGTTTGTTTAAAAAAAACACACTTTATTGACCGCGCGGCTGGAGGGGAGCTCACAACGCTTCCCTCACAGCCACGCACCTTCATCGCACCGGGGGACAGCAGGAACGAGGTAAGTTTAAGATTTTTTTTTTTCCCCCAGCCACCGATCGGCGTATAACACGCACCCATCATTTGCTCCCTATTTTCAGGGAGAAAAAGTGCGTGTTATACGCCGATAAATAAGGTATATTTATATATTTTTTGCCAATTTTATTATGGTGAGAAGCGCAGACAGTTTTTGTTTATTGTATACAATGTAGTTTTATATTTTCCTCTGTACATTTGTTGTAAAATAGATGGAGAATGTATATTCCCTTCTGGGTTTTTTCATAGAGTAAACTGCAGTGTTCAACTATAATGTTTTTTAATAATGCCTTGTTTTAAGTCATTTATGCCAATCTGTATGTCAGGTATCGCTAGTTAATTGTTATTGAATTGTACATGTTTTTTAGGTGTTATTGTGCCTGTAGCTATGTGAAGGCATACATTTTTTTTATGCCCTACATGATTTTCCAAATGAAAAAATTTGAAAAAAATTTCATTCTGCAAAAGTAATTGTCTCAATTCTTGCTTGTTTTGCAAAGAAGTGGTATGTATTTGTCTGTGAAGCTAAAGATTTTGAAACTTTCTTTCCATTAATGTTAATGGTCTCATGGTATAAAGGGTATGTTCCATTGCCTTCAAGAGTCTCAATGGTAACATCAGAAAACAAGTCAGTTTGCTAAATATTTGGCTGTACAAGAGAAATATCTGCTTGTGTGTCTAAAAATGTTTTATATGTCTTAGAAGAATATGTTATCTGTAGCTCAAGATTAGTCATCCTGATCAGGCTGCTCCTGTTTTTTCTTGTTTATCTTTTGAATCTTTTTAGTTATAGTTGGTGGGTGTGTGGGTATTAGTGTTGCAGAATTTTTATATTATTCTGGTATATCTCTTTTCCTAACTTGTCCGGGGTGTCCTCTGTATGGACCTTTTAATTAGAGGTGTTAATTTGTATCCTCTGCCATATACTTCACTATATCCAGTAGAATCTGAATATTTTGGGGTATTTAGGAGATTAAAGAATAATGTTCAGTGCTATCTGTGTCTGAAGTCTATTCTCCTTCCCTCTGATATGCTCTGAAAAGGGAACGAGAATAATCTCTATTAGTGCCATCAGTAGATGGTCTAAATTTCCCTCTTGGATATGTAGGACCTTTTTTAGCATGTTTCTGTTTGGGAGTGAAAGCTCCACTACTAACTTTCTTTTCTTTATTTATATGTTTTGCCCTAGTTTTATGTCCATCTCCTGTGAGAGCTTTTCCTAGGAGCGTATATGTACTCCTTAAGATTTTGGGCAACTGATTTGCTTTTTCATTGTCTGCCAATCCATGTAACCTTTTTCTTATGTCAAGAATCAAAGCTTGACCCTTCACCAGGGGTTTTAAACAACCCCATACCATGGAGTGATTTGAAATTAACTTCAGTAAGTGTATGTGATAGTGTAGAAATTGTTACTTTCCCATTTGTTTTTTCATATATAGTGGATATTATAATAACCCAGATTGCAGCTTCTGCTTGTGGGATTGACAAGGTAGTATTGCATTAACTAATCCCTGTCTCTGTGTGGCTGATTGAGTAGGATAAACCCCATACAAAGCATGAATCTTTTAATTCAGCCATAGTGCTTTAACCGAAGTTGGTATTGTGCCAATAGTAGCTTTAATATTGGACATAGGAATTCCCAGTGTTAATGTTCCTGTTGTGTGAACTATAGGATCACTAGCAAGTGGTGCTCTCATTGCTTGCATTAACAAATCTCTAATGTAAATAGAATCTGGCATTAATCTTGCTCTTAGTGTGAGCAGGGGCTGGTAAGTCATGATTCTGTGGAGGAGCATAAAATAATCCTGTCCGCCCTTGACCTGGAACTAAAGGACCATGTCTAGAAGGTGTATTTGGTAAAATTTTTCATAGAGCAAAAAAAAATGCACGATCTTGGTCACTGAGTGACCAAGATGGCGCTGCCCTTCTAAGGGCAAGAGCACAGAAGGCAGGATGTACCTGCTTCCTGTGCTCTCTGGCTGTCACACGATTGCCTCTTCACAGAGGCAATCAGTGACTGACAGGCACACTGACAGGCAGTGGGGATGTTCTGCTGAACATCCCCACTGACTGGTCAGATCAATATTAACCCTATATTGATCTGACCAGTTATTATCTGTCTCCCTCTCCTCACATTTTTTTTAGTAAGGGAGAGAGACAGATCAAAGTAAGTAAAAGTAAAAAAAAACCATAAACACACAACACACAAATAATAAAACAATAAAAAAATGTATTAAAGCAATTCCCTACGTATAACCCCTTCCCTGCCACTGATCTTGTGTAAGCAGCGATCGTGCACATCAGCGCATTTATTTTTGCTGTTTGTGCATTTTTTAGGGGTTCATTTTTTTTGTACTGTGATTTATTATAGTACTACAATGGCTCTTCTAAGAGTTATTAACCCCTTCTTTGCTGTCGATCACTGCTTACGCAATGATATTGACGCCAAAGCAATTTTTATCTGTCTGCATATTTTGTTTTATTTTTCTTTTTTACACATACCCGCTAGCGGATTACATGTAAAGTAAAAGTATTTGAGATTTTTTTTTAAGCTGTCTGAGCGCATAGCGATCAGTAACAGCGAATTAGTGGCAAAGGCGGTTTGGTAATTTCTAAATTAAGTTCACCATTTGCCCTGGTCAGATCAAAATTGGTCGGATCAATATTCACAAATATTGATCTGCCTCCCTCTCCTCACTTACATTTTTGTGACGGAAAGAGACAGATCAGTATTAGTGATATAAAATAACATTTTATAAAATTGGCAGGTTTTATGAAAGTCTTTCACTGTGTATTAACCCCTTCCCTGCCATTCATCACTGTATAAGCAGTAATCTTGCACAGCAACAGTATGTTTTGCTGTCTGCACTGTTTTATGGATTAATTACTTTGTACTGTAATGTATTACAGTACTAGATAGGCTCTTCTAAGAGCTATTAACCCCTTCTTTGCTCGAGATCACTGCTTACGCAATGATTCTTCGATTTTGACCCTGGTCAACTTTCTGATACATCATCTAGTGATGTATTAGTGGCTGCTGAGCCCTTGCCACAAGGAGTGATGGGTGTCTACCGTTAAAAATTATATGGTTTGGTGGGGGTAAATTACATTGGCTGGCTTCAAAGATATATCCCATATAGGACACGGACGCAGGTTGACTACATGTCAAAATTCCAAGTTGGAATTTTGAGATGCGCATCTCACAAATGTTGCCTTCTAGCCAAAAAACAAACCAACAAACCTATGCATGGGTGCTATCCCTGTACTCGGGAGATGTTGCTGAACACATATTGGGTTGTTGTTTGGCAGTGACATATACCAGAATCTGTGAATTCATGCCTGAAGTACAATGCATGTGAAAAAAAAACTCCCAAAAAAGAACTACCACAAACTTTTACAAAGGCTGGTGGTAAAATTAGTACATATACAGTATTAAAATACCACCATTTGAAATAGCTTAGGATGTCTATTTTCCAAAAATATATGGTATGATGGGGTACAATTCATTGGACAGCTTCAAAAATGTTCCAAATGGAACATGGGCGCAGGCTGACTACATGTCAAAATTCCAGGTTGGAATTGCGCACCCCCTAAATGTGGCCTTTTAGCCCCAAAACAAACCAACAAACCTATGCATGGGGGGTATCCCTGTACTCAGGAGATGTTGCTGAACACATATTGAGGTGTTGGTTGGCAGTGGCAAATACCAGAATCTGAAAATTCCTGCCTGAACTACAATGTGTGTGGGGGAAAAATTACATCCCAACCCTTTGACATAGGTTGGTGGTAGAATTAGCACTTGGAAAGTGTTAAAATACCACAGTTTTAAATACCCTAGGATGTCTAGTTTTTTCAAAATATATGGTTTGATGGGGTAAAATACTTTGATAGGCTTCAAAAGTGTCCCAAATGGAACATGGGCGCCGGCTGACTACATGTCAAAATTCCAAGTTGGAAATGCACCCCCCCCTAAACGTGGCATTTTAGCCCCCAAACAACCCAACAAACCTATACATGGGTGGTATCCCTGTACTCAGGAGATGTTACTGAACACATATTGGGGTGTTGTTTTGCACTGACACATAACAGGATCTGTGAATTCATGCTCGAAGTACAATGTATGTGGAAACAAAACATTAAAAAATTACTAACCTAAAATTTGACAAAGGCTGGTAATAGAATAAGTGCATGGAAAGTGTTAAAATACTATCATTTGAAATACCCTAGGGTGTCTAGTTTGCTAAAATGTATGGTTTTGTGGGGTAAAATACACATTCTGGCTTCACAAATGTCCCAAATGGAACATGGGCGCAGGTTTTCTGTATGTCAGAATTCCAAGTTGAAAAACCAAAAAGCGCACCTCTCAAATGTGGCCTTTTAACCCCCAAATAATCTAACTAATCTACACATGGGTGGTATCCCTGTACTCAGAAGATGTTGGTGAACACATATTGAGGTGTTGTTTGGCACTAACACATAATAGGATCTGTGAATTCATGCCCGAAGTACAATGTAAGTGAAAAAAAATTACTATCCATAACATTGACATAGGCTGGTGGTAAAATTAGTGCATGGAAAGTGTTAAAATACTACCATTTGAAATACCCAAGGGTGTCTAGTTTTCAAAAATATATGGCTTTGTGGGGTAGAATACACTTGTTGGCTTTAAAAATGTCCCAAATGGGACATGGGCGCAGGTTTTCTGCACATCAGAATTCCAAGTTGGAAAACCAAAAAGCGCACCTCTCAAATGTGGCCTTTTAACCCCCAAATAACCTAACCAACCTATACATGGGTGGTATCCCTGTACTCAGGAGATGTTGCTGAACACATATTGAGGTGTTGTTTGGCACTGACACATAATAGGATCTGTGAATTCATGCCCAAAGTACAATGTATGTGAAAAAAAATTACTACCCAAAACATTGACATAGGCTGGTAGTATAATTAGTGCATGGAAAGTGTTAAAATACATAGTAACATAGTAACATAGTAATTTAGGTTGAAAAAAGACACAAGTCCATCAAGTTCAACCCTTCTACCTATCATTACAGCTTTTGATCCAAAAGAAGGCAAAAAACCCCTAAGGAAGCTATTTCGAATTTTGCCTCCTGGGGGAAAAAATTCCTTCTTGACTCCAAGAGGCAATCAGATTTCTCCTTGGATCAATAAGCTCTTTTATTAATGCTTATTCTATTATTAATAGCCCTGTATGTTCTGCTTTCCTAAAAAAAAATCCAAACCATTTTTTAAATGCATCTATTGTGGTTGCTAGCACTACCTCTCTTGGCAGTGAGTTCCATAACTTTATTGTCCTAACCGTAAAGAATCCCTTCCTTTGCTGTCTATGAAATCTTTGCTCTTCCAGTCTCAGGGGGTGACCTCTTGTTCTTTGTACCTTTCTGTTAATGAACAGGTCACTGGAGAGCTCTTTATATTGGCCATGCAAATATTTATATAATGTTATCATATCCCCTCTGAGACGCCTTTTTTCTAACTTATATAAATTCAATTTTTTAAGTCTCTCTTCATAACTAAGATCCTCCAAACCCCTTATTAATTTTGTAGCTCTCCTTTGCACTTTTTCTAGTTCCTTAATATCCTTTTTAAGGACTGGTGCCCAGAACTGTACTGCATATTCAAGGTGAGGTCTTACCATTGATTTGTAAAGAGGCAAGATGATATCCTCCTCCCGTGAATCTATACCTCGTTTTATACATGCCAATATCTTATTGGCCCTTGCAGCTGCTGACTGGCATTGGGCACTGTTGCCAAGTTTGTTGTCTATAATTATTCCTAAATCCTTTTCATTAGTAGTTTTTCCCAGGGAAAAACCATTTAACGTATATGTTGCTTTGTTATTATTTTTCCCATAATGCATAACTTTACATTTGTCTATATTGAACCTCATTTAGCACTTTACTGCCCAGTCCCCCACTCTGTCCAAATCTTCCTGTAAAGAAAAAACATCAAGATTAGTCTTTATTGCCTTACCTAATTTAGTGTCGTCCGCAAACACGGAGACATGGCTCTCAGCACAATGTAGCAGATCATTAATAAACAAATTAAAAAGAAGAGGGCCCAAAACAGACCCCTGAGGTACTTCGCTTAATACCCTTGTCCAATTTGAGAATTTTCCATTTACAACAACCCTTTGTGTTCTATCTTTTAGCCAATTTTCAATCCACATACACACATTTGCCCCCAAATCTATTTCTCTCAATTTGTAGAGTAACCTTTTGTGTGGAACTGTATCAAATGCTTTCGCAAAATCCAAATAGATCACTTCAACTGCCACACCTAGATCTATATTTTTACTGACTTCTTCATAGAATGTTATTAAGTTTGTTTGACAAGACCTGTCTTTCACAAAACCATGTTGACTTTTACTAATTATATTCTGGTTCAAGATGTATTCTTGAGTGTATACCTTTAGCAATCCTTCAAATAATTTCCCCACTACAGATGTCAAGCTCACTGGCCTATAATTACCTGGCAGAGATTTTGATCCCTTTTTAAATATTGGAATGACATCTGCCTTTCGCCAGTCTGTTGGCACTGTACCTGAACTGAATGAATCCCTAAAGATCATGAATAGTGGTCTGGCCAGAATTATGCTTAACTCTCTAAGTACCCTTGGGTGTATACCATCTGGTCCTGGGGCCTTTTCTATCTTAACAGAGTGTAATTGCTTAAGCACTTTTTCCTGTGTCAGCCAATCCCATGTTTGCGGCGAATGTCCCATAACTTCCTGTAGCAGGGGCTCGTCCATCTGTTCTTCCTTAGTATAAACAGAAGAAAAAAAAGTATTTAAAATGTCTGCTTTCTCTCTGTCCTCACTTACCAAATTTCCCATTTGGGATAACAAGGGCCCAACATTTTCCCTCTTTAGCTTTTTTCCATTTATATATTTATAAAACATTTTGGGGTTAGTTTTACTCTCCTTGGCAACCCTTTTCTCATTTTCCAATTGAGCCATTTTAATTGCCTTTTTGCAGGCTTTGTTGGCCTCTTTGTACTCTATAAATGATAATGCTGATCCCGTGTTTTTATAATGTTTGAATGCCATTTTCTTGTTTTGTACTTCCTGTTTCACGTTACCTGTAAGCCACATTGGTTTCGATTTGTGTCTTTTGCATTTGTTTCCCAAAGGTATATATTGGGATGTGTACTTTTGTAATGTGTGCTTAAAGGCATTCCACTTGTCTTCTGTGTTTAGTCCAGAAAACAATCGTTCCCAGTCTAAATGTTCAATCGATGCCCTTAGTCCATCAAAGTTAGCCCTTCTAAAATTAAGTGTTTTGGTGGCGTATTTACCAATTTGCTTTTTTGCATTAATCTCAAATGAGACCATATTATGGTCACTATTCCCCAAGTGTTCTCTTATTTGGATGTTTGAGATAAGCTCCTCATTGTTTGTTATTACCAAATCCAGACAGGCATCCATTCTAGTTGGGGTGTCTACTAATTGTGCCATAAATTTGTTATTAAGCAGGTCCAGAAACTTGCTGCCCCTAGCTGAACTAGTTGTGCCACACTTCCAATCTATATCTGGGTAATTAAAATCTCCCATGATTAGAACTTCATTCATATTTGCAGCCTTTTCAATTTGTAATAAAAGCTGATCTTCTCCATCAATGCTAATATTTGTTGGCTTGTAGCATACACCTACAAGTAATGTGCGATTCTTTTTAGCGTCTAAGCTAATCTCCACCCACAGTGTCTCCACATCAGTTCCAGTTACATCATGTACACCTTCTTTAATACTGGGATTTAATTTAGGATTTACATACAGACAAATCCCCCCCCCCCTTTTCTATTTACTCTGTCCTTTCTAAAAAGTGAGTAAACTTGTAAATTAACTGACCAGTCGTGGGTCTCATCCCACCACGTTTCTGTGATTCCAATTAAATCATACTGTTCAGCACTTACCAGTATCTCCAGCTCACCCATTTTGTTTGTCAAGCTTCTTGCATTTGCTAAAAGACATTTGAGATTACTACCCATTTTCTGTTTAGTTGACAAGCACTTAATGTGTGCAGGTTTAATTATATGGACCTCCCTTTGGTCTATGTTAACCCCACCACTGCTTTCCTCCTCTCCCATAGCTAGACCCACCTTCCAATCTACCCTAGCTACCATTGCTTCTTTTTGATCTTGACCCTCCCCCCCAGAGCTTAGTTTAAAAGCTCATCTAATCCTATAGCCATCCTCGCCCCTAATACTGCAGCCCCTCATCATTGAGGTGCAGCCCATCCCATCCAAAGAGTCTGTAGCCGACTGCAAAGTCAGCCCAGTGCTCCAAGAACCCAAATCCCTCTTGCTTGCACCACCTTCGCAACCACGCATTAATCTCCCTAAGCTCCCGCTGTCTCCCTGACGTAGCGCGTGGTACTGGTAATATTTCCGAGAATATTACCTTGGAGGTCCTTTCCTTTAGCTTCTTTCCTAGTTCCCTAAAATCATTTTTAAGGACCCCCCACCTACCATTTACTTTGTCATTAGTACCAATGTGTACAATGACCGCTGGATCATGCCCAGCCCCTCCCAATAATCTGCCTACCCGTTCCGCAACATGCCGAACCCGAGCACCCGGGAGACAACATACAGTTCGGCATTCGGGGTCCTGGCGACAGATTACCCTATCTACCTTCCTAATAATAGAATCCCCTACCACCACAACCTGTCTAGCCTTCCTAGTGTCCTGGCTCCCAACTGCGCTGGAGAGGCTACTCACCTGGCTGCTAGGAGAGTCCGCCTGCCCCAGAAATGCCTCTTCTGAGCTAATCCCCCCAGCATCCTCACACAAGCTGGCAAACATGTTGGGGTGAACCAGCACAGAACAAGCCTCCCTAGCTCTCCGACCCCTACTGCCCCTTACACAACTAACCCAGCTAACACATACTACCATTTGAAATACCCTAGGGTGTCTAGTTTTAAAAAATATATGGCTTTGTGGGGTAGAATACACTTTCTGGCTTCAAAAATGTCCCAAATGGGACATGGGCACAAGTTTTCTGCATGTCAGAATTCCAAGTTGGAAAACCAAAATGCGCACCCCCTAAATGTGGCCTTTTAGCCCCAAAACAAACCAACAAACCTATGCATGGGTGGTATGCCTGTACTCAGGAGATGTTGCTGAACACATATTGAGGTGTTATTTGGAAATACCCCTTCACATTTTAAGGTAATGTTTACCTAAATTGCAATCTATGTGAAAAATTAAAAAAAAAGATTTTTTGCTGCAAACTTTGGCAAATATTGGTGGTAAAATGGCTACATGAAATGTGTCAAAATACCACAAGTTAAATGCCCTGAGTGGTCTAGTTTTCAAAAATATGTACATGTTGGGGGTCATTCATGGATTTAGTACAGAAATCAGTGTTACAATGTCACTATCGCTAATTTTGAAAAAAGGATTTTAAAATAGCTTTGCACTACTTATAGTTCTGTCCCTGTAACATGAATAAAAAAGCACAAAAGCATAAAACATGGGCTATTTATGAACTCAGGACATATATTAGAAACTATTTAGCAGTGTTTTTTTGTTGTCTCTTGTACATGAGTATACGATTTTTCAAATAAAAGTCATAAAAAAAAAAAGTTTTTACATCAAATGATATGCTATTATCAAAATAATGGTATCAAAAGAAAGCCCTTCTTATAACGATAAAAACGATATATAGTTTGTGCGGGTACACTAAATGAGACAGAAATAAATTACAGCAAAACACAAACACCTCAGAAATGTTAAAACAGCCCATGTCACCAAGCGTCGGACAAGCCAAAAAAGTCATGTCACTAAGGGGTTAAAGTAGACGGACCAAAGTTTTTATGTGTATGTGTACATAATTCATACATCACATAATGGCGACCATGAAATTGGAGATTTCTACAACAAATGTTGAGAGGCGCATATTTGAGGCGCAATAACTACCATGTTGATGCACATTCTAAGAGCTAGTGGTTTTATTATATAGGATTCATTTTGTTGAAATATATGTATTTGATTTGTTGATTGGTTTGCCTCCATTTAATATATGTGTTGTGCATTGTGTCAGTATATATTTTGTTGCAAATTGTAGCATTTATAGCTTTAACTTTGTTTCTGTGAAGTTTTAAAGTTGTGTATAGTAGGGGAAGATTGAATAGTTGCACTGAATTTGGTAATTTTAAATTTTTACTCTTAAAACTAATTGTGATTGTGTTTATCTTCTGTAAGTGTGCAAGTTTTATCAAATGTGTGTAGGTTGAGTTAGCAACCTTTGTTTGTTGTTGTTTTTGCAGCCATTTTTTTAACTGCCATGTGCTGTGAGCTCCAGTAATGGGTCTAGGACACTTCTTCGCCGCATTTTCATCGCTGACAGTTCAGCGCGGCAGTTAGAACGCTGAACTGTCAGCAATGAAGTATAACGCGGCCGTTTCACCGCGGCTGCAGCTATGTAAGAGCTGACAGTTCAGCGCTGAACTGTCAGCTCTTACAATCTAAAAGTAAAACGAAAATAACCCCCCTAATAAATGATTCCTCCCCCCCAATAGTAACACTAAACACTAAACCCCAATACTAACACTAAAATTAACCCCAATACTAAAATTAACCCCGACCCCTAATACTAACCCCGACCCCTAATACTAACCCTAATACTAAAGTTAACCCCCTAAACCCCAATACAAACCCTAATACTAACGATAATACTAAAGTTAATCCCCTAATCCCCAATACTAACCCTAATACTAACCCTAATACTAAAGTAAACCCCCTAAACCCCAATACTAACCCTAATACTAAAGTTAACCCCCTAAACCCTAATACTAACCCTAATACTAAGCCCCGACCCCTAATACTAATATTAACCCCCTAAACCCTACTACTAACCCTAATATTAACCCCGACCCCTAATAGTAAAATTAACCCCTAACACTAAACACTAAACCTAATTCTAACCCCCTAAACCCTAATTCTAAACCAACTAAAATCGGTAAAATACTTACCTTTAGCGATGAAATGTCCCGCGATGAAATCTCCAGCGACGATCTGTCTTGTGCTGCAGAGTCGGCGGTGAAGCGGCTGTGCGGAAGCAGCCGCGATGAAGTGTCCCATCCCCCCAGTAATTGTCTCTCTATTGTTGTAACTCACTAGAATTGAATGTAATCTATTTTTACTTGTTTCTTAGAACAAACACTGTTTAAGTCATACATGTGGCCAATTTTAAAGTTCGGGTGCACATTGTGGCAGAATTCCTTTGGTTTTTTTTTAAATTGTATGATTTTAAAATAATGGAAACCTTGTTAAAGAATAGGATTGTTGAACATCTAAAGTCGCTTGGATTTGAAGATCAGAGACAACATGGGTTTACTTCAGGGAGATCATGCCAAACTAATCTTATTGATTTTTTTGATTGGGTGACTAAAATAATAGATCAGGGTGGTGCAGTAGACATTGCTTACCTAGATTTCAGTAAGGCTTTTGACACTGTCACACATAAAAGGCTTATCAATAAACTGAAATCTTTAAGTTTGGATTTCAATATTGTTGAATGGATTAGACAATGGCTGAGTGACAGAGGGTTGTAGTCAATGGGGTATATTCGATGCAAGGTCTTGTTACTAGTGGGGTACCTCAGGGATCTGTACTTGGACCCATTCTCTTTAATATTTTTATTAGCGATATTGCCGAAGGTCTTGTTGGCAAAGTATGTCTTTTTGCTGATGATACAAAGATTTGCAGCAGGGATAAGCCAAATGGCAAATGATTTAGCTAAACTAGAAAAATGGTCAGAGCAGTGGCAACTGACATTTAATGTGGACAAGTGCAAGATTATGCACCTTGGGTGTAAAAACTCAAAAGCAGAATATAGACTATTTGGTACAGTCCTAACTTCAACATCTGAGGAAAGGGATTTAGTAGTAATAATTTCAGAGGACTTAAAGGTAGGTAGACAATGCAATAGAGCAGCAGGAAATGCTAGCAAAATGCTTGGTTGCATAGGGAGAGGTATTAGCAGTAGAAAGAGGGAAGTGCTCATGCCATTGTACAGAACACTGGTGAGACCTCACTTGGAGTATTGTACGCAGTACTGGAGACCGTATCTCCAGAAGGATATTGATACTTTGGAGAGAGTTCAGAGAAGGGCTACTAAACTGGTTCATGGGTTGAAGGATAAAACTTACCAGGAAAGGTTAAAGCATCTTAACATGTATAGCTTGGAGGAAAGACGTAACAGGGGGGATGTGATAGAAACATTTAAATACATAAAGGGAATCAACACAGTAAAGGAAGAAAGTATATTTAAAAGAAGAAAACCTACCACAACTAGAGGACATAGTCTTAAATTAGAGGGGCAACGATTTAAAAGCAATATCAGGAAGTATTACTTTACTGAGAGGGTAGTGGATGTATGGAATAGCCTTCCAGCAGAAGTGGTAGAGGTAAACACAGTCAAGGATTTTAAGCATGCGTGGGATAGACACAAGTCTATCCTAGCTATAAGACGGGAACGGGGGACTAATAAAAGTATTAAAAAAATTGGGCAGACTAGATGGACCGAATGGTTCTTATCTGCCGACACATTCTATGTTTCTATGTTTCTATGTTAATAAGCCTCCAGCATGCACATGCTGGGCACTAGACCAAACTAACTTTTTTTTACTACTCACTATCTTTATCACTGGAAATTATTTCCTCTATTTGTTGTCTAGAAGTATATATGCTGTATTGTACACTGAACAAAATTATAAACGTAACACTTTTGTTTTTGCTCCCATTGTTATGAGCTGAACTCAAAGACCTTTTCTATGTACCCAAAAGGCCTATTTCTCACAAATATTGTTCACAAATCTGTCTAAATCTGTGTTAGTGAAAACTTCCCCTTTGCCGAGATAATCCATCTACCTCACAGGTGTGGCATATCAAGATGCTGATTAGACAGCATGATTACTGCAAAAGTGTGCCTTATGCTGGCCACAATAAAATGCTACTCTAAAATATGCAGTTTTATCACACAGCACAATGCCACAGATGTCACAAGTTTTGAGGGAGCGTGCAATTGGCGTGCTGACTGCAAGAAGCCGTCTCCAAAGGCGTTTTAGAGAATTTGGCAGTACATCCAACTGGCCTCACAATTGCAGACCACGTGTAACCACCTAGTGTTATTTGAGTAGTTTATATTATATATATTAAGCAAAGCATATCTCGCTACCTTTTCTTGAGATTATGTTACAGCATGAGTTTGCATGGGTTGAAAACGGCTGAGAAATTGCTATAACAAAGAAACACATTTTTATAGGAATGGAATATAAATAACTAATCCAAATATTAAGGAGTGTATTTCATTAATTACCTTAAATATGTAGCTGTTATACCATCATATAGAAACACTCAGAGGTTCCCACAAATTATCTATAGTGGAAGGCCGGTGAAACTCTCTTGTGAAAAGCCTCATGGGTATCTCTGCGTAAGTTCAATAGAAAAGCCAACATACGTGCTTACGGAGGCTGAACCCTTTAACGACACTGCCCGTACATGTAAGGGCTCCCAATGCAATGCATTGGTGACAATGCCCGTACATGTATGGGCTGTGTTTAAAATAGTGCAATTGCACTAATGATGATGTGATCTATTTGAAAATCAATCACATTGATGATATGCAATAATGGGAAAAAAATATAGTAAATGTCAATCAGTGTTGTGTGAACAGTAAATGTCAAAATACTTCCCCTCACTGATATACTTTGATTTTGTATCAGAGAGGGATAGAGGAAAGATATATACTGTGTCCAAGAGAAAAAAAAATATATGATAGGGGGGATTAATTTAACCCCTTAACGACAGATGACGTGCCAGGCACGTCACGGCAAATCGAGGACTTGCCGACAGCTGACGTGCCTGGCACGTCATGCACTAAACTGAGTAAAGAAAGCGACCAGCGGTCGCTTTCTTTACTCTAACGGTGTTGCTACAATGCCTCTAGGTAGAGGCATTGTGCAACACCCCCCAAAAGTGCAGGGGCGCGCTACGATCACTCCACGGAGTGATCGTAGCAGCCATTTAAAAATGGCTGCGCCGGCTGCACACATGTGCTTAGAAAGCGAACGATCGTTCGCTTTCTAAGCATCTCCGGTGTTGTTAAAGTGCCTCGCCAGCGAGGCACTTAACAACACCTTCAGCTGCCCCAGAGCCGATGGTGGTCGCTCTCCTGAGCGACCCCATCGGCTCAGTAGAAGGGAACGCTGCCTATACAGGCAGCGCTTCCCTTCTAATGGCAAGAGCATCGGAAGTGAAAGTATTTCACTTCCGATGCTCTAGGGGGAGCCAATCGATGCCGGCACAACAGATCTATGTGATCTGTGTGCAGGCATGTATGATAAGTGCTCTGATGAGCACTTATCATACTGTCAAAGGCAATATTAGCAAATATTGCCTTTGACAAGTATTGATCTGCCTCCCTCACCTTACTAGTTATAGTAAGGGAGAGAGACAGATCAGATAAAGTAAAAAAATAAAATAAAATAATAAAACAAATATTTAATAAAATTTTAAACACCAAGGGCTTTTATAAAAGCCATTTAACCCCTTCCCTGCCATTGATCGCTGTGTACGCAGTGATCATACACAGCAGCACATTTTTTGCTGTCTGTGCATTTTTTAGGGGTTAATTTTTTTTACTGTAATTCATTACAGTATAAAAAAAAGCTCTTTTAAGAGAGATTAACCCCTTTCTTGCTGTAGATCACTGCCTAAGCAGAGATCTGACGCAAATGCAGCAATCTTGCTGCAGAAGCATTTTTAATTTTTTTAAAACTTTTTTATTACACCCGTCACGTGTTAATTATACCCGCTAGGGGACTACGTTTAACGTAATTTTTTTTTTTAAATAAGAGCTATTAACCCCTTCCTTGCCGTATATCACTTCCTAAGCAGCACATATGGTCACTGCCTAAGCAGTGCATATGGTCACTGCCTAAGCAGCGCATATGGAGCAATCTAGTCGCAGAAGGATTTTTTTTTTGCTATCAGCATTTTTTTTGTCAGACTCGCTAGGGGTTAATTATACCCACTAGGGGATTACGTGTATTCCTTTTGAAGCTGTCTGAACACGTGTATAGCGATCAGTAACAGCCGATCAGTGGCAAAGGTGGTTTGGTGATTTCTCAGATGAGCATCACCATTCGTCTGGTTCGATCAATATTGGTAAATATTGTTCTGACCCATATGGATCTGCCTCCCTCTCCTCACTTGAGTTTTAGTGAGGGAAAGAGACAGATCTGTATAACATAATTTTTTAATTGTAATAAATTAAATAAAATGTTAAAAAAAATTGTGAGTCCCAAGGGCTTTTATAAAAGCCATACCCTTTGTATAGTGTAGTGTATTAACCCCTTCCCTGCCACTGATCACTGCACAGCAGAAATTTTTTTCTTGTCTGTGCATTTTTAGGGGTTAATTTTTTTGTACAGTACTACAAAGGCTCTTATAAGAGCTATTAACCCCTTCCTTGCTCTACATGTTCAAATTCCAAGTTTGAAAATCAAAAAGCGCACCTCTCAAATGTAGCCTTTCAACACCCAACAAAGCTGACAAAGCTATGCATGGGTGGTATCCCTGTGCTCGGGAGATGTTGCTGAACATATATTGTGGTATTGTTTGTCAGTGACACATACCGAAATATGTGAATTTGTGTCTAAAGTACAATGTATGTGGGAAAAAATACACAATAAAATGACTACCACAAACTTTGACAAAGGCTGGTGGTAGAATTGGTGCATGGAAAGTGTTAAAATAACACCATTTAAAATAGCCTAGGGTGTCTACTTTTACAAAATATATACTTTTTGGGGTAAAATACACTGTCCTACTTTAAAAAAAAGTCCCAAATGAAAGATGGGCTCAGGCTGGCTACACGTCAATATTCCAAGTTGAAAATGCGCACCTTCACAATGTGGCCCTTTTAGCCCCCAAACAACCCAACAAACCTATGCATGGGTGGTATCCCTGTACTCAAGAGATGTTGCTGAACACTTATTGGGGTGTTATTTGGCAGTGACACATACCAAAATCTGTAAATTCATGTCTGAAGTACAAGGTTTGTGAAAAAAAAACACAAAAAAATGACTACCACAAACTTTGACAAAGGCTGGTGGTAGAATTAGTGCATGGAAAGTGTAAAAATACCACCATTTGAGATAGCCTAGGGTGTCTACTTTTAAAAAATATATGGGTTGATGGGGTAAAATACACTGGCTGGTTTCAAATATGTCCCAAATGGGACATGGGTGCAGGCTGTCTGCATGTCAAAATTTCAAATTGGAAAACCAAAAACTTCACCTCCCAAATTTGGCCTTTTACCCCCCAAACAATCCAACAAACCTATGCATGGGGGGTATCCCTGTACTCAAGAGATGTTTCTGAACACTTATTGGGGTGTTATTTGGCAGTGACACATACCAAAATCTGTAAATTTATGTCTGAAGTACAAGGTTTGTGAAAAAAAAACACAAAAAAATTACTACCACAAACTTTGACAAAGGCTGGTGGTAGAAATAGTGCATGGAAAGTGTTAAAATACCACCATTTGAGATAGCCTAGGGTGTCTACTTTTAAAAAATATATGGGTTGATGGGGTAAAATACACTGGCTGGTTTCAAATATGTCCCAAATGGGACATGGGTGCAGGCTGTCTGCATGTAAAAATTTCAAGTTGGAAAACAAAAAACTGCACCTCACAAATTTGGCATTTTAGCCCACAAACAACCCAACAAACCTATGCATGGGTGGTATCCCTGTACTCAGGAGAAATAGTAGAATCTATTTAGCATGTTTTTTCGTTCGCTATTGTCGATGAGGAGAAGTTGTTTCAAATAAAAACAAAGAAATTTGTGTATTTTTTTTTTTTTTACCATATTTTATTATTTTTTTTTAATAATATGATAAGATATGATCAAAAATATGGCATCCATAGAAAGCCCTTTTTGTCCCGATAAAAACAATATATAATATGTGTGGGTAGAGCAAATGACGAAGAAGAAAATTACTGCTAAACACAAACAGCACAGAAATGTTAAAATAGCCATTGTCCAGAAAGGACAAAAATGTTTCAAAGGCTCTGTCCTTAAGGGGTTAAGAAGCAAGCAGGTACTTTTATTTACGCACACAAATGGCTAAAGTTGTAAAGTAGCTATTGTCCAGAACGACATCAAAACAAAGAAAAACATTGTCCTGAAGGGGTTAAGTGATAGTAACAATATTTTATGTCACGTGAGCGGGATACCACAAATGATTCAATGTCCGTTAGCCTGATCCTCATTTATAGTAAAGAGCGTCTGGAGAATCTTACAAGTGTGTGAAACGTGGCTCAGGACAGAGGTACAGAGGTTCAAAGCTCTCTTGTACAGTGTACATCTGCTCCAAGGGGTCCATGTCTAAAATGTAACACCAGGCAAAAGGTGTTCATTGTTGAATGGATTTGCATAAGCCTACCCAGAATCCCTTTCAGTGGTGGTAGCACTGTAAATGCGTGATTCAGTGGAGAGAAACAGCCTTCTGTCTTGTCTGGTGTGTGTAAATTTGTGTTTAGCATTACCTCTGCTACCCACTGAATCTCAGGTGGAGGGGTTTTACCATCACCTTTACCCCACCATTACTTAAATGTGAGCAGAAAAACACATGAGACATTTCTGGGTGGGTACTTTCCCAGTGGGCAAACTATTAGGTTTTGTCCATTCTCAGTTAAGCTGTCACACTCACCTATTTTCGGTGGGTTGATATGCACTTGTATGAAACTTCATGATATATTGGTATCTCCTTATGAGATTACGTAAGATAATGCACAGCAAGAGAAAGAAGCTTTTTTTTTATACAAACATATATAGGAGCAGGTTAATTATAGTTCACATAAATAATTATTAGTGAGTAGAATTGAGCGGACACCTGGATGTTCGGGTTCGGCAGGTTCGACCGAACTTTGAAAAAATGTCCGGGTCCGTGCTCGAACTTGACCCCGAACTTGACCCCGAACCGCATTGAAGTCAATGGGGACACAGACTTTTGGCCACTAAAATGCCTCTAAAAAAAGTAATGGAAAGGGCTAGAGGGCTGCAAAAGGAATTAAAATGTGGGTAAGAGTAGGACAAGTGCCCTGCAAGCAAATGTGGATAGGGAAATAACTTAAAATAACATAAAATACATACAAATTACAAATACAGCTGAGCCATAAAATAGCACTAGATGGAATCTTTGATTTTATCTTTGGAAGAACATAAATCTAAATCTAAAGCATGGCTGCCAGGAGGATCAACAGAATTATCCATTTGAGAAAGGGGTTGGAGTGCAGGGTATTCTCTTTCAGTTTATACTAAGTGACCCATAGGTTGAGGAGGCGGTGACTGTGGCGGTGTAGGTGGAAGCGGCGCTGGAGGAGGAGGAGGAGGAGGTAGCCAGAATTTTTCAAAGTGCGCTGTAAGCACAGTATTTGACGGTTCTATTTGACTCTCAGATGTAATACATGTAATGCTATTGATATTCTATAAACCGAAATAGAGTCCCCATTCATAAGAATAGGTCAATTGACCTATTCTTATGAATGGGGACTCGATTTTTGGTTTATAGAGTAGCAATAGCATTACATGTATTCCATAAAACGAACGTCTATAAACCGAAAGACATTCGGTTTATAGACTTTCGTTTTATAGAATACATGTAATGCTATTGCTATTCTATAAAAATAAAGTCTATAAACCGAATGTCGTTCGGTTTATAGACTTTCGGTTAATAGAATAGCCAGTAGCATTACATGTATTCTATAAACAGAAAGTCTATAAACCGAATGTCTTTCGGTTTAAAGACATTCGGTTTATAGCTGAACCTCGAACTCCAACCCGAGGTTCGGGTTTGCTCAACACTATTAGTGAGTCTCAATGCTATGAGTTCTGTGATACTTTCATACACACTTGGGATGCCACCTTTACCTCAAAAAAATACCAGCCAGTGAGAATTGTGTATATATATATAATATTTGTATATCATATATATACACACACACTGGCATGATATATATATATATATATATATATATATATATATATATATATAATGTGTATATAAAGCTAGTGAGAATTATATATATCAGCGGTGGCGAACCTATGGCACGCATGCCACAACTGGCACCTCTCACAGTTTGTCTGCTTCGTCTGAAAGGAGCAGACATCAGGGGGGACATGGGCATCCGCAGAAAGTTTATTGGGGGGGTGGCGGCATAATTTTACCATCATCCTTGCTGCGCCGTTCCTCTTTTTGACAATGAAGTGGAGGAGCTTAGCCATTATCAGTGCAGACATGCAAAGGGTTGATAAGCCTGATGCAAAAGTTTAATATAAGGATCAAGCTGCCATTGTCTGATTAGCAATTTCTAATCTGTTTTTTATGTTAACACTATGCCCCACATTATTCATACACACGATCAAGGCACTTGCCACAGAAATTGACTCCACACAACTCAGTAGTCCCAACACTAGATTGTATGCACAGCACTAGCTACAGCACCAGATTATACTCACAGCAGTTCCCACAGCATTTGATACCCCCCACAGCACTGGGTGGCATGCACAGCACTAGCTACAGCACCAAATTTCACCCTCAACGCCAGATTTCACTTGCCACAGCACCAGATAGCAGACTGCACCCACAGCAGTTGCCAAAGCACTAGATTGCACTCAAAACCCTTGCCACAGCAGCAGCCATAGATATAGCCCAATGGCACAAAATATAAACCCACTGAAACAGATACAGATCCACAGCACTTGATATAGTACCACAGCACCAGATATAAATCGACCACACTAGATATAACCTCACTGCACAAAATATAGATCCACTGTGCCAGATATAGATCCACAACACAAGAGATTAACCCACGGCACCAGCTATAAACCCATGACACAAAATATAAACCACAGCACCAGATACATATCCAGAGCTCTAGCTGAAACTCTACAGCAACAGATCCAACAACATAGCAAAGATATAACCCCACATCGCCAGATACAATACTATAGCACACAATATAAGCACACAGCACCAGATAATACCCAAATTCATAAATCCATGACATTTCTTTATCTCTTTTGCCCTTTTTAATATGCCTCATTCCTCCATGTTTGCCATCTTTTCCCCCATCATTGTATGTGTTTTATTGCTCCATGTCTGTCACCTCTTTTCCTCCTCCATTATATCTTTTCTGGCCAATGTCACCATTTTGTCTGCATTCTTCCTCAATCAATCACATAATTTCATCCTCCATTATTGTTTGTGATCCATCCACTTGTCCCCATGTTGTCCCATTTCTTTTGCAATCTGCCTCCATGATCCAGCTATCTCATGTCACCTTATCCTCCATTATCTTTTCTGCCCCATCCCCTTGTCACCATGTTTTCCCATTTTTTTTCAGTTTGCCTCGATGATCCATCTATGGCATGTCATTTCCTCCTGCATTATCTTTTCTGCCTTTAATAAGCCACAACCAATTTGCCCAATAATATGCCAGTATTATTTTGCCATTAATAAGCCACATCTAATTTGCCCAATATTATACCAGTATTACATAGTAACATAGTAACATAGTAATTTAGGTTGAAAAAAGACAAAAGTCCATCAAGTTCAACCCTTCTACCTATCATTTCAGCGTTTTGGTCCAAAAGAAGGCAAAAAAAACCCTAAGGAAGCTTTTTCGAATGTTGCCTCCTAGGGGGAAAAAAAATTCCTTCTTGACTCCAAAAGGGCAATCAGATTTCTCCTTGGATCAAAAAGCTCTATTATTAATGCTCATTCTATTATTAATACCCCTGTATGTTCTGCTTTTCTAAAAAAACATCCAGACCATTTTTAAATGCATCTATTGTGGTTGATAGCACTACCTCTCTTGGCAGTCAGTTCCATAATTTTATTGTCCTTACCGTAAAGAATCCCTTCCTTTGCTGCCTATGAAATCTTTGCTCTTCCAGTCTCAGGGGGTGACCTCTTGTTCTTTGTACATTTCTATTAATGAACAGGTCCCTGGAGAGCTCCTTATATTGGCCCTGCACATATTTATATAATGTTATCATATCCCCTCTAAGACGCCTTTTTTCTAAAGTAAATAAATGCAATTTTTTAAGTCTCTCTTCATAACTAAGATCCTCCAATCCCCTTATTAATTTTGTAGCTCTCCTTTGCACTTTTTCTAGTTCCTTAATATCCTTTTTAAGGACTGGTGCCCAGAATTGTACTGCATATTCAAGGTGAGGTCTTACCATTGATTTGTAAAGAGGCAAGATGATGTCCTCCTCCCGTGAATCTATACCTCGTTTTATACATGCCAATATCTTATTGGCCCTTGCAGCTGCTGACTGGCATTGGGCACTGTTGCCAAGTTTGTTATCTACAATGATTCCTAAATCCTTTTCGTTAGTAGTTTTTCCCAGGGAAATACCATTTAACGTATATGTTGCTTTGTTATTATTTTTCCCATAATGCATAACTTTACATTTGTCTATATTGAACCTCATTTGCCACTTTCTTGCCCAGTTCCCTACTCTGTCCAAATCTTCCTGTAAAGAAAAAACATCAAGATTAGTCTTTATTACCTTACCTAATTTTGTGCCATCAGCAAACACTGAGACATGGCACTCAGCACAACGTGGGAGATCATTAATAAACAGATTAAAAAGAAGAGGTCCCAAAACAGACCCCTAGGTACTCCGCTCACTACTCTGGTCCAATTTGAAGCTTTACCATTTACAACAACCCTCTGTGTTCTATCTTTTAGCCAATTTTCAATCCAAATACATACATTTGCCCCCAATCCTATTTCTCTCAATTTGTAGAGTAACCTTTTGTGTGGAACTGTATCAAATGCTTTAGCAAAATCCAAATAGATCACATCAACTGCCACACCTAGATCTATATTTTTACTGACCTCTTCATAGAATGTTATTAAGTTTGTTTGACAAGACCTGTCTTTCACAAAACCATGTTGACTTTTACTAATTATATTCTGATTCAAGATGTATTCTTGAGTGTACACCTTTAGCAATCCTTCAAATAATTTCCCCACTACAGATGTCAAGCTCACTGGCCTATAATTACCAGGCAGAGATTTTGATCCCTTTTTAAATATTGGAATGACATCCGCCTTTCGCCAGTCTGTTGGCACTATACCTGAACTGAACGAATCCCTAAAGATCATAAATATTGGTCTGGCCAGAATTATGCTTAACTCTCTAAGGACCCTTGGGTTCATACCATCTGGCCCTGCGGCCTTGTCTATCTTAACAGAGTTTAATTGCATAAACACTTTTTCCTGTGTCAGCCAATCCCATGTTTGTGGTGACTGTTCCGTAACTTCCGGTAGCAGGGGCTCATCCATCTGTTCTTCCTTAGTATAAACAGAAGAAAAAAAAAGTATTTAAAATGTCTGCTTTTTCTCTGTCCTCATTTACCAAATTTCCCATTTGGGATAACAAGGGCCCAACATTTTCCCTCTTTAGCTTTTTTCCATTTATATACTTTTTTGGGGTTAATTTTACTCTCCTTAGCAATCCTTTTCTCGTTTTCCAATTTAGCCATTTTAATAGCCGTTTTGCAGTCTTTGTTGGCATCTTTGTATTTTATAAATGATAATGTTGATCCCTTGCTTTTATAATGTTTGAATGCCATTTTCTTGTTTTGCATTTCCTGTTTCACGGTACAGGTAAGCCACATTGGTTTTGATTTGTGTCTTTTGTATTTGTTTCCCAAAGGTATATATTGGGATGTGTACTTTTGTAATGTGTGCTTAATTATTTTGCCATTAAAAAGCCACAGCCAATGTGCCCAATAATATGCCAGTATTAGTTTGCCATTAATAAGCCACAGCCAATGTGCCCAATAATATGCCAGTATTTTTTGCCATTAATAAGCCACAGCCAATTTGCCCAATAATATGCCAGTATTATTTTCCAATTAATATGCCACAGCTAATTTGCCATTAGTATGCCAGCATTAGGTCTTCTATTATATGTGGCATAAGATAAAGTGATAGGTGCTAAAATAGTCAAAAGACGAACAATTATCAATGTATGCTAAAATATGAAGCAAACACTAATGCAACTCCCCCAAGATGACACAAATAAATTGAAGTAAAAAATAAAAAAGTGTTACAAAATATATATATTTCCTGGTTAACCATGGCAGCAGTTACGTATGGGTTAGCTCCACCCTCAAGGTAGGCAGGACAGAAAAAACAAAACTATAAGAGTGCGCCCACCCCTCGTCTCCTCAGTCTGTTTTTCTGTCCTCATTGGTTTTCCAGACATGGGCCTGTTTTCAGGCCTCTTTCATTTTTATTTTATTTTATTTTTATTTTTTGATTTTTACTCACCTTCCCGGGAAGTCCTTTTAAGATTACTTGGGATTCCTTATTCCTCCGTAAGCTTACTGCAAGTTGGTACTGGAGATGTTTTGGGATTTTACAAGTGTACCGTATTACACAGCATACCTTTATGGTGACTAAGTATATTCCTCCGTAAGCTTACTGCAAGTGGTACTGGAGATGTGATGGATATTAGGCAGTTGCATATTCCTGCCTTTTTTGTATCTCTAAGAGTGTTTTACCTGTTTTTTCTTCTTCTTCAGGTTCCTCCTCATCAATGCATCAGAGTTCAGGTTAGTTGAGCCTCTTCTAATGGCCTGTTCCTCTCTTCTCGGTTTTCTTTTTCGGCTGTGGAACGCAAATGCTTTCCATGCCTCTTTCTTTCTCCCTCTTTGTTTTTTTTTTCCGGTGTTGGAACGCTTATGCGTTCCACACCTCTTGTTTTTCGGCCTTCCGGGTTCTCTATGAGGCGGTGGAACGCATTTGCATTTGCGTTCCACGCCTCCTTTACTGCTCGTTTTCTAGGCGCTGGAACGCATTTGCATTTCACGCCATACTTCCTGTGGTCTCCCGATTTTCTTTTTAGGCGGTGGAACGCATATGCGTTCCACGCCTCGTTTTTTGCTCATTTCTAGGCTCTGGAACACATATGCGTTCCACGCCTTCTCCTCTGTTCTTCTCCCCATAGGTTTCCATTGGCGGTGGAACGCATATGCGTTACACGCCCCCGAACTTCCGGTTCACGGTATTTTGGCCCCTGCTCAGTCTATTTTTTTCCCTTCTTCTGTGTTGGGCCCTGTTGGTACTTCAGATTTGCCATACTGTGTTCCTGTGTTCCCATTGATTCCTGTTCTTTGCCTGCCTTGCTGTTTTTTCTCACCAGCCTCAGGTACTTTGGTTTTCATTTCTTTTTATCCATAATCTGTTTTTATACTTTTCTTATTGTATGTCTGTTTTCCTCAGCCTGCTTTTTTTTGCTGCCATGTCCTCCTCCTCTAAGAGATCTCATTCTCGTCAATCTAGGTGAGTTGTTTTTTGTTTTTAATTTTTATTATAAGAGTGCTTTATAGGGATCCTTTTCTTGTTTATTTTGTATACCTTCTTCCAGCCCTAGGCCAGAGTCAGACCCTGTCGGGAAGCGAAAGGAAAAGAAGCCACGCTGTCTGGCTTGTGATGCCACCCCTTTGGAAGGCAGACGTCTCTGTGAGGAATGCCTGGCCCATGCTGCTGTGCCTCCTGACTCATCTCCAGATCTGATGCACATTATTAATCAAGCAATGGAGAAAAGTATGAAGGAACAACTGAGCAGATTTATTCCTGCCCAGCACCCTTCCCGAGAAGAGGATTTTTTTTTCGGAGCATCCAGATCCTGAAGGAAGAAGGCGATACAGGGATCGTCCTGGATTCCCCCCTTTTGACCACCTCATTGGTTCAGTTAGAGCTACCCTGGGTATTTCTGAGTCTCTACCTACAGCTGAAGCGGCTACAAGTATTTCACCAACCTCCATAGGGTTCGTCCATCCTTTCCGGTGCATAGTTCTATTGAGGAATTGATTGCCTCTGAGTGGAGGGCTCCGGATCGTAAAGTCTCCTCTGGCCGTAGAATCTCGAAACTGTACCCAGTGTCTACGGAAGATTCTGCTCTCTGGACCTCTCCGCCGGTTGTGGATGCTCCAGTGATTCGCGTGGTTCGTCGATCTTCCTTACCACTAGATGGACCAGCCCTATTGCATGACCCTATGGAAAGTCGGATCGAAGCCTCTCTCACTAGAGCTTATGTTGCAGCAGGAGCAATTTGTCAGCTCATGGTCGCTGTGACACCGGTCTCCCGGGCTTTGAAATGTTGGGTCCTCGATCTCAAGGAAGATATTGAAGGTGGGGTTCCCAGGGATAAACTGTTGGACTCTCTGTCTGGCATTAAGTTGGCAGCGGAATTCTTTATTGAATCTTCCTCAGATATCCTGAAGCTTGCCGCCAGATGCATGGGCCTGTCCGTTTCAGCCAGGCGGGCTTTGTGGTTGAAGCATTGGCATGCGGATAATTCTTCTAAGAATTCCCTGGTCTCCATTCCTTTTGAGGGGAAGTTGCTGTTTGGTAAGGTCCTGGAGGACGCCATCCGTAACCCTTCTGAAGGCTCTAAAAAAAATTTGCCTCAAGAACGAAGACGCCTTCCCAGATCTGTTTGGAATGATCATCGCAAGTTTCGCTCTTCCTTTCGGGACTCCAGGCAATACAGACCGGGCAAGGAGGTTTCTCGATCCTCATCATGGAGAAGCGGGTTCCGCATCGCTGTTAGAGGACCCCGCTCCCGCCCCACCTCTTCCTTTCTGGGAAAGTTTCAGTCCTGAAGGCCCCCCTGTCCAGGCTGCTGGTTCCTGTGGAGGGGCCGAATCGTTTCAAAGGAAATTATTCTCCCTGTTTTTTGTTATGAAGGCTTCAGGAGATTTAAGACCGGTCCTCGACCTCTCGATCCTAAACAAATCGTTGGTGGTCAGGAAGTTCAGAATGGAGTTGCTCCGGTCTATCATGCCGTTTGTTTTTCCCGCTGATTGGATGATCTCCATCGACCTTCAAGATGCATACTTCCAAATTCCCATCAGAGTGCAGCACCAACGACACCTTCGTTTCCCTATAAGGGAAGACCATTTTCAGTTACTTGCTCTTCCATTTGGTCTCAGCACAGCTCCCCGAACATTCTCCAAGGTTCTGGTGATTTGCATTGCGGAGCTTCGCCAACGGGGCCTGACTATTTTTCATTACTTGGACGACATTCTCATCGTAGCATCCTCTCCCGGCCTTCTGTCCGCTCACAGAGACTTGGCCATGTGCTTCCTGCAAAAGGTCGGATGGAAGATCAACTTCGTCAAAAGCCAGCTCCGTCCGTCCCAGTCCCTGGTCTTTTTAGGTGCAGAATTCAACACCCTCACCGCTTCAGTTTCCCTGTCGCTGGATCGCCAATCACGCCTGATTTCCACCATCGAGATCATCAGGCTCTCTGGATGGTTGTCCATCAGGAAACTTATGTCTCTGCTGGGGGTCCTGGTCTCGACCATCGGCCTGGTTCGATGGGCCCAGTGGCACACTCGCTTCCTCCAGTCGATCCTGCTGCCTCATCTATCGATTCCTCAATCTCTTCTGGACAAGCCGATTTTCCTTCCAAGAGTAACCGCTCGTGGTTAGACATCGGTCACCTCAGGAGTAGAGTTGAGTGGACACCTGGATGTTCGGGTTCGGCGTGTTTGGCCGAACTTCAGAAAAAAGTCCGGGTTCGGGCTCGAACTTTACTCCGAACTTGACCCCGAACCCCATTGAAGTCAATGGGGCCACGAACTTTTGGGCACTAAAATGCCTCTAAAAAAGTCCTGGAAAGGGCTAGAGGGCTGCAAAAGGAAGTAAAATACAGCTGAGCCATAAAATAGCACTAGATGGAATCTTTGATTTTAGCTTTGGAAGAATATAAATCTAAATCTAAAGCATGGCTGCCAGGAGGATCAACAGAATTATCCATTTGAGAGAGGGTTGGAGTGCAGGGTATTCTCTTTCAGTTTATACTAAGTGACCCATAGGTTGAGGAGGCGGTGACCGTGGCGGTGTAG
Source organism: Pelodytes ibericus (assembly GCA_036172795.1). NCBI lineage: Eukaryota > Metazoa > Chordata > Amphibia > Anura > Pelodytidae > Pelodytes > Pelodytes ibericus. The sequence continues at coordinate 67,038,900 of CM069861.1, forward strand.
GTGGAAGCGGCGCTGGAGGAGGAGGAGGTAGCCAGAATTTTTCAAAGTGCGCTGTAAGCACAGTATTTGACGGTTCTTTTTGACTCTCAGATATGAAGTGCACCGCAAGACACAAATGTACTATTTAGCACCCAACACAATTAGAATTTTGCAAAGTGCGCTGTAAGCACAGTATTGGATGGTTCTATTTGACTGTCAGACATGAAGTGCACCGCAAGACGCAAATGTACTATTTAGCACCCAAAACAATTCGAATTTTTCAAAGTGCGCTGTAAGCACAGTATTGGACGCTTCTATTTGACTCTCAGATATGAAGTGCACCGCAAGACGCAAATGTACTATTTACCACCCAAAACTATTCGAATTTTTCAAAGTGCGCTGTAAGCACAGTATTGGACGGTTCTATTTGACTCTCAGATATGAAGTGCACCGCAAGATGCAAATGTACTATTTAGCACCCAAAACAATTAGAATTTTTCAAAGTGTGCTGTTAGCACAGTATTGGACGCTTCTATTTGACTCTCAGATGTAATACATGTAATACTATTGCTATTCTATAAGCCGAAATAGAGTCCCCATTCAGACGAATAGGTCAATTGAACCCATGCCTGATGCCTCCCTATGGTTGGGGACTCTGAAGACCCTGTTACTGTTAGCTTTAACTTCCGCTAAACGTTGTTCTGAACTGCAAGCTTTTTCTGTGGATCCTCCCTATACTGTCTTCTCTCCGGATCAAGCCGTCCTCCGCCCGGTCCTGGAATTTCTACCCAAGATCGTGACCACGTTTCACCTTAATCAAGAAACCGTGTTACCTGTGTTTTTTCCTAATCCATCTACCCCTGAGGAATCCCGCTGGCATACCTTGGATGTGGTACGTTGTCTACAAATCTACATTGCCGCCTCCTCGTCTATGAGAAACTCCACTAGACTCTTCATTCTTCCACTGGGTTTCCGCCGGGGCGAAGCTGCCTCTGTCTCCACTTTACGATGCTGGATTGTTGCGGCTATATCAAACTATGTTACTATGTTACGTCTCCAATGATGTTCCGGTTCCTCCTGGCCTTAAGGCACACTCCACTCGGCTATTTCATCCTCATGGGCAGCTGAGCCTGGTTCTTCTGTGGCAACGGTTTGCAGAGCTGGGAACTGGTCGTCTGCTTCCACCTTTCTCCGACACTATCGTTTGGATGTTCGCCAGGTGGAAGATTTCTCCTTCGCCCACTCTGTGTTGGCCTCTATCTCCTCTCAGTAAACATTTTTTCACCTTTGCAGCATTTCTCGTGTGTCTGTGTTTTATTGATTCATGTATTACCCTCCCTGAGTTGTTTGCTTGGGTATGTCCCATATGTAACTGCTGCCATGGTTAACCAGGAAAATCGAAAATTGTTTCATACTTACCGTAATTTTCTTTTCCTGGTTTTTATCCATGGCAGCAGTGAGTTCCCTCCCTTTGTGTTGTTTTTGAGGAGCTTGGAACTTAGACTGAGGAGATGAGGGGTGGGGGCTCTCTTATAGGTTTTTTTTTTCTGTCCTGCCTACCTTGAGGGTGGAGCTAACCCATACGTAACTGTAACTGCTGCCATGGATAATAACCAGGAAAAGAAAATTACGGTAAGTATGAAACAATTTTCGATTATACTTATCTAAGTAATGGCTTAGATGGGGTGTATTCCAGTGAGAACATATAAAAAAGAAGAAAAATACAAAAGCAATGTGTGACACTGTAGAGAAATTAAATAGATGATGATGGTATAACCCCCAATTAAATCAAACTCACACAGGGTAAAGCCTAGATTACCGACTCTAAGTGTTAAAGGTGTTAGATAATATTGGGCAAATTGGCTGGGGCATATTAATGGCAAATAATACTGGCATATTATTGGGCACATTGGCTGGGATATATATAATGGCAAATAATACTAGCATATTATTGGGCAAATTGGCTGGGGCATATTAAATGGCAAATAATACTGGCATATTATTAAGCAAATTGGCTGGGGTATATTAAATGGCAAATAATACTGGCATAGTATTGGGCAAATTGGCAAGGGCATATTAAATGGCAAATAATACTAGCATAATATTGGGCAAATTGGCAGGGGCATATTAAATGGCAAATGCTGGCATATTATTGGGCAAATTGGCTGTGGCTTATTAATGGCAAATAATGCTGGCATATTATTGGGCAAATGGAAAATAATATTGGCAATGTGTATGTAATGGGGGTGATGGGGGCATGTTAATGGGGTGAGGGAGCATGTCCTTGGTGTGTAACGTTGGTTATGGGTCATGTCGTGGGTGTGCATCATGAGTACGGGGGTGCCCAAATTTTGACTGCCTAGGGAAGCACAAAATCAAGATACACCACTCGGGGTGTGAGAGAAGACTGATGAGGGAGAGAGAGAGGAGAGAACACTGATGGGGGGAGAGAGGCGACAACACTGATAGGGGGAGAGAGAGGAGAGAACACTGATGGGGGAGAGAGAGGAGAGGGGACCCTAATAAGAATGAGGGGGGGACCTAGTTCAAAATACTTTCCCACGCTGTGTAAAATGACACAGAGCACTCTGATTGGTTGGATTAAAATCCAACCAATCAGAGTGCTCTGAGCTTAATTGCTTTATAAGCCTTCCCCCGCCCTGCAGAGCTCAGTCTGCACGAAGCCCTCCATGGCTTCGTGAGACATGTTACTGAGACATGGTATAATGAAAAACATGACTGGGACATTTCAATACCAGGGTACTCTTTATATAGAAAAGACAGAGAAGGTAAAAAAGGGGGAGGGGTGGCCCTGTATGTGAGGAATAGCTTAAAATGTAACGTAATACAAGTTAGTGAGGCGAACATAGAGTCAGTTTGGGTTACATTAGAATTTGGTAATCATATGGTAACTCGGGTAGGTGTGATTTATAGGCCCCCTGGACAAATAGAGGAGTTAGATAATCTACTAGTTGAGGAAATAGCTAAAATGACAATGAAGGGAGAAGTGATCATCATGGGTGACTTTAATCTTCCTGATGTGAACTGGAAATACAAAACATCTACTTGCGCCAGGAGTACGCATATCCTAAACTCCCTACTGGGATTATCTCTAAAACAAGTAGTGGAGGAGCCAACTCGAAAGCAGGCCATACTAGACTTAGTGTTCACAAATGGAGATTTGTTATCAGATATTACTGTAGGTGAAAGTTTAGGATCTAGTGATCACCAGTGTGGTTTAATATAAGAACAGTGACGCAGTAACACCACACAAAAACAAAAGTTTTAGATTTTAGAAAAACAGACTTTTCTAAAATTAGATTAGATGTGAAGGAGTCATTATCAGACTGGAGCAATTTAAATGGAGTCCAGGAGAAATGGGATTATCTAAAAGTTGCACTACTGAAGGCAACAGAAAATTGCATAAGGCTTGTCAGTAAGAGCGAAAAATTGAAGAAACCACTGTGGTACTCTGCAGAGGTGGCTAAAATAGTAAAAAATAAAAAGCTAGCATTTAGTAATTATAAAAATACTCAGAGTGAGGAAGATAGAAAGATCTATAAGAGTAGGCAGAAAGAGGCAAAGCAAGCTATAAGAGCTTCCAAAGCACACACAGAAGAGACTATAGCCCAGTCAGTGAAAAAGGGGGATAAAACATTTTTTAGATACATAAATGAGAAAAGGAAAATAAAACAAGGATTAGTTAGATTAAAAACAAAAGATGGATGCTATGTAGAAGAGGATAAAGGCTTAGCAGACTGCCTTAATGAATATTTTTGTTCAGTTTTTACAAATGAAAATGAGGGTAAGGGACCTCATTTAGGGAAAAAGACTAATGAGTCTTTTGATGCATGTAAGTTTACAGAGGAAGAGGTTTTACTTCAGCTGTCTAAAGTAAAGACAAATAAGTCGATGGGACCTGATGGGATACATCCAAAGTTATTAAAAGAACTTAGTGGTGTACTAGCAAAACCGTTAACAGATTTATTTAACCAATCATTGTTAACGGGAGTAGTTCCAGAAGATTGGAAATTAGCTAATGTTGTGCCCATTCACAAGAAAGGTAGTAAGGAGGAGGCGGGCAACTATAGACCAGTAAGTCTTACTTCAGTAGTGGGGAAAATAATGGAAACCTTGTTAAAGAATAGGATTGTTGAACATTTAAAGTCGCTTGGATTTCAAGATCAGAGACAGCATGGGTTTACTTCAGGGAGATCATGCCAAACTAATCTTATTGATTTTTTTGATTGGGTAACTAAAATAATAGATCAGGGTGGTGCAGTAGACATTGCTTACCTAGATTTCAGTAAGGCTTTTGACACTGTCGCACATAGAAGGCTTATCAATAAACTGAAATCTTTGAGTTTGGATTTCAATATTGTTGAATGGATTAGACAATGGCTGAGTGACAGGCAACAGAGGGTTGTAGTCAATGGGGTATATTCGATGCAAGGTCTTGTTACTAGTGGGGTACCTCAGGGATCTGTTCTTGGACCCATTCTCTTTAATATTTTTATTAGCGATATTGCAGAAGGTCTTGTTGGCAAAGTATGTATTTTTGCCGATGATACAAAGATTTGCAGCAGGGTTGATATTCATGGAGGGATAAGCCAAATGGCAAATGATTTAGCTAAACTAGAAAAATGGTCAGAGCAGTGGCAACTGGCATTTAATGTGGACAAGTGCAAGATTATGCACCTTGGGCGTAAAAACCCAAAAGCAGAATATAGACTATTTGGTACAGTCCTAACCTCAACATCTGAGGAAAGGGATTTAGGAGTAATAATTTCAGAGGACTTGAAGGTAGGTAAGCAATGCAATAGAGCAGCAGGAAATGCTAGCAGAATGCTTGGTTGCATAGGGAGAGGTATTAGCAGTAGGAAGAGGGAAGTGCTCATGCCATTGTACAGAGCACTGGTGAGACCTCACTTGGAGTATTGTACGCAGTACTGGAGACCGTATCTCCAGAAGGATATTGATACTTTGGAGAGAGTTCAGAGAAGGGCTACTAAACTGGTTCATGGGTTGAAGGATAAAACTTACCAGGAAAGGTTAAAGCATCTTAACATGTATAGCTTGGAGGAAAGACGTAACATGGGGGATATGATAGAAACATTTAAATACATAAAGGGAATCAACACAGTAAAGGAAGAGAGTATATTTAAAAGAAGAAAAACTACCACAACTAGAGGACATAGTCTTAAATTAGAGGGGCAACGATTTAAAAGTAATAACAGGAAGTATTACTTTACTGAGAGGGTAGTGGATGTATGGAATAGCCTGCCAGCAGAAGTGGTAGAGGTAAACACAGTCAAGGATTTTAAGCATGCGTGGGATAGACACAAGGCTATCCTAGCTATAAGACCGGGAAAGGGGGACTAATAAAAGTACTCGTGGATTTTTTCTTTTTTTGCGCTCAGGTTTTTTTTGTTTTTTTAACAGTTGCGGCACGTATTATGGATTTTTATTTGGCCTTTTTTGAGGCAGAAGAAAGAAAAAAGAAGATGGATTATTTTTCACCCATGGATTTTTTTTTTTTTGTGCTCAATGTTTTTTTTGCGGTGCGTATTATGGTTTTTCATTTGGCCTTTTTTGGGGCTGAAGAAAGAAAAAAGAAGAATGAAGAAAGAAGACCTCAAATGGTAAGTATAAAATTGTTTTTTTTACAGGTTAGCTTATTGCCCACCCCCCTGTGGGTGGGGGGGGGGGGGGTAAGGGACTTATTGGGGGGGGGGGTAAGGGACTAGGGGCTTCAGGGTCAAGTTTGCCCTTTCCATGACTTTTTTAGAGGCATTTTAGTGGCCAAAAGTTCCGAAAACTAGAAATGTTCTAGTTTTCTGAACTTTTGGCCACTAAAATGCCTCTAAAAAAGTAATGGAAAGAGCTAGAGGGCTGCAAAAGGAAGTAAAATGTGGGTAAGAATATGACAATATTAGGGAAATAACTAAAGCTTTACTGGGAAATACAATACATATCTTACAAAAGTGAAAAAATGTGTTGCGCAAAGAAACTCTACTTATCTGGAGAAAACTGATAATATCTCAGGAAAGTACATATGGAAGAAACAGAGAAACAAAAAAAAAAAAAAAACAACAATGTGGAGTAATATAGGAGTAATATACAATATGCCCCCTCAGACTCATGAGGACCTATATATTCATACAAATTTAAAGGAATGATCAACCTTTTTTCCGAGATTTATGAGATCAGATGAAATGAAAACTTTTGAAAAAATGGTTTTACATGAGCTTAAAAATGTTAAACAGCTCAACAAATTCCATCATAATTTATCGAGGGGAGAAATTTTGGCCCTCAAGGATCTTGAAAGTAATGACCAATTAATTGTGAAACCAGCAGACAAAGGGGGGGGGGGTAAGTTTTATTAGATAGGGAACAATATTGCTCTGAGATAGACCGACAGCTGAGGGATAAAAATACGTACCAACTTTTGAAAATAAACCCCACTCAAGGCATTAAAAATAAATTAACTAAATTTTTAGATCAGGGTCTTCTCCTTAATATTCTAAACAAAAAGGAATACCAATATTTAAATCCGTTATACCCTAAGATTCCCGTTTTCTATATACTGCCTAAAATCCATAAAAACCCTACCTGCCCTCCAGGTAGACCAATAGTGGCAGGAGTGAATTCACTCCTCTCCCACTTATCAGAGTATATTGACAAACTCCTTCAACCTTATGTAATTCAAACGAAATCATATTTGAAGGACTCGGCCAGCTTGATACGTGAGCTGGATGGTTTGTCATGGCAAGATGATTATTTGTTAGTTACTTGTGATGTTAGCTCCCTTTACACTATTATCCAACATGAAATGGGTTGTAAGGCAGTAGAATTCTTTTTAAAAAAAGAACCGAGGATGCCTCAGTCACAGATTAATTTTATTTTGGAAGGTATTCTTCTTATATTAGAAAACAATTTTTTCTGGTATGAGGATCAATTTTATTTACAACGTACCGGGACAGCCATGGGCACCAAGTTCGCCCCCAGTTATGCGAACCTGTTTATGGCATTTTGGGAGGAAACCTATATTCATGGTCAGCATGGCTGGGCTGCAAACTTGGTTACCTATAAAAGGTATATTGATGATTTATTCTTTATTTGGAAGGGAGATTCGACCACTTTAAAGTCATTCCTAACATTCCTGAATTCCAATAAATGGGGGATCATTTTAACGACGGTTTTTAGTGAAGAGATAGTTAATTTTTTAGATCTTGAAATATTTCACGACCATCATACACTTAAATTTCGAACCTTTTTTAAAAAAGTGGACACGAACAGTTTTATAGAATCGGACAGTTGTCACTATCTCCCCTGGCTTTTAAATGTACCAAAAAGCCAATTACTTAGAATAAGAAGGAACTGTAGTGACATTTTAGATTTTCAGACACAAGCAGAGACATTAAAAGAAAAGTTTGTAAATAAAAATTATGACATTGACTCAATTAACAAAACCATAGAGGAAATAAGACTACTGGGTAGACAAAAACTTCTAACGGCCAAATCTAAAACTACAATTAAAAAACCTCAAGAGATTCCATTAATCACCCAATATAGTGGTAACAATAAATATATCCGTAAAATTATAAACAAATATTGGCCAATTTTACTCCAAGACCCTACTTTACAAACTTTTTTAAGCCCGCGCCCACGTATAATTTTTAGAGGAGTTTCCTCTATAAAAAATCACGTCAGCCAGAGTTTCCTAAAGACATCAAAAATCAAGTGCATTGAAAACCCAAAAAATTTATTTGGAGAGCTTATCGGCTTCCATAGATGTAAGATGTGCCAAGCCTGCAAGGAAACCAACAAAACCCAAAAGAAAACTGTGTGCAATTTTAAAAACCCACATAATGACAAGATGTATAAAATTAATAAAATAATTACTTGTGAAACAAAAGGGGTAATTTATATGTTATGGTGCCCTTGTAAACTATATTATGTCGGTAGAACCTCAAGACCTTTAAAGATTCACATAGGAGAGCACATTAGAAACATAAAAAATGGATTTGAAAAACATAGCGTCTCCCAACATTTTTTAAATACACACCAAAAAGAGCCCTCCCACCTCTGTTTTCTGGCCATAGATAATCCAAGAATACAGTGGCGAGGAGGAGACCGAATAAGAAATTTGGGACAGGCCGAAATTAAATGGATTTTTGAGTTGGATACTCTAATCCCTAGAGGCCTTAATGCCGATTTTGAGCTTTGCCATTTTTTATAATCTTTACATATCAGACTCATCTATATTTTTATTTTTATTTTTGTGCCCACTAACAAATAAGAGTTTATAAAGACCATGTTGTCCGGGGGCTTAAAGACCTCTCTATATAAGAATTTTACCTCTATATATATTTTTCTTTTTATGGGATCTGTCTCTTTAAACTCCATGTGCAAACAAATTGAGTTGCCTGTATATGTTTTTTATTGCTATCCATTATACCTCTGTTTTTAACACCTGTTTTATAAACATTAACCTTGTGGTTTATATTAACATTGCTAATACATAAATATTACACTTGATTTGAGATTTAACTCTAACTATTTCTTCTTTTTATTAGAAACCGTTTTTAGTCTGCTGGTTATAATATTTGTTTGTTATGCTTTCATTTTTACTTTTATCATTTATTTATCTTTTAATAAGATTATGCTGTTATTTTATTACATTATGCTATATTTTTTTATATATATCGTTGGTGGTAAACCATCACTGTGTTGAGAGACATTGTTTTCTGAAAAAGACATTTGTTTAACAAGAATCAGCAGAGTGTGCAGCTCCCACCCTCGTTTGTTTCTCCCAGTTCCCACTTAGACGCCTATTAGTCTCCGTGGCAACACCCTTGGACTAGTTCTATATAATCTTCAAAAGTCCTGTGCAGACGTCATCGCCTTGAAGAAGCCCTATTGGGCGAAACGCGTCGCAAGATTTTGGTGAAGCTGCACGAGACTTCAATTGCGGCAGTGTTTTTGTCTCCAACAATGGAGCTTGTTTTCACTTGGCGTCCTTCGTTATCCACTACAGCCGGTTTTGGACTACGTACATACTGGACGGACTGGTGATATTTTCGTTTCTGTTTTTACTCTATATGAGCCTTTTATTCCAGTTTTTTATCCAGAGGAAAATCAAAGATTTATATTGTACCCTAAATTACATCTGATTTCCCAGTATAAATCTACATCTCCTAACTGGGTCTACATCTACCTATTACCAATCACTACACTTGGCTGTGGATGATAGGACTCAAAGTCCTCTAAAGTTTTTCACACTCAGAGCCGGTTTCTAGGCTCTTGAATTTGTGAGTGTATTTTCATTGGGGGACATATCTCCATATTGTATATTACTCCTATATTACTACACATTGTTGTTGTTTTTTTTGTTTTTTTTTCTCTGTTTCTTCCAAATGTACTTTCCTGAGATATTATCAGTTTTCTCCAGATAAGTAGAGTTTCTTTGCGCAACACATTTTTTCACTTTTGTATCACTGTTTGCTGTGTTTGTTTTTGGAGGAACTACACTTGTGTATGCTGCATTTTTTCACATATATTTATCTCTGTTTATAAGCGCCCATCACTTTTTTATATTCTTTACAATACATATCTTGCCTTGCCATTAGAATCAGCTGGTCGGCGAAGGCTGGATGATGGTTTGGGGGAAGAAATATTATATATATATATATATATATATATATATTTCCAAAAAAGGTGCACTCAGCTCAAAGATCCATTGAGGAAACAACTGCCTGGGTGCTGTACAGCATGGTATGTATATAAATCCAAAAAAGGGAAGAAAATACGCACTCACAGGTCTTGAAGATCAAAGTAAATTCATTGTATTATAGTCGATACTCAGATGAAGTACATATAAGCAGTCGACGTTTCGGTCCACGCTCTGGACCTTTATCAAGACTGAACCCCAACTGGACAAAATCAAATATATAGAAACATGTAGCCAATCAAGAGTAAGGATACAAGGAAAAGCGGCTCAGGCGAGCCAATACTGACTCACCGTGAGAGGAGGTGCACCGAAACCCGGAACTAACGGTGAACGAAGCAGCACATCAAGAAGCTACTCCAGTGCGCATGCGTATTATTTTTTCTCGTGTTGGGCTTGTGAGTAGCCCGACATGTTGCTCTGCATATGTTATAAATGGATGCTTTAACTTCCTCTTATTCAGTGTTGCTCTAGATTATCCACCTTGTTCTTTATTCACATGTATATGTTTTCGTGTACCTGTTTTCGTGTACCTGTTTATCTACCTTTTCTACAACCACCTTTTGTCGACACATATACTTGTAGATCTCTCGTTTTCATTATATATATTTTTTCTCCACCTTATTTTTAGTAGCACGTCCCTTTTGGGGATTGATTTTACTTGATGTTTTGGTTCTTTTCTATACACCTTTATAACCATGTCTTATTTTTTATAACTCATCTGAACTACACACTCCGTATTGGTAGTCTCTTACTTTCCCCTTGGGATTTGTTTATGGGCTATCGATCGTTCGGGCTTTCTATACACACGTTGCTTGTGCGTCCCCATTGGTTGAGGTTGGTAGCGTCTCGTCGTTATGACAACGCTGCCCACGCATGCGCACTGGAGTAGCTTCTTGATGTGCTGCTTCGTTCACCGTTAGTTCCGGGTTTCGGTGCACCTCCTCTCACGGTGAGTCAGTATTGGCTCGCCTGAGCCGCTTTTCCTTGTATCCTTACTCTTGATTGGCTACATGTTTCTATATATTTGATTTTGTCCAGTTGGGGTTCAGTCTTGATAAAGGTCCAGAGCGTGGACCGAAACGTCGACTGCTTATATGTACTTCATCTGAGTATCGACTATAATACAATGAATTTACTTTGATCTTCAAGACCTGTGAGTGCGTATTTTCTTCCCTTTTTTGGATTTATATACATACCATGCTGTACAGCACCCAGGCAGTTGTTTCCTCAATGGATCTTTGAGCTGAGTGCACCTTTTTTGGAAATACATATTTGTTTGGTTCTACAGCATAGAACCTTGTCGGATGCACCGCTACTTATTTTGTACCAAGCCTCCTGGAATTGATCAGGCGCTAGTTGGTACATACTCACTGTATGCTGGTCACCGATCCAGCCTGCTCTATTTTGTTTCCCTTTTTTTATTTTTTTCTTCACCTCTAATGACTGTGTCGTATCCATCCTGAATATGGATGATTTTCTGGCAAGAGCAGGTGCACTCTCTGAACGAGCCGAGACTCTTCAGATTACAGATGATCAGGCTCTGAAAGCACTGTGGACCAGCTCACAGCTGGACCTCCCCAGTACTGACACTGTGAAAGATTTATATTTTGACCTACTTAAACTTAAGAAACGGGAGGTTGATCTCGACCTTCACGGTCTGTTTTTATCTGATTACTATAAAGCGAAACGTATACCACGAGGGTTTAGAATTAAAAATACACCAACTATAGGTCGTAACAACCCAGACTTTTGTCGCCGGTGGATTGGAGTGTTGAATAAATGCTCACTTGACTTATTGATACTGGTTGTCGAGGAAGTCAGCCGGGAATTAATAGGGGTTCGTGAGAAACTGGCACAGTTCGATGCCACACACTCCGTGACCCTAACAACATCAGAAGCGTCTGAATCGATGACGAAGCTCCAAGTAGAAGTGAACAAGTATAAGAATGATTTACTACGCTTTAAACGACAGAAACTAAGCAAAGTAAACAACGACTATACCCACCACCAGGTGTATCGATGGCTAAGTGGTCAGAAAGACAACCCGAACCCCCGAGGACGACGTGACCGCGTGAAGATTATCAAACCAAGAGAACCAACTGTTGATTTTACGTCTGGGGAGTCAGCATCAGACGGTGACACCAGTTCCGAGACACCACAACATGATTTCTTGACTACATCGCAAGGTTTTTTAGAACAAACCCGGGAACGCTCTGCCCTAGCGCCCCGGGGGGTCCAAACGCGGGGGCAAACAGATCGCATAGGAGGTCCCATATCAGAAGGGGACAGAAAGGTGGCATTTTTCGCCCCAAGAGGCAAACCACCGATCAAGAAAAATTGATCCCTATCTTCAATTTATCCTCTCGTCCATTAACATCATCCGAACACAGCCTTCTTACTCGTGGCCTGTCCTTCGTGCCAACTAATTTACCCAACTCATTTGAACAGGAGATTGATTTATATAAATTCTACCGGAACATACGCTTGAAACAATTTTTTAAGGACAATGAACAAACAGTGTCCAATCCATTCAGGTTGAAAAGCAGCTTTGATCCACATATCCCCAGTATTGCCTTAAAAACCTTTACACAAGTGGTTAACAAAGAAATCAAACAGGTCCTGAAAACTGATTCGGTCCAGTGTAATTTAACTCACTCTGAAACACAGGCATTACAGATACTTGCAAAAGATCCTAGTATTGTCATACGGCCAGCTGATAAGGGCGGCGGAATAGTGATTCAAGACTACTTTGATTATCGTTCCGAAATTCTTCACCAACTTTCTGACACAGAAACGTACAGCATCCTCCCGGGCGATCCAACTAATACCACATCTCAACAAATTTTGCATGTTCTAGATCAAGCCCTAGAAGCTGGTCACATTGATCAATCTGTACACAATTTTTTATATGAAACCAAACCTGTTTGCCCTGTAATGTACACTCTTCCAAAAATACATAAAAATGCCACTAAACCACCAGGTCGCCCTATTGTCTCTGCTAGGGGCAGCCTCCTCGAACCCATAGCCAAATGGCTCGATTGGCATTTGAAAGACACGGCGCTAGCTCTACCGTCTAGCTTGAAAGACACTCCTGATTTATTGGCGAAAATCAAGAAACTTCATCTACCAGATACCGACATATGGCTGGTCACGTTAGATGTCACCAGCTTATATACCATCATCCCACATCAAGCAGGGATTCAAGCAGTATGTGACACTCTGCTCCAATCAACTAAGTATCAAGGACCACCTGTACACCTTATAGGTGAACTATTAGGTCTCACTTTGACATCCAATTTCTTCAGGTTTGAAAAGAATTATTATGTACAGAGAACCGGTACGTCAATGGGGGCCGCTATGGCACCCTCATACGCTAACATTTATATGCACACTTACGAACAGGAACAGATTTTAATTCCATACGGCTCCTCAATTCTTTTTTACACTCGATTTGTCGATGATATCTTTTTGATCTGGTTATCAGAACAGGAGGCTCTGGAAAATATGGTGCGCCAGCTGAACTCTTTACAGTCACCAGTTCGGTTAACAATGCATATGGACAAACACAAGATTCAATTCTTGGATATAGAACTCTTTAGAACTGGAGCAACATTAGGCCACACGTTATTTAGAAAACCAACTGACCGCAATACTCTACTTCATGCAGCAAGTTTTCATCCAGATGCCATGAAAAAGTCCTTACCTTATTCCCAGTTTTTGCGAGTAATACGCAATAATTCTGATGACATTAAATGTCAACAGCAACTGAGCGAAATGTCCCTGAGGTTTTTGAATCGTGGCTACTCTAAACAAACGGTATACCAATCCCTACATCGCGCCACTCAAGCTGACAGCAATGTATATATGCCTAAACAAACTGATCAACGTGTGGTTTTCTCTACAAAGTTCCATACTGCTTCACGACATGTGAAAAGGATTATACAGAAGAATTGGCACATCATACAAAGTGACCAATCTTCTGCAACTATTTTTCAAAAGCCTCCACTGATATGCTACAAAAGAGGTACGAATCTCCGCGATCGCTTGGTGTTATCTGATCCCATCCATTGCTATACCCCTAATGAGAGACAAGAAACATACCAACAACCGGGCTGCTACAGATGCCTCTGTTGTGTTACATGTTCCCACATGACATCTGGGAAATATTTTTCGCACCCACACACGGGCAGAAGATTCCGTATCCAACACCGGATAACCTGCACTACTGAGAGTGTGATATACATGATCACCTGCCCTTGCAGCCTGTCATATATAGGCAAAACGGATTTAACACTACGTGATCGAATGAGGGGACATCGCTCATCCATCATGACAGCATACCGAGATTTAAAATCAGACAAACCAGTAGCTAAACATTTTTTCCAGATGGGCCATAGACTATCTCAACTTCGATTCATAGCAGTGGACCATATTCCTCCTCTTAAACGGGGGGGTGATCGCACGAAGGCCCTTCTCCAACGTGAGGCGTTTTGGATTAGGACCTTGGATACCATAGTGCCGAAAGGCTTAAATGAACAAATTGTCCTCTCTGCCTTCCTACCTGCCAGATGATCCAGCCATTATTTATACATACATGTCATGTAGAATGTCTTGTGTCTTTTCCTTTGTCCGTAACCCTTCTTATTTTCATACTTATTATTATTATCATTTTTATTTTCTGTATTTAGCCTTCTCCCTTCTTGTTTTTTGTCGCTCTCTATACAAACACTTTTTGTCGTTTTAACGTTCTCAATCTTTGAATATTTTGTATCTACTATTATTTTTTCTCGTGTTGGGCTTGTGAGTAGCCCGACATGTTGCTCTGCATATGTTATAAATGGATGCTTTAACTTCCTCTTATTCAGTGTTGCTCTAGATTATCCACCTTGTTCTTTATTCACATGTATATGTTTTCGTGTACCTGTTTAATCAATCTTTTGCCTTTTGACTAAGTGAGGAGGTTTACTCAGGACACTTGATACTTGTTATGGTTGATAGATAATTGTTAATTGTTACATGCTGATTTATACATTGTGATTGTTCTGGCTTATACAAATGGATACATTGGTTTAAGTCTCTGGATACATAACAAACTTAATTGGTGATTCTATACTTACCAGCAACTGATGTAAAGCATATAAGCTTTTTTTTTTTTCTCGTGTTGGGCTTGTGAGTAGCCCGACATGTTGCTCTGCATATGTTATAAATGGATGCTTTAACTTCCTCTTATTCAGTGTTGCTCTAGATTATCCACCTTGTTCTTTATTCACATGTATATGTTTTCGTGTACCTGTTTAATCAATCTTTTGCCTTTTGACTAAGTGAGGAGGTTTACTCAGGACACTTGATACTTGTTATGGTTGATAGATAATTGTTAATTGTTACATGCTGATTTATACATTGTGATTGTTCTGGCTTATACAAATGGATACATTGGTTTAAGTCTCTGGATACATAACAAACTTAATTGGTGATTCTATACTTACCAGCAACTGATGTAAAGCATATAAGCTTCTTTTATTAAATTCTTAATAAGAGGAAAAACTATTTTTAACTTCTCTTTCTTTCGTTATATACTACAATTCTGTGGGTCACCCCCATACCTTGCATGCAGCAAAACGTCGCTATTGTCGAAATGAGATGGTAATTTCAAACTTAAAGCCAAAGTAGTTGAGTGGGAAAAATTCTTCCATTCAGCTGCATTAGAGACTTTTTCCAACTCACTACATTGGCCTAAAATTTCCATTTCTGTTCCCTGCAATTCTCTCTTTACTAAAGTGACAGTCTAGTCACCCTTTTAACTTTGGTGCAATTTGTAGGCAGCACAATTTAAAATAGACTGTCAGTTTCGTTTTTTTTTTTTTCTGTAAAAAAGAGATTATGCTTAGCTTTGAAAGAGTGGCCACTAGTAGCCGTTTTCAGGTACTACATCGGTACGTATGTATGCCCTAATGCATGCTCAGTTGCTTCTTCTCCCATCAATCACTGAGCTGTCTGAAGGGTTTCCCAGCATCCCCCAGGCGTCTAAATGGAAACAGGCAGGTCTGTTACTTTCTGTTTCCTGCAGAGTGAGTAGGAGGGTGGAAGGGATCACAGAGGAGCTTTTATTATCATAAAAAGACTGGGGGGACATGACGTATAATATTAATATAAATAAAAAAGCACCAGTATCTACATTTAATAATTAAATTCCCATCACACAACAACTATAATTCCTATCATACTCACACAGACTCTAAACTTACCATCATAATCATTCTGGTATTAAATAAACTGTAACTCCCATAATACTTATAATTTTTAGACCGTTGAACACTATTTAAAATGTATTTTTGTTCATATTTTTTATACAAAATTATATATATACAAAAATATATTTTATATTGTGCTCAACTGTCTAAAGCAATAACTATGATGGGAGTTGCTGTTTATTTCATACCAAAATAAGTATGATGGGAATAGCATAGGCTGTGTGAGTATGATGGGAATTACAGTGACTCTTAAAAGAAAGCACCAGCATCAGCTTAGGAGCTAATCATCACTACCTTTTCTCCTAGTCAGATAGGATAAAATAAAGCAACACTGTTACCATTTACACTGCAATTCCTACTTCTTTTTGTTTTTAGACAGTTTATATATACATATACAGTAGTGGCCATGGAAAATGCGCCAGGGTATTAAGGTGGTGTCGGGTCGTTATTAATGCTTATTCTATTATAAATACCCCTGTATGTTCTGTTTTTCTAAAAAAAAAACATCCAGAACAATTTTAAATGCATCTATTGTGGTTGATAGCACTACCTCTCTTGGCAGTGAGTTCCATAACTTTATTGTCCTTACCATAAAGAATCCCTTCCTTTGCTGTCTATGAAATCTTTGCTCTTCCAGTCTCAAGGGGTGACCTCTTGTTCTTTGTACATTTCTGTTAATGAACAGGTCCCTGGAGAGCTCCTTATATTGGCCCTGCACATATTTATATAATGTTATCATATCCCCTCTAAGACGCCTTTTTTCTAAAGTAAATACCGTATTTGCTCGATTATAAGACGACCCTGATTATAAGACGACCCCCCAAACTTTGGATATTGCTTTAGGAAAAAAACTAAAAGCCTGAATATAAGACTACCCTATAGGAAAAAAGTTAAACTTGTGTATATTCACATGTAAATTGCTTTTTTAATAAAAAAATTATATCAAAAAGTGCATTTCTTGTTTGTATTTCCTTTTTATGTGCCAATGCTGCCTCTCTCTTTCCGTTGCCCCCAGCTTTGTCTCTCTCCCCCTCCCTTTGACTCCCCCTCGCCTCTGTCTCTCCCCCCCCTTGTTTCTCTCTGCCCCCCTCCCCTTGTTGCTCTGTCCCCCCTCCCTCTGCCTCTCCCCCCCTTGTTGCTCTGTCTCTTCCCCCCTCCCTCCCCTTGTTGCTCTGCTCCCCCTGTCTCCCTGCCCCCTCCCTCCCCCTGTCTCCCTGCCCTCTCCCTTAACTATACCTAGATCCCTGGTGGCTAGTGGAGGCAGCTGGGGGATGTTTGCACGATACGTTCGTGCAGACATCCCCTGCTGCTAGAGAGGGGGATCCAGGTCCCCTGCAGCTCAGTTTGAGGTCAGATTATAAGAAGACCTCGATTATAAGACGAGGGGCAATTTTCAGAAAAAAATTTCTGAAAAAAACCTTGTCTTATAATCGAGCAAATACGGTAAATGTAATTTTTAAAGTCTCTCTTCATAACTAAGATCCTCCAATCCCCTTTTTAATTTTGTAGCTCTCCTTTGCACTTTTTCTAGTTCCTTAACCCCTTAGTGACAAGACATTTTCACCTTGACTTTCCCTTGGTTACAATGGCTGTTTTGACATTTCTGGGGACTTTTTCTAACTTTGACCTAAAATATAATTTACACAAATAAAATCATTAAAAAAGACCACATCTAAATAGTTTCTAAATGCTGTCCCGAGTTCAAAAATATGCATGTTTCCATATTTTTCAGTATTTTTTTGCGAGTTATGGGGCAAAAACCAAAAATAGTGTTTTTTGTTTTTTTCCTATATTGACCTTTTGACCCCAACCCGAACAGAAAATTTAACCCTAACATTAAATTTAACCCCAACTCTAATCCTTATTATATCCTTTAATATATTTTAATTTAATTTTAACCCTATCCCTTATGCTAAAAATTATTTAATTTTAACCCTATAGGATAATCTTTCTATTTAACCAGTTTTTAATTAATTAAATATTTATTTTAAATTTTTTCCATTGCAATGATACTTAACTACCACTAGGGGCAGTCAAGTAGCATATTCAGAGCGACGGAAGTGCTGGCAGAGGGCTTAGCCATGCTGCTCCGTCAATATGGCGCCCACGATCGCTCCGTGGGTCGATCGTGGGTGCTCCAGAATAGAAATTTCGCTGCTGGCTATTGCCTCGACATCAAGGCAATAGACCAGCACCAATAAAGCGTTGATCGCGAAAACCGCTTGATTCACCGCAGGACGTGCCAGGAACGTCCTTTGTCGTTAAGGGAGTTTCTCCCAGGACGTGCCTGGCACGTCCTTTGTCGCGAAGGGGTTAATATCCTTTTTAAGGACTGGTGCCCAGAATTGTACTGCATATTCAAGGTGAGGTCTTACCATTGATTTGTAAAGAGGCAAGATGATGTCCTCGTTTTTTACATGCCAATATCTTATTGGCCCTTGCAGCTGCTGACTGGCATTGGGCACTGTTGCCAAGTTTGTTATCTACAATGATTCCTAAATCCTTTTCGTTAGTAGTTTTTCCCAGGGAAATACCAATTAATGTATATGTTGCTTTGTTATTATTTTTCCAATAATGCATAACTTTACATTTGTCTATATTGAAGCTCATTTGCCACTTTCTTGCCCAGTCCCCCACTCTGTCCAAATCCTCCTGTAAAGAAAAAACATCAAGATTATTCTTTATTACCGTACCTAATTTTGTGTCATCAGCAAACACTGAGACATGGCTCTCAGCACAAAGTGGCAGATCATTAATAAACATTAATGATTAATAAAAACTATCTTTTTTTTGGTGACAATTCGTTTACTAACTGCCCGTGCACCCCTTGGCCATGCTTCGGGCTGTGGGCTCGCTTGCTGGCTCGTTAAACTGCTCCATATTGCGCGTGCGCATCCCGTGGGGAACCGGGTCCGGTTTGCAGGACAAGGCACAAGTCGTAGTGGACCCCTGTCTGGGCGTAACGCCTAAGGCAGTGTCCGGTCGACCCCCCCCCCCACCCCCTTCAGGGTCAAATGTCAGAGACATGTACCACTTGACCACCTCCAGTAACAGTGTACCTTACCTGACTAGAGTGAATCAGTGACAGAAACTCCAGATTCAGTCAAAGAAACAGCGACACCTGCTCCTCTGCTCCAGCCCCATTCAAAGAGCTCCAGCTCCTCTCCTCCAAAGCCCGTTCAAACAGCTCCTTCCTCAGCCCCATTCACACAGCTCCTCTGCTCCACCCCCGTTCAAACAGCTCCTCTGCTCCACCCTGCAGTCGCATTTATAGTGGCTCCCGTGCAGCCAGCTCCGCCCCCATAGGCGCTTTTCTGGTCACTTCTAGGCCACCTCTGTATTGGTGGCTGTTTTAGAGGTCCCCTACGATTTATGCCTTTCCAAGCCATATATAACGTTATCTGATAACGTTATCTGATATTTTACTAATCCCGCGGGGAACCGGGCCCGGTGAGCGGGATTAAGCTGCCGTCGCCGTGGAACTCTGGCTGGGCGTCGCCGGCCGATCCGGTCCCCTGAAGGTCATGGAGCTTTTTAAAAAAACATTTTTTTTTTAGATGTCAATTCATGTACCAACTGTCCGTGCATCCCTTGGGCATGTTTTGGGCTGTGTGTTCGCTTGCTGGCTCGTTAAACTGCTCCATATTGCGCATGCTCGTCCCACGGGGAACCGGGCCCGGTGAACGGGATAAAGCTGCCGTCGCCGTGGAACTCTAGCTGGGTGTCGACCAACCTGTCCGGTTCCCTGAAGGTCATGGAACTTTTTAAAAACCTTTTTTTTTGTTTTGCGGGGCATATTAATTCATTCACTAACTGTCAAGGTACGTCTTGGGCACATTTTGTGCTGTGGGTTCGCTTGTCGTCTCGTTTAACTGCTGCGTAGTGGAGGTGACTTTGTCTGGTGAGCGGGACAAAGCTCCCGTCGCCGTGGAGCTCTGGCTCGGCGTTGCCGGCTGGTCCGTTCCCCTGAAAGTCATAGAGCTTTTTAAAAACCTATATATTTTTTTTTTGCGGGGCTTATAAATTCACTCACTAACTGTCAATGTATGTCTCGGGCACGTTTTGGGCCGTGTGTTTGCTTGCTGGCACATTTAATTGCTGGGCACCGCAGGGGTGGTAGTGTACTCCGATGGCCTGTGGGGGGATCCTCCGGCATGGCCCCTGTACCTCCCTGCACGCTGGGGGACTGCTGGGAGAAAGTTGAAATCCGGGCACCGGGGGGCGTCATAGGGGTGCAGCACGCTCCAGGGGCTCGAGGGGGGCTCCTCAGGCATGGCCCCCGTCCCTCCATGCACGCTGGGGGACTGCAGGGAGAAATTTGAAATCCAGCCACTGAGGGGCGCCGCAGGGGGTGCAGC